>OZ026840.1:33218635-33563635 GCA_964023205.1 Lutraria lutraria | reverse complement strand
CTTGCTACTAATGATTTTCGTATTAGTTTTGTCCACTGAGTCGAGTTTTAGTTGAGTTTTAATGGAAGTTTTCAATGAGTCTGTGGTTTTGATTTTTTTCTTCCATTCTAAGGGTATTGCCTGTTTAATAGTTTCAGATTCAGATATCCAGTTTGTTTTATTTGTAAGCTTATCATATATTTTGCGTTCGCTTATTCTGCCGTTGATGTCAATTAAGTCGTTAACGAATAACAAATTTGAATTGATCCATGAGTTAAATATGAGACATTTTCCTTTAAATTTGATATACCTATTGCCCCATATGATTTGGTTCCTGATTGTACTAAATGATTTTGGTGGTGCTTTAGTTGACTGTTTATTATATTTAATCCATGTATCTATGATATTTACATAGAATGGAGTCAATGTTGTTTTAGGGTTAGGGAGCGATTTCAAGTTATCTATGTTCATCTCAAATATTAATAGTTCTTTACCAAACTGGTTCAGTAATAATAAAGGAATAATTTTCCAGTTTGCATTATAAGAAGATCTCAAGTTTTGGATCCATTTTAGTATAAGGGAATTTACATAACTGTCTATATCAACCATACTTAAGCCTCCGTCAAGTTTATTTCCTATTAGTGTTGTTCTTTTTATTTTTTCACGTTTATTGCTCCAAAGAAAATCTGAGAATAGTTTAGTAACTTGTTTTACGATTTGTTTTGGAGTGGACATTGATTGCATTAAGTATGTTAACTTTGGAAGGATTAAGCTCTTTATTATTGTTATTTTCCCGTAATATGTTAGTTTTCGTTTTTGCCATCTTTGTATGAGATATTTACATATTTCAATTTTATTCTGCCAGTTTAGACCTTCGCATTCATCGGAGTTATTGCCAAAATAGATTCCTAATGCTTTAACATATGTATTTGTAAATCCTATGCTATCGACATTGTGTGTATTTGATTTTGAACTGCCTATCCAGAGTCCTTGTGTTTTATTTCTATTTAGTTTTAGACCTGAATATTGACCAAATTCTTCGATTATTTCTAGAGAGATGTTTATTTCATTTTCATTTTGTATGAATATTGTTGTGTCGTCTGCTAATTGAGTGAGTTTGATGTGTTTTGTGTTGTTATCAATATTCTTGTCGATTTTTATTTCTATTCCTTTAAATGTTGTGCTGTTTCTTAGTTTGATCGCCATAATTTCAGCGACAATAATAAATAGAAGGGCTGATAATGGACACCCTTGTCTGACGCCACGAGATAACTTAAAAAATCTAGAACTCCAACCGTTATTCATTAGACAAGACTGTATATTTGAGTACATAACGTTTACCCATTGTACAAAGGAATTTTTAAATCCGAATTTCAACAAAGAGTTTTGTAAAAATGACCATTCAATTGTATCAAACGCTTTTTTAAAATCGAGAAATAGAATAGCTCCTGGAGTGTTTGTTATGTTTTTGTAATCTATGACATCTTGAATTTGTCTTATATTGTATCCTATATATCTGTTTTTAATGAATCCTTGTTGATCATGGCTTATGATACTTGGTAATACTTTTTGTAAGCGCATTGCTAAAACTTTTGCTAAAATTTTATAGTCTGTGTTAAGAAGAGATATAGGTCGCCAGTTTTCCAAATTATTAGGGTCTCCTTTTTTATAAAGTAAGGAAACTACGCTTTGTTTTTGTGTGAACGAGAGTTCGCCTTTGTTAAAACCTTCATTTAAGGAATCCACAACTAAATACATTATTTGTTTCCAAAACTGTTTATAAAATTCTATTGGCAGACCGTCGAGGCCTGGACTTTTATTTGTATTCATTATGTTTATAACATATGTAGCTTCTTCATATGTAACGGTTCCTTCACATTCTTTAGCCTCATTATCGTTTAAAGTGTTATCAGTTTCCATTGAATTTAAATATTCATCAACGTTGACATGGGAACTTTTGTAAAGATTTTCATAAAATTTGACCGTTTCTTCCAAAATGGTTTCTTTATCAGTTATTACGTTTCCTTTTATTGATAATGAATTAATAACTTTTCTTGTTTGTCTAGAGTTTTCAAGGTTCAAAAAATAGTTTGTGTTTTTTTCATTGTCTTCTAATAATACAACCCGTGAACGTATTTGTGCCCCTTTAGCTTTGAAACTATAAATATTTTCAATTTCCATTTCAATATTGTTGATTTTTGCTTTTATCTCCTGATTGTTTGTAGTTGGCTCATTTTGATATAGTTCTTTTAGTTGCTTTTCAAGATCAGTTAATTTACATTTTCTTTCCTTTGATTTTTCTTTAGAATATTTAATTGTTATTTCTCTAATGTTATTTTTACATATTTCCCATTTTGTTCGATGACTTTTAATGTTTAATGTTGTTAGTTTTTTCAGTCATAGCCTTTATTTCTTCGCAATATTCAGTATCGCATAAGTATGCTTTGTTAAGTTTCCAAAATCCTGGTCCTCTTTCTAAAGGTGGTTTTAGTTTAAGTGAAATTGCTAAATGGTCAGTATATTTGATCAGAGCAGGACGAATGTCTGTTGATAAAATGAGTGGAATAAGGTTTTCTTCAATGAGCCATAATTCAATTCTGCTTTTTTCTATTCCATTTTTTCTGCGCCATGTGAATTGTGTTTTTGTTTTATTTAAAGTTCTCCATATATCAATTAAATTGTGTGCCTTTATCATGTCATTTAAATTTGGATGCTTATTTATTTTATTTGATTTTGTTACTCTGTCAATGTTATGTAAAGTTTCGTTATGATCTCCTCCAACTGTTTTTAGTCCTTGTGTGTGTTCCGCTATAAGTTGTGAAATGTTTTTGAAAAACACGTTTCTGATTTCTTTGTCATTAGGAGCATAAATGTTTATTAATGTAATTATATTATTAGTAGTAATGGGCGGAACCCTGGGACCATTTGCACCCATTTTGGTCCCCAAAGTAAACAAAATTGTGACAAATTAGGACAAATTGGAAATCAATGTTGTACCCCAAAATAGTATGAATTGAATTTTAGGAATGTTCTGGGACCATTGTTTTGTGTGTGTGCATAGACTTAGACAATGAGAGAATTTTCTTTCGAAAAGACATGGTGGCCCTGAAAAGGGCCGTTGGTGGTCCTGAAAAGGACCGTTGGTTTCTTCATAGCTGTTAGTCGGATCTTCATTTCTTTATTTCTTTACCATACTTGCCCCGAGGTTGTTTCTCAAGATCATGTTTTCGTTTCTTCGTTTCTGTCATCTCCGGTTTCTTTTTGTCATGCTCCGGTTTCTTTTTCTCATGCTCATGTTTTCGTTTCTTTGAATCATACATAAACTGTACAGGTACAATCATTTCTTGTGGCTTAAACCGTACTTCTTGATTTTTCATGAGTCTGACCATCTCTTGCATGACTTGATTCATCTGTACCATTTCTTCCCTGATACCTTGTAGAACAGACAATCCCGCTGTAGGCTTTGCATCACCCGTTGTATTAGACTGTGTTTTCGCCATAGGGGGCTGTGTATTCGCCATAGGGGGTTGTGTATTCGTCATAGTGGGTTGTACATCTACCATAGGCTGTGTATTCGTCATAGTGGGTTGTACATCTACCATGGGTTGTATCGGCTGTACATCTACCATGGGGGGTTGTACATCTACCATGGACTGTTGACTGTACTTAGGCGGGCTGTACAGTGGTTGACTGTATTGGCTGTACTGTGGCTGACTATACTGTAGTTGACCGTACTTTGGCTGGTTGTACTTCGGCTGGTTGTAATGCATACCCGCATTCGGGTCTATCAACTCAGATGATTCTAGTGCTTCTCTCAATACATCGTATGGCATGTTGAAGGACTCCATGCTAGATAATGAAAAAATAGTGTCTGCGCCGGGGGTATTTATACTTTTTGCCTGCACGCGCCAGTGTTCTATTAGGTCAAGGTTATTTTTGACACTTCAAGTTTTTTTTAATAAGTGTGACACTTCAAGTTTTTTTTTGAACAAGTGTTTGACACGTCAAGGTCAATTGTGACACTTTATATTGTAGGTTATATTGTAGATATGCTTTGTACACATCATACAATCACAGCACTTTGAATACATTTGTGGGAATACTTTGTACACATCATACTATCACAGCAATTTGAACACTGTACACTTAATATATACTATCACAGCAATTTGAACACTGTACACTTAATATATACTATCACAGCAATTTGAATACTGTACACTTAATATATACTATCACAGCAATTTGAACACTGTACACATCATACTATCACAGCAATTTGAATACTGTACACTTAATATATACTATCACAGCAATTTGAATACTGTACACTTAATATATACAATCACAGCACTTTGAATACATTTGTTGAAAATGATTGTACACATCATACTATCACTTATATTTGTAGGGAAAAATGTTATAATCAAATGTTTATAGAAAACTTACCTCACACCGTCTGTTTGTATTTGGTGTTATCAGATAGGACATTTACTAGTAATATTGACAATATGAGAGTGATTCTTTCTGAATTGTATGGGGGCCCTGAAAAGGGCCGTTGGTGGTCCTGAAAAGGACCGTTGGTGCTTGTATGGGGATTAATGGCGTTGACCGCATCTCCCCATACAAGCGGGACACCACTTGTCCCATTTCTGCACATCCTTGGGATCTGGTGTGGGTTGGTAGAGGTTCGACGGAACCTCCGTGAGTTCATCTTCCCAGTTCTCTGGGGTTGATTCTTGAGGGGTATCCCCCAGTCCTCTTCCCCAGAGCAGACCTCCACCTCCTCCGCGAACTTCTTTCCCTCTCTTAGGGTCTTCACCTCCAACCGCAGCTCTTCTAGCTGCATCTCCAGCTGTTCAATATACCGCCCTAAGGCAGCATATTTTCTCTTGATAATATTGACTGTTCTCTGTGACATCTTGATACAGAATGAAATTAGATCAAGGCAAGGTCACTCACTGACTATGATACAAGGACTCTGATTGGTCCATTTTAACGGTATTTCATTGGTCCATTTTAACGGTATTTCATTGGTGTATTTTAATGGCATTTCATTGGTCTGTTCTAGGTCAGTGTTTTTTTCATGTTCCATAGCTCATTTATGTTTCATGATTCAACATGGGCAACTGCTTGAAAAGTACTTCTGATGAACCTGATGAGTTACAAGAAGATGTTTGGATGGTCAAGATGGGTAATTTGTACCCAGACTTGTCTGAATTCCAAGATGCATGTGTAGAGGTGAAGATGGATATCAAGATGGGTAATTTATACCCTGACCTTGCCATCTTTTATGATGAGGATTTGAGAGCCAACTATTGGCGATACCTATTTCTTGCAGAAATGCAATGAATTACCCAACGGCCCTTATTAGGGCCACCATATGTGTTAGATTCGTTTTATATCTCAAGCAAAGACAAAAGCATATTACATTGTCTATCATTTTATTTTTGAAAACATTCTAAGTAACAAAGTACAACAAAGTACAACACAATACAACTCACTTAGTCTCCAATTTAAGTCTATACACAATTGTCCAACACATTGTCCAACACATTGTCCAACACATTGTCTGGATTACACAAAGTCACTCACAGTTTTTGTTGGATTCTTTTTGTATTTACGTTTTTTCTTACTCTGTTCTGCGTCCTGTAGATCGACCTGTTCACCTTGTTTCTTAGGACAGTCTGCGATGAAATGTCCTTGTTCATGACAATAAAAGCATTCATTGTTGAAGGGTTCCGTACAGCTGGTAGAATAATGTCCTTTCTTTCCACAACGATAACACTTGATATGATCCCATGTTACATTTTTCTGTCCACAGAGCTGATCCGCTAAGTTGTTAAGCTCTTTAATTTTCTTCTTTAATGAATACATCAAAGTTTGATCTCGGTTCTCTTCAGCTTGGTTCATTTTAGGATCGCTCATGTTGAAATGATAAAAAACTGACGGAGCGTACGTCTTTTATAGAGTGTCACGCGTTGTGACCTTGAACCCGAACTATAAAAAACGGCGGAGAAGTTTTAAGATCATAATCATGTCAGATACCGACAGTACTAGTGGTGAGGATGAACCTCCAACTAAACGAAGTAAGTTTGAGCCTGTGCGCGACTATTATAACATACAGTCACGCATGGAAAGAAAGTCAAGAAAATTCAAGACTCAATCTAGAGTATATGATGTGACATTTCAGCCGTATAATCAATCGTTTGAATTTACAAACAGGTTGTTTAATGATATGATGGATCAGCTCTACAAGAGATGTGAAGTGAAGTCGAATGATCGAGTTCGAGTATCTATTCTACATCCTGATTTGGACTTTGGGATACATGTTCCGTTTAATAGGGCATCTCGTATTAGTGGAGATACATTATTGGATGAAATTGAACGTGTGGCACAGAGTAACCGTCAATTTAAAATTCATGATGGGGCGGCACAGATGGAAATTACGCATATTGCTATGCCACAGGGATCCGGAAAGAAAACGTTTAAAGCACCAAACTTATCCAGTATGCGGAAGTCAAAGACAAGTGTTGTGTGTATTGACAATAGTAAGGACTCTATGTGTTTAGCTAGATCGATTGTGGTAGGACGGTGCAAAGTACATGAAAATCAAACCCCGGAATGGAAAAAACGATGGGGTCTTATACGTCACTCTAAGAAAAATCTTCAAAAATACGAAGCTGAAGCATTATTAAAGCAAGTGGGTATTTCATCGGATCAGTCGTGTGGTATAGAAGAATACCAAAAACTACAGGACTATCTCTATCCAGGCTATGTGATTAAAATCCATCCACAACATTATGGAAGTGAATTGTTATTCAAACCACCTGCTATGACTGAAAAAAGTCGTGTGATTCATATCTTTCACCATGATAATCATTATGACTATATCGTATCCATTACCGGATTTCTCGGGTGGAGTTATTATTGTGAATGGTGTGATATCAGTTATGATCACCGTGAAGGACACCAGTGTAGCCATATTTGTCAGTGTTATGCTCACACCCTGTGCCCAGCAGGACAATCTATAAGATGTCCGGATTGCCGTCGCCTATTCCAGAGTCAGGCATGTTTTGACAATCATAAAACAAAAACGGGAAAACAACGTAAAACCATTTGTGAATCCGTATGGAATTGTAAGAAATGTGGGCAAAAGGTGATTGGAACGAAACGGAATCACGTTTGCCCAGGGACAAAGAAATGCAGGTGTTGTAAAGCCATAGTAGGACCAGATCATGACTGTTACATTCCAACGTATGAACCACCCGATAGAAAACAACCAGAAGTACCATTCATCTTTTTTGATTTTGAATGTCGTTTTGATTCTGGAGAACATATCCCTAATTTTTGTGTGGCTCAACGTGCTTGTGGTGACTGTATGTGTAAGTCAGTGAAAGCTCCATGTGAGTATTGTGAAGAGGTGAATGAAGCCAGACAAATGACATTCCGTGGTGAAAATACGTTACAACAATTCTGTACTTGGCTATTCCTCCCTACCCATCGAGGATCGACAGTGATAGCCCACAATGCTCAAGGCTATGACGCTCAGTTTATTCTTAGATATGTGGTTACTCAGGGGACGGCGAAACCCCAGTTGATTATGAATGGCAGTAAAATCATTCAATTGAGAGTGCATGGAATACGCATGATTGACTCCCTCAGTTTCCTGAGTATGCCTCTCTCCTATTTTCCCAATACATTTGGACTGAGCGAGTTAGCCAAAGGATGGTTTCCATTCTATGCAAACACCTTGGCGTATCAAGATTATGTAGGACCTTATTTGCCGCTACACTTTACAAACCGGATAGTATGAAACCAGAGCGACGTGAAGAGTTTTTAACCTGGTACAATGAAAGAAAAGGTGACGTATTTGATTTTCAAAAGGAAATGGAGAAATACTGTCAATCGGATGTAGACATTTTAAGGCGCGGATGTGGAGAATTTCGTCAACAATTATTGGACAGTGATCAAATAGATCCATTTACTGAAGCTACCACGTTAGCTCAAGTGTGTAACAAAGCCTGGCGCAAAACTTCCATGCCACCTCATAGTTTAGCCGTGATTTCTGATGCCGGGTATCCCAATAAAACCCGGTATTCCATGAAAGGTATACGTTGGCTACAAATGATGGCTGTCACAGAGGAGATACATATTCGGCATGCCTTGAATAACAAAGGCGAAGTCAAAATTGGACCTTATTACGTGGATGGCTATTGTCAAGAGACCAACACCGTGTATGAATTCATGGGATGTTGGTACCATGGGTGCCCCACCTGTTTTCCTAAC
The DNA here is from genome assembly GCA_964023205.1 of Lutraria lutraria. Lineage (NCBI taxonomy): Eukaryota > Metazoa > Mollusca > Bivalvia > Venerida > Mactridae > Lutraria > Lutraria lutraria. The sequence goes on along the minus strand of OZ026840.1, from coordinate 33,555,367 downwards.
CGAAGTACCATCAATCCATATACTTTGAGAAGCATGCAACAGGCCTATCACGATACGTATAAACGACTGAAGACTTTGAAAGAACAGGGGTACCCTGTTGTGGTCATGTGGGAATGTGAATTTGATCAGCGTTGTCAAAAGGATCCTGCCTATAAGACAAGAGTGGAACGATTCTATCATGGTCAAGACCCGATTCAACCCAGGGAAGCTTTGTTCGGAGGTCGTACGAATGCCGTCCGACTGTATCATGAAGTAGACAACGATCAAGAAATAAAATATGTGGATATTTGTTCTCTCTATCCGTATGTGAACAAGTACAGGGCTTATCCGATAGGTCATCCAGTGATCATGAGTCAAGAACAAATTGATCAACAGCATATTGAGAAATACAAAGGACTGATTAAATGCCGTGTTCTACCCCCGCAAGATTTATGGATGCCTGTCTTACCCATACACTGTAATAGTAAAATGGTGTTTACGCTATGCCGTACCTGTGCTGAGAAGGAGATGGATTATTGTACACATTCCCCGTATGAACGATTCTTGTATGGCACATGGACTCATGTTGAATTGGCTAAAGCTATTGCTTTAGGCTATCAAGTATCAAAAGTGTATCATGTATGGCACTGGGATGAATGGAGTACGGACGTCTATCGGCAATACATTGACAAATACTTGAAAATGAAACAAGAGGCTAGTGGATATCCTCCAGGGGTGGATACGGAAGAGGGTCAAGATAAATTTAAACAGGATTATTTTGAAGCAGAAGGAATTCGTTTGCAACAGGTGGAGAAAAATCCAGGAAAACGAGCTTTTGCCAAAACCATGCTGAATTGTCTCTGGGGTAAAAATGCTCAAACCAACCTCTTGCCTAAAACAGAGTATGTTCATCGATTGGACCAGTTCTACGGAATACTGAACGATCCTAAAAAGTCTGTGAAATATGCAGAGTGTTTTGATCATGATGAATTCATGTTAATGAATTATACTGATGAATCGGACAAAGCAGACCCTCATTCATCAGCCAATCCTGTGGTGGCTTCATTTGTGACGGCTTATGCTCGATTAGAACTGTACAAAGTGCTTGAACCTCTAGGAAAGAGAGTATTGTATTTTGACACAGAAAGTTGTATGTACATTCATGACCCTGATGGCTATAATGTTCCTATTATCTCCAGTCGATTGGGAAAATGGACAGATGAGGTACCAAAGGGTCGTATTGTGAGATATGTCGCTTTAGGTCCAAAGAACTATGGCTATGAATACATTGAAAACGGTGAACTCCATCAAAAATGCAAAGTGAAAGGCATTACGTTAGACTACAATGCCACTCAACAAGTGAATTTCAATACGATGGTGGATTGTGTGAAAGACAGACATCATTATTCGACCGTAGTTGAATATGCTTCTCGGATTAAACGTCATAAGGACAGAAGCGTGACCAGTGAGAAACAAGTCAAAACATTTCGTTCGGTGTATACCAAACGTATTGTGGTCGAGAATCATATGACTGTGCCTTATGGTTATCTACATGACTGACCTTGACCTTTTAGGATACCTTTTGGCCTAGAACAAGTCATCTAAAGGTCATTATTCATAAAGACATGGATTTGATACCCTTACTACCGATAGAGCTGAGACTTAAAATTTATCGTTATGTCATATGGGCTAACGCTAAAACATGGAAGATGGAGTTAGTGCACACATGGGCTACTCATAATGCTATACATAGCTTACAACATACAAATCATCGAAAGATAGAGAGACTGTTGAAGGATGTAGGTGATCGCCAGGACTTGTCATTCAACCAAAAATTACCTATTCTACGAAAACTGAATGTGGTACAACAAAGCTTAGATCGTATGTTATCTACGACATGGGATTTTTTAATCCACGATGCTAATTTGAGCGACGTATCTGCCTTAGCTAACAATTTTCGTTCTACCCCCAATGTGATATGGTTCAGTATGGCTGAAGAGGACAATGGGAGATCTCACCCCGGATGGCGTCAGTATTCACAGTTTAAAATACGTGGTATCATGGTATTTAAGAGACAGGTACCGTTCACTCATGTTATTCATATTCTACAGTATCGTGCCGTGTTCTATAAATTAAGGCACCGCTTAAGAGAAGTCAAAGACGAGATTGAAGCCGTTCATGCGAATCGACCTAGAATAGTGATTTGTTCAGGAAATATTCAATTATGGTTAAACCATCTAGACGATTTATAAGTTTATATTACATTTTGGATTTTGAGCTGTATACGGATACGTTATACAGTATTGTACAAGATGACCTTGTCAAGGTCAAGGACATTCGCGCGTGGATTCTGAACCCTCACACGTTTGAACTATTTAGACAGATGATTCGTGATGCTATGATCAGTGCACACTTAGACTTGAAAGCTATCCATCGAGACGATTGGAATACTTATGTATGTAACGATAGAGTGATTCACACGATTCAAGAATGGAACAGTTTGATATTATGAACCATACCCTGTTGAGAAAAGCATTGGTATTTGCTTATCGTATGAAGATACCTGAAGGTCATCATTCTCTGAAATGGATTCGACAACAGTTGAGTACACCAGACATGTTTGAAGAAATGAAACATGGACTTCATGTGATGAATTCATTTTATAAACAATCAGTACCCATGGACTTGAGTGAAACGGATTGGTTCAAACAGGTGGTGAACAATGACTCTGTGTTAACATTTCTGAGTCAATCTGGACATTCAGAATGTGTGTTTGAATTTTCTGACAAACTGTTGTTACCCTTACATGACATGTGTTGTTCTTGTTGTGATTATTCTTGTACTCATACATAAACATTCATGTTGTCATCAATCATGTTTTATCTGGTTATACAAATAAATAAAATGTTTTTCTTCCAATAGTGTTAGTTGTGATTTTCACGTCATGGAGTCCAGTTTACTTTTTAAGCATCCTTGCAATATGTTTATCTCAGGCCCTAGTGGCTCTGGTAAAACACAATTTGTAAAAAAGGTGTTGGAATACAAATCAGATTTGTTTCAAGTAGTACAAGAGCGTATTGTATGGTGTTACAAAGAATGGCAAGTAGCCTATGCACAATTACAAGAACAAGAACCTAGTATTCGGTTCATACAGGGGATACCTGACGAGGATGAAGAGATAGTAGAGGATACATCCATTCCTCATTTAATTATATTTGATGACATGCTTGGTGATAAAGATGAAGAGAAAATCAAATTATGGTTTACACGAAAAGGTCACCATCGTAATGCTAGTGTGATCTACATTACACAAAACATGTTTCAACAATCGAAAGCCAGTCGTACCCTGAGTTTAAATGCACATTACATGATCTTATTTCAAAACACAAGAGATAAAGGACAAATCAAAGTGTTGGCGAATCAAATTCAATTGCCACACTTGTTACCCGCTTATCAAGATGCTATCTCTACACCTCATGGGTATTTAGTGATTGACTTTCACCCTCAAACACCAGACAGTTATCGGTTAAGAACAGATATTTTTCATCACTGGATCACTGGAGAAAAACGTGGGCCAGTTGTGTATATATAAACATCGTTTACTCATATAAGATCATTCAGTCATCATGTCAGCCACAGCCATAGCTCAATCGTTAGAACATTGGGGTCAGGAACGAGACCCTACTGTACGGGAGCAAATGCTACGGTCTGGATTAAAAGAAATGCTCAAGTTGTTCACCTTAGCAGCAAAGGTGATTTTAAAAAAGAAAATTGTGCTACCTAAACAAACACAAAACTTTATGCAAAAACATCAGCATGAATTAGAGCAGCTGGGAGATGATCAAGTGGACATGGATACTAAACGTCAACTCATATTGAAACCAGGAGGAGGTGGATTTCTTGGTGGAGTCATGATACGAAGTTTACTCCGATGGAATGGTCAAAAGACGATTCGTAAATTTGTAAAATCTCCAGCTAAAAAAGCCAGAAAAGCGCCTGCTAGAAAACCTAGAAAATCTCCAGCTAAAAGAGCAAGAAAACCTAGAAAAGCTCCAGCTAAAAAAGCTAGAAAATCGCCTGCCAAGATCAATGAACGTTTTATTACTCTCCGTCGTCGAAAGCAAACCACTTCAACACCCTCTATGGCTGTAACTCCAATCAGTAAGTTACAATGGTCTCCTATCAGTCCTGTGAGTAGTTTGAGCTTTAGCTCATCTAGAAATTCATCTAAAAGCTCATCTCAAAATTCTTCTAGAAGTGGATCAAACAGTTCTTCTCAGAATCCATCTAAAAGTTTAAGAAGTTCATCTAGAAGTTTATCTAGAAGTGGACCAAGCTCTTTTAGCACACCTAGAAGTTCAAGAAGTTTATCAAGAAGTGGACCAAGCAGCTCTTCAAGCAGTGGACCAAGCAGTTTATCAAGAAGTGGACCAAGTAGTTTGAGTTCTTCAAGAAGTTATTCAAGCAGTGGGCCAAGCAGTTTATCTAGAAGTGGACCAAGCAGTTTGAGTTATTCAAGCAGTTTATCTAGAAGTTCGCCAAGTAGTTTGAGTTCTTCAAGCAGTGGGCCAAGTAGTTTGAGTTCTTCAAGAAATTCATCTAGGAGTTCATCCAACAGTTTGAGTTCATCTAACAGTTCAAGAAGTTCACCAGACACTCCATTGTGCCGTTTTTCACCCCTATCCTTATCTACCTTATCAAGACAGGCTGTCTTGAAACCCCTTTTGAGACATCGTATTCACCTGATGAGACAGGGCCCTATGAATCCAGCTTCAAGACAAGCCTTTGATGCTTTAGTATAAAAGCTGTGAAGAAGTAAAAACAGGTATTATTTGACATAATGGCACCAAACCGACCACTCCTGCATAAATACGGACATCTGGTTTTGGGTTTAACTCAAGCCCCAGATGGGTTAAGAAGAAAGATGATACATGGAGCATCTAAAGAAATGATTCAATGTGTGGCAGAATGCTGTCAGAATGTTTTAAAAGGCAATGTTGCCTTATCCCCCTCTCAAAAGCAAAGGTTGAAGTCCAAGCGTCAACATCTCCGCACTTTAGCAGATAAAAGAGTATCTATTCAAAAAAAGAAACGTGTGTTGAATCAAAAAGGAGGATTATTTCCATTACTGGCTCTTGCTCCAATCATTGCTAAAGCTGTTGCTGCAGGAGCACTCAGTGGAGGTGTTGCCACACTGGTGAAAAAGATATGAAGAAAATGGCTATCGTCCCGTTCAAAATGCTAGAAGAGATGAATCGATGGAAAACAGAACAACGACCACGTTTACCTCCTCCCCCGCAAGTCAGTCAAACATCCGATTTACAGAAACAAATGGGAGACGTATTACAAAATGAATCGTTGTCTGAATCAGAAAAAGCACAACACTATGGGCAAGTCTTGCAAAAGTTTCAACTGTCTCATCAAAAAGCACGTGAACCGGCTACTCTGGCTGCACCAGTTGCACCGGCTGCACCGGTTGTTCCAGCTGCTCAAGGTGCACAAGGGGCACAAGGGGCACAAGCGGCTCCTGCTACATTGACGGATCGGATTCTTGAAAGTGTTCCTACTACCATGCGTCGAAAAACTCAGCTTTTATTACACTTTCTACAAAATCATCCCCACATGTCATGGAATGATCATGGGATGTTGGAATACCATGGAAAACCAATACAAGGATCCAACATTATTGATTTGGTCAATGATGTCATACGTCATAGAAAAGGGTCGGAGCCTAGAGGATGGGAACAGTTTTCTAGTGGACTAAGAGATGTCAATGTACCACAAGAAGTGATAGGAAATAAACGGAGATGGTCATGGATGCAAAAAGCAGACGATTCGGAGGAAGGTGATGAATTTGATAGTTTTGTTGAGCCTCCTTCACCTATAAGTAAACGGATGAAAGCAGAACCTATAAGTAAACCTGTCAAACAGATGAAAGCAGAACCTAAGTGGGAAGCCTACTAGACAACATGAACAAAAAGGTAGACAGTCTGTTACATCAGATTTATTATGATCCCCATCATCCGGCTGGTTTTGGTGGGGTAGAACGTCTTACTACAGCAGCTCGAACTCAACTGAAATCCATTACGCCAAGTCAAGTGCGATCCTGGTTGAAGGGACAAAAGACCTATACCCTGCACAAACCTATCCGTAGGGCATTCTCGAGACGGAAAACGATTGTGGGTGGTATTGATCATCAATGGCAAGCTGATTTGGCAGACATGCAATCCCTGGCTCAGTACAACACCCCTTATCGATATTTGTTGTGTGTCATTGACGTGTTTTCAAAATATGCTTGGGTAGTTCCCCTCAAGGATAAAACGGGGCTCACATTGGTGGAAGCGTTTCGCTCTATTCTTAAAACGAGACAACCTAAAGCGTTGCAAACCGATAAAGGAACAGAATTCAAGAATCAAAGGTTTCAACAGTTTTTAGACAAAGTAGGGATTCATTATTTTACGACTGAAAACCCAGAAACTAAGGCTAGTGTGGTGGAACGTTTTCAACGGACATTAAAATCACGCATGTGGAAATACTTTACGCATCATAAAACACGAAGGTATATTCAGGTATTGCCTGATCTCGTGCATGCCTATAATCATCGTGTTCATCGTAGTATACAAATGGCACCCGTATCCGTGAATGAGAATAACGAATCTCAAGTGGCCTTGACCTTGTATGGAAAATCAAGAAAAAAAGCGTCGACGACCCTTCATGTGGGAGATATTGTTCGTATCAATAAAACAAAACGTACATTTGATAAAGGTTATCTACCCAACTGGACCACTGAACTGTTTAAAGTGATCCAAGTCAAAAAGACCTCTCCTGCTACTGTGAAATTGACTGATTTAGACGGAGAACCCATATTAGGTTCGTTTTATTTCTCTGAAGTACAGGTTATAAAAGATGATGCTATCTATGAAATTGAATCAGTGCTCGCACATCGCCAGAGTAAGGTAGACGGAAGACGAGAAATTAAAGTGCATTGGAAAGGCTATCCTTCGAAATTTGACAGTTGGATTCCCGAATCCCATCTCGTTTGAACTGGTTAATAAATACATCATGTCTCAAGCTGATACGGCCAGTGTGGTAGTGACTGCCTCAGAGCAAGCCAAATTGTGTGAACCCAAAAATAAGGTCACTTTTTTGGCACAAATTGTAGTGGTATTTATTATTATTACCGTATCGCTATTTAATTTGTGTTTTCAACGACCCGATCGAGAATTGTGGCTTCTGCTTTTAAGTAGTTCTCTAGGTTATATTCTACCGAATCCCTCCTTGAAATTCAATAAACCTAAATCAACATGAGTTCGTTTTACATCACACTCATGAGTGATAGCTCTATGGATTTATTCCAAGACAATACGCAATGTTGTTTTCGTACCAAACTGGCAAAACCCATCCATCTCAATAAACAAGACTGGGAAATTGCCTTAGTGGAAATGATTGTTCCTAGTCAGGTCATTCATGTCACTGAAGAAGAGAGACATTTCTACATTGTCACACATGATCCTGTCCTGGGTAAGGCCTTAGAAAACTTTGAGACCTATTGTACTCTCCCCAATAAAGAAGAAAAAGGTGTACGACTTTGTATTCCTGTAGGAACTTATGTCACACCCCAACATTTGATCGAGACGATTGACTTTACCGTGAAAGATCAATTAGGTAAAATATTTAGACAGAAAGGCCTTCGATTTACCATGGGTTTTTCAGGACAAAGTAAACGCGCAAAACTGGACAGTTCGGATCAACTAGGCATTCAGTTTCATCCCCACATGTTTATTAAACTGGGTGGAGCCCCTGATAGTTCTCCTACCATCTTTTTTAAAGACACTCCGGAACCGTTTCCTCATGGCGTAGATATTAACATGGGTCATAATCATTTGTTTGTTTATTCCGACCTTGCGTCTTATACCTATTTGGGAAACATAGAAGCCCCCATCTTACGTGTAGCTCCATTTGATCCGAGAACGAAAGCAGGAACTAACCCCCATATTCATTTCGAGTTCTTGAATTTACACTATGTACCACTGGCTAAAGCCGACTTTGACACCATCACTATCCATATAAGGGGTGACACTGGCCAGTCTATTCAGTTTATTCATGGGAAGTCTATGGTGAAACTATACCTACGTCAAAGACAATGATACCTACTTACCAAGGTCAACCTCGACAATATGGACACGGACTTGGATCCATGTTTAAGAAAGCCATGAAAAGAATTATGCCTTTACTGAATCCATTTGTGAAATCTGGAGTTCGCACCTTGAAAAAAGAAGGACTCCAGCAAGGAAGAGCCGCTATCAATGATATCTTGACAGGATCAAACGCTAAACAAGTAATACGAAAACGTGGAGCCTCTGTATTAAAAGATGTGGGTGAATCCTTGCTACGTACCGTGGCCAGCCCTAAAAGACGTATAAAGAGCAAACCAGTCAAGAAAAGACCTCATTCGAAACTTCATCATCGCCGAGTTAAGCAGGCCAGACCTCTTGATATTTTCGATTAATCATGATGCAACACGGTTCCTGTGAATGTAGTAAGACAGAGTTGGATGTGTCTGTTGTGCCACCTACCATGACAGCCATGCAAGAAGGTCAATGGACTGAGCATAATCCCATTTCTGCCCTGGACAATAATGCTCCGATTGAATTTGTGATTCCTGCACAGACAGAAAAATGGACAGATCTGAATCAATCTTACCTGTACCTAAAACTAAAAATTATACAGGCAGATGGTACAGACCTAGCGGCCGACAGTGAAATTGCTACCGTCAACAATTTCTTTCACAGCATGTTCTCAAGCATTGATGTGTACCTGAATAATAAACTGATCACCAGCAATGCGGACACGTATGCCTATCGGGCATACATAGAAAATTTACTCTCCTTCACCTCAAGCTGTAAAGACACTCAGCTTCAGGCGTTAGAGTTATGGGCTGAAGACACCGCTGGTCATATGCTCGAAAAAGTACATGACGGGGATAACAAGGGCTATGGTAAGAGACGTGCTCGTGTCCATCAAAGTCGTGTGGTGGAACTATGTGGACGGCTTCATTTGGATCTGATGATGCAAGATAAATATTTACCCAATGGTATGGAAATACGCTTAAGGCTAAACAAAGCGTCACCTCAATTCTGTCTCATGAGTACTTCACCGGCTAAAATCAAGTTTCTAGAAGCAGGATTCAATGTAAGAACAGTAGATTTACTGCCAGTGGTAGCCAATCAACTCAATCAACAGATTGCTCAACATAACATGAAAATCCCCATCCGACGAACTGAAGTAAAAACATTTACGATTCCTAACGGTCAACGATCCAAGATTGAAGATCATTTATTTCAAGGTCAATTGCCAAAACGGCTTATCATCGGCATGGTAAGAAATGGAGACATGAATGGAGACATGGCTACCAACCCCTTTGAGTTCCGTCATTTTACACTGAATCATCTAGAAGTCAGCATTGACGGAAAAAGTATTCATAACAAAGCGTTTCAACCCAATTTTGAAACGGGAGAAGTTCTAAGATCCTACATGTCACTCTATCAAGCGACAGGAGCTCTTGGTCTCAATCGTTCATTTGGATTGAGCATGAATGATTATCGGAACGGATACACACTGTGGGGGTTGGACTTGACAGCAGATCAAGGTTGCGAGGAAGGTCAACTCCATCCTATAAAAACGGGCAATCTGAGATTGGAATTTCACTTTGGAACAGCACTTGCACAAGCCATCAACGTGATTGTATTTGCGGAATACGACAATCAAATTGAAATCAATCAATTCAGAGAAGTGCTTCTAGATTATTAAGATGGAAGACATGGATATTGAACACCTGGAAAAAGGACAAGATTACGAAATGAAGTTATTGGCGTATCCTTGTTGTACAAGTTCAAGGACGGACTTTTTACAAGAGTGCTTGAATCATCACGTCACAGAAGCACTCCAATCTTTAATTTATAATCAAGTGCATAAAGACTGTTATGGTTGTCGAGTGAATCATCCTAGTCAAGTACAACATGTACTCTGCTTATACACGAATACGGAAGAGTGGACAGAACTTTACATTCAAAAAGCGATTCAACGTTTGGACGTGTTCAAGGTCATGGAAAAGTGGTATCCTGAATTAGTGACCTTGACCGATAGTGAAAAAGGAGACGCGTGTCGATTATGGATTCAATTTAAAGAAGAACTCACTCAGAATCAGTTCATAGATCAATGGATCAGTGTTTGGGCTGAACGTGTCAACAGAAATTGGCATTATGGAGACGAATGAACTACAATACCTATTAGATCATTCACCGTTATTAAAGCCACTACATGCTCGTGTTTGTGCCAAAGATCAATTACCTTCAGAGAAACCGCATGACGTGAAAGCCTATATTGTGAATACCCATAACGGAAATCAACCTGGAGAACACTGGGTGGCTCTTTATTTAAAAGACAATAAAGCAGTGTACTTTGATTCCTACGGATTACCACCTTTCGAAGAGATTCTATCCTTTGTGAAAAAAACATGCCAACAAAACTTATCTGTGGAATGCCATGAGAATACAAGGCGATATGTTACCGGTGTGTGGTGTGTATTGTCTATTCGCTTTGGATTTTATCTCACGTGAATGTGACTTGAACCAGATACTGTTAACCCGATTCAAACCGGACATGTATGGAAAAAATGACACTTATGTGACGCATTGGTTTCATCAATATTATGGTACTTATTACATGCATGCTCAATATGTGAATAAATGTGGACAAAAGTGTTGTGCTCAACGTAACTCTAGACCAGAAGGTCACAGACGTTTGTATCATAGTATCATACATAGAAATACAACTCTTTATGGTGATCATTAAATGTAAACAATGTTACTGTTTCATAAAATGTTTCATGTAGTTTCATGTAGTTTCTTGTTTCTTGTTACAAAAATAAAAGTTTAGAAAAACTGAAACTAGGTGTCTGTTGTCTTTTTTCTAAGTTCATAAAATTACCAATCAAGCTCCGCACATGCATCGGCGCGTGACGCCATCCAACCCTAGGGTGACGTCATCCAAGCAATATGACGTCATCCAACCACGAGAGTGGGCGGCGCTTCAACAGAAAAATACTCCGTCTTACAACACAATGCCTCATTTCATTCTGAGAACTCAAACACTCAAGATGGAGGCTTTATTCAATGAACTCAAAACAGCAAAACAACTGACTGAAAAACAGAGCAGGGTATGGCGTTCAATCAGTCGCTTAGCGGCTAGCATTGTTAGAAAAAGGGAACGTGATCTTCAAACCATTGGTGAGACTTTGAATACCATTGAATCCAATCGATTTCATCATAGAGAAGAATTATCTCAAATGCGAGAGCAATTTCGAGATCAAGTCAGAGAAAGGCAGCGAGATGCTCGGGAACGAACGGCGAATAGACAACGGGAACAACAACAAGAAGAAGAGCATTGGCGTATCATAACTACCGCTCAAGTTGAGTACACGGAACAACCACCAGTACCAGAACAGGAATGGTCCTGTGGGGATCTAACATGCAGGCTCTGCTATCCCCCACCAGACTGCCAATGCGAACTATGTACCCAACCAGATCAGTCAGCATAGACAACTATCAACGGTCCTTTTCAGGACCACCAACGGCCCTTTTCAGGGCCACCATGTCTTTTCGAAAGAAAATTCTCTCATTGTCTAAGTCTATGCACACACACAAAACAATGGTCCCAGAACATTCCTAAAATTCAATTCATACTATTTTGGGGTACAACATTGATTTCCAATTTGTCCTAATTTGTCACAATTTTGTTTACTTTGGGGACCAAAATGGGTGCAAATGGTCCCAGGGTTCCGCCCATTACTACTATTATTGTTATACTCAATATTAAGTATAACGTATCTTCCGTTATTGTTATCAGTGAATGAATTTAAAATATTACATGTTATTGATTTATTTATTAAAATGGAGCAGCCTTTACTATTATTGGATCCGAAGGAATGGTACATTTCATATTTATCAAATTCATTGTAAAGAACATTTTCAAGGTCAACCGTAAAATGAGTTTCTTGTAAAAACGTTACATCTGCCTTTTGGTGTATTAACCATTGCAGTAAGCGGGCCCGTTTCAGTTTATCCCTTAAACCCTGTGCATTTAGGGATATTGAATGTAAGGCTGTTGTCATCTAATTATATGTTGACTGTTTAAGATAGGAATTCAACATGAAAGTAAAGCTTGTACAATAATATGTTTGAGCTGTGACAAAAATATGTGCAAAGTATTATTAATATGTGATGATATATGTATAAATTATATTAGACATTAAGATTGTACTTATATAGAACATTCGAAATATTCATATTAGACTGATATGCAAGTTCAAATTTAAAGTAACGCATACAGTATATATAAGAATTGTACACAGTATTCATCAAATATATATGTATAGACAAAGTACATCTTTGATGCGTACTAGTGTGCAAAGTCGTAAAATGAATTGTTTGCGACGAGAATGGCAAAGCTACTTCAAAGTTGCATCTAATAATATAATGATGCGTTACATATTCAAACAATTTGCTCAGGTTCCCACGTAAAGCGGATTTCCTAATACAATTAATTAACTCGTGTATATAAATGGATACAAAATTATGCATATGAATAAACATATTACCTGCAATATATAAACATAATCCATATTATATTTAGTATGGTACACAATGTACCTATGTTTTAAATGTTTATTTTGTACCCAACGCACGTGGGTAAGATCGGTCACACGACCGTATAGCAATGTGTTATCGTTAGTCGTAGTGGAAAGTCCATAGAGAAATCCGTGATCATGTAATCCTTGAATAAATGAAAAAAATGACATGTACATGTAACACGATCATTTGCTTCTTTGGGTTGATTTTCGTTGTTTCTTCGATTCATAGTGGAGTTCTTCTGCCGGAGACATTATTGTTACATTAATACTTCAAATTAAGTGACTAAGCTACCCCCGGAATATCGCGAATCCGTAGCAGCCAAATCTGGTGAGTAGGCAGGATGTGGAACAGTCTTGAGCTCCATCAGTGACAACTCAAGGTCTGTTCCTGTGTGAATGTTCACGAAGGATGCTCCATAATGTTTCATAACCGCAGCTGACCAACCTCACAATTTCTACAATAGTTTTGACGTCTGTCAGTATCTCTACAAACCTTGACGTCGTCATTGTTGAGGTGAAAATGGTTTTCCACCCGTACCCAGTATCGTCTTTTAACATTTTCACGGCCCTCACTGAACCTTTTGTGCATTTAAACACTAGTGAACGCAAAATTGCCTTTCTCGAACTTGCTTGTTGCATTCAATCTGAAGTCTGTGATGGTGTCATTACTAAATGCATACAAAACGTAACGATATCTACATATATTAACGGATATGGCATCCAATAAAACCACATAAATATAGCTAGGTTGATGTCATGGAACAAATGTACAACGTTTAGCAGGGTTTCTACGTTATTTTTTTGTCATAACCTCAAAATATAACGGTTATTTATTTCTTTAATTTAGCGTGCTCCGGGTACCGTTGAGGTACATGTTTTAAACCATTATAGATCTGTTATTTATACACATATTAATCTGTAGTTTCACAAGGACATTAACAATACATTAAAATGTATATAGATAAAGTTTCATCACAATAAACGTTGCCGTTTAAAAGATATTACAAAAGTCCACGTATTTTTGGATAACCCCTTTATTTTTACATCATTACACTTTGATAATTTAATTTGGATTTGAGCTTTATGAATAATGATACTGGAATTATTTTCAGATCGTTAAAGAAAAGCAGGGGTACTAATCGTGCAGTATCGTCTCAGAGATATTTGTAGGCAATGCAGTGGGTAAATGCGACTCTTTTTAACATTTAAACAATTGTAACATATCCGCCAATACATAAGATTCGAAATCCTCGTGTTGTTAGTAGTGGAAACAGTCAGTGAAATACGCGTAGTTCTTACATACGGAATGTGACTGTAAGTAGCTTAAATTATTCAAGGGAGATAACAAAAACTGCTTTGTGGGTACTTTTACGACTAGTTACCAAACATTGACCGTCTTAAACGTGTATTTTACATTATATCCTTACTTGTTTTAAATATACATATAGTAATTTGAGATAAACGCATAAAAACGCACAGGCTTACAACAACTTACGGATGTATTTAATGGAAATAAATAACAAATCTAAGTCTCATCACAAGTATCTCACGGACATATTTTATAAATACCCAGAATGCACTTAAGAACTATCAAAGGCTTGAAGGCCTGAAAGAAGTCTCATTTTGAGAGCATGAACCACTTATAATCATTATGAACATCAAGATCATGAAAATATGGCTGATTGTATGTTAAGTGTTCAGTTGCTTTAATTCAATGAGCTATAACAATTTGTCAACTTATTCACCATAATTAAAAAAAAATGCGACAGGGTATTGTTGTCATGGGATTAACAACTCTTCTTTATGTAAATTGGTTCATTGTGATGTGTAAGCAATCAACTTAACATTCTAGATTCGTGTATCAGTACTGAAATAACGAGAACCAGCAAGCAAAATAACATACTGGTTCTCATGTGTTCTATGCGTGGTGCATTCAAACACTACGAAGCCGGGAACCATGTCGAAAGTAATTATAGCTGATGCAAAATATTGACAATTTTGCTAATTGTTTTGGATATTTTGGTGTTAATGTTGAGGTTGAAACTTATACTTGACAACAATCGTGAACGATAATGTGTACTGCATCGACTGACACAAGGATTATGTGAAAATGTTGGAAATGGAATAAAATACGAGGTGTTTTCGAAGGTACGTGTGAGCTATTTTTCCAACGAACATTTATATCTTGTACATGTAGTATATATTGTTGACGTTGAAAAATCTATTTTTTCAAAACGGCTTATTTTAGGTTTTAATGATAGATATGATAAGTTTATGTGTTTGGATTGACAAAAATACAATTATTTTGGTTTTTTAAAGCTCCTAACCCCAAGTGTCTGTGCTTCAAGCATGTTCAAAATTCTTGCTCTTTCTTCGTTATTTAGCCTTGGCATTTTTAATTTGATATTTTCATAATATTGCTTTGACTTCTTGGTTGTAAATCAATTACAGTATACACATGTGTAATTTTGACCGACATAACCACATGAGGAAAGCGCACGGGGCGCACGGGCAAAAGTGTATTGAGTCATGGTTTAAGCAAACACGAAGCACTGAGGCGCAATTTCATGCTTCATTAGGTTCCAGAAGAAAAGTACTATGGTACGCAAAAGTGGCCCATATAACGTTTGTTTATAATAAGTTATCGCACTCAAGTTTATGATGAGTCGTTTTTTTGTGGACGTCAGTATAGTTTTAGATAGTAATGTAGTACATGTACTATGTACGATAAAATGGTAACATAGTAACATCGTTCTTGTAATCTTGAATTAAGATGTATACTATTTAAATATAGTAAAACGGTTGATGGTACAAGCTTGTTCAGAAAAGTGTGTACGTTCGTCTAAATTTCGTTGTGTGTCCGTTCGCAAAAAGGCAATCATTTCAGATTCTTTTATTTACGTTATAAACGTGTTTTACATATATTCTTACTTATTTCACATGTACATATAGTAAATTGATAAAAACAAGCAAGATAAACGCGTAAAACTCTGTCGAAGGCAAAACGTGTGGTGCGGATTCAATATTTTATGGACATTTTATATTTGCAAATGACATTTTATCATCTATACTTGCAAACATGTTTACATATATACGAGTATATGCTACGTATTGGATATGTACCGATAAATACGAAGAAATGTGTTATAATAACATTACACAAAGATGGAAAGAAAAGGAAAGACGATCCGAACAATTATACAGCTATTACATTATCGTGTGCAATTCTCAAGTTATTTGAAATGATTCTGTTATCAAGATGCAACAATCAAGTCTTAAGCAGTTCAAGTAAACAGCAATATGAATTTCTGGAAAAGTTAGGCTTTTTGATGACTTCTTTTGTACTCCGCGAATGTATCAACTTTTCTCACGAGAACTCTACTACATAGATGGAAAGAAAGCTTTCGACAATGTATGGCATGCTGGGTTATATTATAAATTAAGTCAATTTGGAATTGATGATACTTCCCTCCTTGCTTTCAAGCAACTGTATAGTAATGCTACCAGTGTTGTGAAAGTCAATGGTTTAATGTCAGACCCACTTCCGGTTCTGCAGGGGACACCTCAAGGCCGTAAAAGCTCGCCACTCTGGTATCTTTTGTTCATCAATGATCTTATCAAAGAACTAGAACAATGTGGTTATGGTTTTTGTATCTACAATATGAACGTGTGTTCTCCAACAGTAGCAGATGATATGGTGTTAGTGACGCTTTCAAAACACTGTATGGACGAAATGTTAAAAATTTGTTATAAATAATACATCAAATGGCGGTATCAGTACAATGCTAAATAATGTGCGGCGACTGTATTTAATAAAGGTAACACATGTCAATGTAGAGATAAACATTTCAAAATTGATGCTGTTGTTATGAAGGAATCAACTCGTATACTCATCCTGGCATTACGACTGACAAATATTTATCTTCTAGTCATTCAATGAAAGCAGCCAGTAACAAACTGAGAGGAACCGTTTTTAAATATCATTAACTCGGGTTTGCATCCTACTTCCTTAAATCCTATAACATTTCGGACTATTCATAATTCTAATGATTAAATAACTATTTATTATCCGCCTTGTAACCTGTTAACTGCCTGGCGTAATAATGCATTGGCATTTCCAATAAGCGGGCCAATATTTATATCTCTTTCCGGCCCGGGTGATATAGATATTGGCCTACATTTTAAGCAATTTGATTGGCTGCTAGAGCAGGGCCAAAAAGTGATATAGATTTTAGCCTTGGGCCAATACGACTGCCCTCTGATAAATTACAGGGCCTATATCAAATCATTGATTTATTAACATATAATATAGTGATTCCAAGAGCGCTGTACGATTGTGAATTGTGGGGTACATATTTTAAGTTCGACATAGTATTACAGTCATTGGATAGATCCCATCTTTTTTGCTTGAAATTAATTCAGTCTTTTAGTAAATATACTAATATCGATTTCACCTTATGTGCGTTGAATCAGAATTCATTAGAATCTATAATCGAATTCAGAAAACTTCAATTTTTTGGGTCGATATGTCGTCTGCTTTGTGAATATCTCGCAAAACAATTACTCATCCGTGGACTGATACGGCATACTGGTGTAACAAGCTTTGTACAGGATACTTACATCCTAGTATGTAATTACAATCTTACTGGTGTATGTCGTGATTTCTTAACATACGGTGTTTTCTCATCTAAACGTGTTTGGAAAACCACTTTGTGAATAAAGAGAGGTCAGAAATATTGGTGAATATTCAGCGAGTCTTATAATTATGACAGTATTGTTTCACCAGTCCCACTTTTGAGTTTAGTTAGATGTTGCGGGTTGTGGGCTTTAGCGAAAAACGCACCCAGACTGTCTAAAATCACAGGTGGCTGTATCAGTGTTAGGTTCACCAAAAAAACCGTCACTGAGCTTATATATATTATCAAGGTAAAAAGCCTACTATATGTCTATATGCCAAACAATGTGGAACATCGCATCTCGTTGTTTCAGCATAAAATATGTGTGCTGAAGGAAAATTGCTACACATGTCATTCAAATAAACTATAAGATATTCATTCCTATCGATAATCTCATTCAATTACATCAAATAACTGTGAAACGGTAAAATCGTTATTTAACTTCGCTGCAAGCAATTTTGAGTCAAGCGCGAGTGATGTATCATGCGATCTGATTGATCGGCATGAAATAACCAGTCTATTGTACACACATATGCAACCAATCAGATCGCTTGATACATGTGTAGCTATTTTCCTTCAGCGCACGTATTTCAGCGCAGTTGGTAGAGCACAAGGTTTGTGAATCTTGAGGACTTTGTTGGACATCGCTTTTCATTTTTAACTTTTTTTCATTTTTGATAAAAAGGTAACTTTATATTATATACATCGATAAGAACATGTGTTTAAAATGTTTTTTTTGTTTTTTTTTATTTAAATTGTTTCGCTAAATTAATAATTATAATATAATAACCTCACATGGGTAAGTTAGCATTTATCATTATTTTAATTGTGGATTAATTTCATAATGATTAGAAACCGGTTTAGGTGTTTAGTATATAAAGTATTTGAAATTACTTTTGTATTTGCGATGTCATACAACAAAATGTATAAATGAAACACACAAAAATATACAAGAGAACAAATGCATTCCTTCTTCCCCCTTTCCCTTTTGAAATACAAAAATGTACTATTCAGCATGTAATATACAAGATGTTCATACATGTAACAAAAATAATCATATTCAGTCAATAAATGAATTATAAAAAATATTTGTATATAAAGATTAAAAAATAAAGTGCCATTGACTGAGTTCGAACTACCCACATGTGCTTCATTTTGTAAAATGTCATGTATGTACATGACACTTTATCCAATACACCCACGACTCCAGTTCACGTGAAAGACACTTCACTATGGATTTTAATTGATTTTGGCAGTCAATTTACAGTGAATTTACAGTGATTACCTTTACAATGGTATCGTCCAATATTCGACCTTGACTATAAGAAAATTGAACTATACCGTACGTAGTTCTATATAACCGTTTACATTGTACACTAGGCCAAACTTATAAGTGTGCAGTTGTATAAATTCCAATATCTCCGGAATTATTAGAACAAGATCCTTGAATTTTTCAGGAATGATAGAAGAAAGATGTACACACAATATGTATTTTAATTCATTGATCTCGGATTTCATTATCACGAATAACATAAAAAATAATAACAAAAAATGAAAAACAAAAATAAAAGTTTTTCTTTATTTTATCACACTGAAAACTTGTTAGTGCACTACACAGTGAGTATCGGATATGGCCCTCATTAGCCCGTATTAACAGCTAGGCATCTCGCCCACATTGATACGACATAATTGTTGAAGAAATGTTGTCGAATGTTGTTCCTATGTCCGTTCATTCTTCTAGCAACCTAAAGTGTTAAATATCGATTAATTATCTAAAATATTATTAAACTTATTGACGAATTTATTTCACTGCGGTAGCCTACAAATAAGGTAAAAACAGGGTATCAAGAGTGATATTGTCAGAGGTATGGCAAGAAAAAACCTCAAGATATTGAAACAATATTGATTTGAATAAATATTAATTAAACTGTTCTTAACTGAATGTAGTCCATTTCATTGTCGGAAATCTGCTTGAAAGACGGATAAATGAGAATAAAAATTATGTCGGAAAAACTTTTTGCTAAAATAATATTTTCACTATTTTACCTTATAAAACGATTATTAATACAGATAATGTGTAAAAATCAATAAATTCAGATGTACCGTCTGCATGAAATAATGAAAAAATGTAGACCTACCTCTTGTTTTGAGACACCCGCCTGAATAAGTCCGACGGCTATACATATGTCGGTGATTGCTAATCTACCCATTTTATGTTTTTCAGGTCAACACATGACTGAACTACACATTTATTTTTTTTATTTTTTTCAATTTGCCCCTGCGCGTTTTTCACGTGTATTTTTGTTGTTTTTACATCGGCCACAATAGCGCACGGAATTATCGCGCTTTTAAAAAAATCGATATTGGATTTTATAGATATCGTGTACAAGCATATATTTCTAAGTTTTGGTGTACATTGATTTACAAATAAAAAAAAGGTTGCATTTTTTCAACTGCACAGTTATAAGTTTGGCCTAGTGTACATGTAAACAGTATTCATGCAGCTACTTCCTGATTCTAGATCACTGACTTACTGCGATGTATTACCTTTGAAAGCCTATATATTTCGTTTCGTCATAGACTTTTCTCTTGGTGTAAAAGCAGATAAATATAAACATAATAATATAAGCGATTGTGTTTTGTGTTGTTAGCGAAAACATGTACGTACTCCTTGACATATTGTTGGTTTGTTTATTTTTTTTATGTCATTAATGTTTTATTTTATCTGCAATATAACCGTGTTTATTTAACTATTCAAGTTAACGTTAATCATGGAATGACTTTGTACCTTTTTACATACGTTGTACGAAACAGATGATTTTGCTTCAATTGGCGGAAGTCTCAGTGTCATGCTGTATTGCCATAAGTGTGTTGCATTGTGTGTATGATTTCAAGTGGGGTAGGGTTTTGCTTCTTAAAGAAAGTACTTTATTTCTTTGAAGCTCGGGAATCTGTTTAAAGGTAGCATCGTTATACATTGTAATTGTTGTAATTATATATGTACTGCTCAGTTAGGATAATTGTATAGTGACGCAGTGGTCGAGTCCATTCTTACGGTGTAAAACCGTTGTCAAATTATCATTGGACATATAGGCTGACTACATGATTTACAAATTTCAATAAGTACATCAACTGTCGGCGTAGCGCAGTTGGTAACGATGGTGTCTGACGATAATCTATTGATGTGAAAAGAAGTGTGTGAGACCACGACATGGTTTTTTTTCACAAATTATTTTCTATTGCTATATATCTTTTTTAAAAAATCGTCAATTTTTTCGTCGTTTTTTTTTGGTAAGGAATAAACTAGATCTAGTGTTTATATTATTATCATCATTTTTATCGTTTGGCATATCTTTTTTGAATATCTTTTACATGTAATAAACATAATGAAGAATAGTCTTAGATATTTCGTTGTAATTCTGGTAATTACGATTGGTTCGCCATTAAAAGTCCACCTATTTTCAGTCATATTCAGCTAGTTGGCATTCAGATAAGTTTGCACGAAATACCTGTGCGCGGTACTAAAACTTCATGTACTCGGCACACTTTGCGTTACCCAGGACAATTATATATTATGCATTCTTTTTCTTTACAATTTACTACTAAATATTATAACGAAACTACAATTCATTTGCAAAAAGTTGAAAAAGAAACGAAAAAAGAGACAACCGGTGAGGTTCGAACTCGCGATAAAATTTTAGCCCCTGATCAATTTTAAAGGCTTTACCAACTGCGCCAACCAGACATCTACAATATCATTGCTAAACTATAATACTATATTTGTTTCTCATAAACCCATTTTACCTGTTCAGACAATGGATTTAAACTTTTGTGTACACATAAAATGAAACGTCACTATCACATTATCCTAACTGGACAGTATGTTTAACTCTTCGTGTATTGAAGGAAAACAAAACATCTATCTATCTGTACGGAGGAAAAAATACGATGTATAGTCGATTTAAATTTGCATGCTAATGAGGGATTAATCTCATTTCGATATATAGGTGTAACAGGTAAACCCGGTAACCGTTATAGATAAGATAGAGAAAACATAATTACGATTGTCTCAATAGCGTAAAGGTTAGTGCTGATGATTTTGAGATACACATCATTTTAACCATTGGTTCGAACCTAGTTAATGTCATTTTATAACTATATTTTGTATGTTTGTTTTTCTTTCGATTATTTTAAGTCCTTTTTATTTTGTATTGTTTATTACTTCATTATTTTATTATATCGTTTTAAAACAATTCAAACATGTAAATTCAACACGCATCATCGCATTCACTCGCTCGTCGCAAGAAGTAAACAGTCGCCTTCTCTGCTGCATACTGCATGTATATTTTATAGTTCACATTATTGTGTATACATGAAACAAGATATCAATTTGATTTTCACAATTTGAAGGGTAATTCTTGAAAGTCGGAAAGAAATTGCAATTTCGAATACTAAATATGTTAATAAAAAGAGCATTTTGGCAGTTTTGAACTCATGGCCGGCCGCTACGAATAAAAATATCATAGCCTTTACCTCTCAGCCACGGCGCATTACGATGGTGTTCTGTTTATGTATTACAATATAAAGTTATTTCAACCGGTAAATAACCTGATCTACCTCGGAAAAGTGTAAATGTTTACAACGGTTCTCATTTAACTTAAAATCGACTATAGTGCTTACATTTAACATTTAACTGCGCACATATCAGTGACGTCAAACAAGTCGAAAATATGTGTGTGAAGTTGGCAAAGCAATCGACAATCAACATTCAATGTCTAGCTCGACAATCGACATTCATCTCGACATTTGTGAAACAGACTGTATGGCCTTCATATTAATGCAAATTTCGAATGTCTAGCTAGACAATCGACATTCGTCTCGGCATTCGAAAAACGGATTGTATCGCCGTGAAAGTAATGAAATTTCGAATGTCTAGCTAGACAATCGACATTCATCTCGACATTCGTAAAACAGAGCGTATCGCCGTCAAAGTAAAGAATTTCGAATGTCTAGCTAGACAATCGACATTCATATCGACATTCTAAAAACGGACTGTATATAGCCGTCAAAGTAATGCAAATTTCTTATTTCTAGCTAGACAATCGACATTCATCTCGACATTCGAAATTTACATTATTATGATGGCCATACAGCCTGTTTCACGAATGTCGAAATGAATGTCGATTGTCGAGCTAGACATTGAATGTCGATTGTCGATTGCTTTGCCAACTTCACTCTCATGTCGAAAATAAACTTACATATATACATTTTGATATTTTTGCAATGTTATGTGTATTACGTGATGTACTCGTATATTTTGTGTGCTATCCATGGTTATCGGAAAACTCACGGAAAATGTACGCCTTTTTTCAATACGATGACTTCCAAACTAATGTGACTAGTACGAGTGGTGTGACCTAACCTATAGACTAGGGAATGATTTATAAATCCCATTATAATGGTCCCAGATAGATTCTATACGTACATAGTTAGCCTATAGAAATTGTATTCCTTGTTATTAGTTTAATGAGATGATTTTTTTGTTTGATTTTCTGATAACGGCCCATTGTCAAATGATGACTTCCCATATGATTATGATTCTGAGCTGAGACGGAGAGTGTATACAAGGAACAAACCCATTGCAACCAAACTAGCGAATGATATACATACTTGTATTATCATTTCTGTAATTGGAGGAGAAGACTATTGTGTAATAAAAGATATGATAAATACTGGTAGAAAAGGTCTGTCTCACAATCTACGACCCGCAATACCTGTCAATGTCAGACAGAGTTATCTGTATTGAGGGATATGGTATCTACACTGAAGGCAGACGTGTAGCTTGTGAAAAAATGCGCTCAGAACAAATAAATATGATATGTAGCAGTGTGCAGAATATTAAACAAGATATCGCCAATTGTGTTCATAGTGTAACTGAATGTCTCAAAACAAATCTGAGTGATGTTACCTTATCTCAGCTAGCATTCAATAAGTTTGAAACAAATATAAAGGATGTCACAAACAGGTTAAATGAGTTAGAAAAATTCATGGACAGTGCCAACGTCGTTGCGAAAGCTCGTCATATAGATGAATCTTCGGTGCACACTGTGACTATACCCGGTCCATCTGAAGAGGCCGAATACTGCAATGTTAACGACCAGTTTCTGGATGAACAAACGGTGGTAGATAAATCGTTGAACAATTACTAAGATACGTGCATTTCCGACTCTTCCGTGCAAACGTCTTCGAACAAAACAAATAATGGTCTTACTGTTCCGTCGATACCAGATATCCAAAATATTTCAATCATAACATGGCCTGGTAAGAACTCAGCGAAATACTAGTGTTTGAAATATGTATGGCATCCTGGTATGCTTGTGAAATGTATTAAACCTACATATTGTGTGATTTGCATGCTAATGTGTATATTGTATGTGACAGTTGTATATTATACACATATGTGTTTCATCGATGGATTATAAATATCAGTTATTATTTTACTCTTATCGGTAAGTGATAAATACAATGAAATCTCTCCATAGTGGCCCTTCATAGAGCAACATCCCGTCTTAAGCGACATAATCATTAATCATTTCACTTCTGAAATGGCCATTTGCTTCAAGTTTTATGGTTACAGGCCCATTCTCACACAACTTGGACAATTGATGTCCTCAGTATAGAAAATGATGACGATTTTCAATGAAAAGGAAAAAAAGTTAACACTTTGTTTCGTGTGAACAATTAATATGAATACTTAAAAATGAGCTTACATTTTGGTGAATAAATAGCTGTTTTGGTCTATATTAAGAAGGAATAGTTATGCAGGTGCGTCTAAAATGCTGTGTCTCCAGGTACATAATACAAAATAAAATCCATCCTGTAAAACAGCTACGACATAATTCCAGCACAGTACCGAATATATTTCGTAGTTAGTAATGAGTGCCAGCCAGCTGAACTATTTGTTTTTTAAAAATCTATCAATTAACGAAAATGCACACATTTTGGGTCGTGTCTCCAAATTATCGAAATCAACGGGACAACATTTAACACTCAAGTCTTAATGTACAAAAGAATAACTTTTGACATAGTTAATGTGCTTTTTGAATTCGTAAAATGTAATAAAATGAATGTTGGTTTCAATTTATATCTACGTATTATACGAGAACAAAGGATAGGTCATGAAATCCGAATTTACTACCGTAATTTTGATGCAATAATCAACGAGTCCGTAGCAAAAACTGAATTGAAATGCATATCATTGCATATAAAGATGGTATAAAAGCTTAACATGACGAGCTATATTCCCCACCAAGGTATTGCAGAAACATTTCTTCATACGTGTAAAAAATATTCGATTTTGCTGTGTTAGAATCTAGAAATTTGAAATTAACATAAGCAACGGGACGTAAGCAACGGGACACACACTGTCAGGATAGGACTAAATCTTGCACATTCTTGCCGCTATAATATACATTTGGGCTCATATATGCTTCAAAACGTCAACCATATGTTTATAATTGTCGTCTGCCATCGATTTCAGAAAAAAACGGGTAAAAACACATCCGCCTAAACTTCGTTTTTGAGGCGAGTAAGGGTTGATATCGTCTAAAGTGGTGAATAGCTTATACTTTATAAGCTGTTACTGATTTTGCTTGTTGACTTATTAATATACCGTTTTCAAGCCACTGCCCTATTTTATAAATTCTCATAGACGTTTTCTGTGCTACGTAATGAAGGCCTCGTTGATTACGTAGTGATTGTCCCGTTGATTTTTTATTGGACTAACATTTTGATAATAACAGTAACAATTTGTTTAGTATTTATATACATTTATTAATTTCTAAATATGTTCGGACAGCATGCAGAATTCAAATACACAAGTAAATTTGGTGTAATAATGTCTGATTAGATGTGTAGAGTGCATTTAGCACGCAATCATATTCGATGTAGGTCAGTATTTACATCTTTGTAAAATATAATTGTTCAATATTAATACAAACTGCACTTAAAGTATAAAAAAGATGTATATAAGTATTTTGCAGTGTCTTGCGTTTAGTATCCCCGTAACATATCGAGCAAAACTGATAACACATTTAAGTGGAACGGAGAAATGCAGTTGTCCCGTTGATTATTCAAGAGTTGTCCCGTTGATTACGTAAAACAAATCTATGAATTTTCAGCCATGTTGGTTAGTTATCGAATTGATGCATATACTATTATATTCGCAACCATGCATATTCGTATTTGCATTATGGCGAAGTCCAATTCGCAAAGAATTATAATCTACGGGACAACTCTTGAATAATCAACGGGACAACATTTCATTCGTGTGATAAGTTCAATCAGTTTGTCTGACGAGTAATATATTCGCTTTCACCATCGTAAGCATATACTTGTTTCGATTAAATAGTTCAAATACATTTATCTTCTTTGAAGTGGTTTTATTTCACAACTTAATACAAAGTTTTTCAAAAATGAAGTAAAAATTATTAATATATTTTCAAAAAGCATGACATAATCCAAGTATTCCTCACTCAAGGGGGGAAATCGCGAGCTTATATCATATGTTATCCTATTTTGCACAGATATTTATTGGTTACTTGTACAAAAGTTATACCAATTCATGGTTATATAACATCGAACTATCGTGGGTACTGTTTAAAAATGCAGTAAAAAATACAGCAACAAGACCAATTAAACATCCGAATCTCGAAAACTGTTAATATGTTGCTGGTAAAATTTTGGAAATCAGTAGTTTATATGTATCCTGATATGATGCTAAGGAAATGAGTAAGTTCTGGGAGTACAAAAAAAATTTTTTTTACCCAATTGTCCAAGTTGTGTGAGAATGGACCTACAGAGCAAATAGCCAGAATGTGTGCTTTCCATGGGTTGTTGCTCTAGAGAGGTTGTACTGTATTATTAATTACATACATGTACTAGTTACTTCCATCCTTGATTATCAAGCTATTTCATTTCATTTCCTAGGTAATTTTTCTGATGGTGGAAATTGCTATGTAGATATGAGTAAACATAAATTTATGTAAGTGTGTAAGTTTGTGTGTACCATATGGATGTATATGTGATGGGTGTAAATAATATTTGAGCATGAATGTGTTTAGATGTGCGTGCATGTATGCTTGCTTGTGTGGTTGTGTATTTATATTTAGAAGTGAATCCTTGTGTAATTGGCTATTAAGTTTATTATGCCATTCTATCTGTCATTTGTTTTCACATGCTTTATTGGGTTTCCTTGTATATTGTTGTGACTAGTACGAGTGGTGTGACCTAACATATAGACCAGGGAGGGATTCATAAATCTCATTATAACAATCCCAGATAGCGTGTATACGTACATATATAGTTAGCCTATAGAAATTGTATTTAGTTTAATGAGATGATTATTTTTTGTTTGATTTTCTGATAACGGCCCATAGAAGTGCATAAAATTGTAATGAAAGATGTTTGCTTTAATGAATAAGAAGGATTCGTGAAGCACGTTTTTATCCGGAGTTCACGAAATGTGTTGACAGAAAATGGTTCGTATAAATACGAAGTCTTCTTTGTTGGAAGTTATTGGTGTGTTATATGCAAACTGATTTCATGCCACGTTTTCATAAATCGTGGTAATGTGTGTAACTCAAAAAGGGTTGAATGAGAACTCCCTACTATATACTACATGTATATATGCACAAACATGAGTTTAAGAATCGTATCACACTGAAAATTACATTTTGGTCAGTTGCTGGGACTTTTTATTTATGTCATTTCAATATCTCACATTTATGAAAAAACAGAACACATTGCCAATAGAACTTCGTAAATAACTGTATCTACAAATATCTGTTATATACAGACACTCCAGCTGTAGAAAAATAAAATCAATTGTTGCCAATAGTTCCTTAATCTCTTAAAGAGCTGTACAAACTAAATGTGGCCATATTCCCTATAACCTTCATATTACGAGTTTTTAATAATATATCAGATTATAAGTTGTGTTGAAAATAGTAGACTTTTCAGGCGCGTAGCTAGCCCTCCATGGATGTGGATTCAGGATTAAGCTAGGGGGGTTTTGAAAATAATGGTGCAATCTGGTGCATTCTAGGCGATTTCAGGGTCATTAATGTAGTTCTCAAGAAGTCAGTTTTGGTACCATAGAAGTAGATTTTTGTGATTTTAAAAAATTCCTGTTTTTTTTTTTGTCAGAATCACGTGGATTCAGCCGCGTACTCGCGTATAGGCAGCTACGCGCCTGCTTTTTAAAAGGGTAACCTATTTCGGTGCTTAACCAAAAGCGATAGTTTAGATATAATGTAGGTGAAATGTATATATATGATATGAAGAAATTGATTGATCATTTAGACAAAATGATTTCCGAATAAAGTCCATCTGTCAATAAAGGCCACATTGTGCTTTTCTCGAGGTTGGCCTTTGTTCACATGTTTGACAGTATTTCCGAGTCTAAAATGTATTTGTTTAATTAGATGTCAAAAACTAATCAATATTGAATGGCTTAAGCCAGTCAACAAATGATCAATAGAAAGGTTAAATGTCTTGAGTTAGTAAAAATGGGTAATTCTGGAGAAGATCCTACCATAAAAATGTACAGATATTGTCAAAATGCAAATATGAGAAAAATAGAATCAAAACAACCTCCTGCATTATGTATACAAATACATATATATCACCCACATAGAGAATCGCACTATATTCGGAGGATGCCCTAAACACAGGTTTGACTGTACTCATGAAATTTTATTAAAGTCCGACTGTTATTCTTTTCACGGGAATTAAACGTCGAACCACCAGCCAGTATCATTAAGCGACTTTGTCGGGTACAATTGTGGATGCAGAACCTGAGCACACATGTATAACCTTTAAATGTCACCCTTTGGAGATATATTATATGGCCTTAATCAAACATGGACTTCTCTTCTTTGGATGTCATTTTGGTCTAAATGATTAACGACTTTCATAGAGTATGGCCTTTATTTACAGGAGGGCCTTTATTCATTCAGGATTGTGAAATTACATTAGTTTAACGGCGAACCACTAATCAGTATCATTAAGAGACTCATAAACCTTAACATACACCTGAATAAGCTACGTAGCTTCCTCACTTCTTCAGGTCCTGTGTTATTTAAAGTCATGGTTATGAGGGGCTAATGGTTACTAGGCAGACACCATACCCACGTGACCACTGATGTCCCTTTATCCATCATCAGTGATATTGTGTTTGACAAGTTTGGAAGACTATAGTATTATTGGACGTGCTTTATGAACAACATCAAGATAACATTTGCAATAATCAACATCAGATAACATCAACTACAGTCAACATCAGGTAACATCAACTACAGACAACCTCAGATAACATCAACTACAGACAGCATCAGATAACATCTATTTCAGACATAAACCACAGACAGCACAAGGTATGTCATGTACAGTCAACATAAGATAACACCAACTACAGTCAACATCAGATAACATCAACTACAAACAACATCAATCACTGACAAACTCAGATAAGATCAGCTTCAGACATCAGCCACAAACAGCATCAGGTATGTCATGTACAGACAACATAAGATAACATCGTCTACAGTCAATATCAGATACCATTAACAACAGTTATTTTCTTATTCGCTTTGCTCAAACGAAAATAAATTATTTACCGACAACTTTAAGTCATCCAACTTATGAAATTAACGGACAACAAACCCAAAACTTGGTTTTAAGGACATTGGTATTGCATCGCTTGTATATCTCTTACAAAACAACTCAAAGTTCAAATTTCCGTTTAAGATCTTTGTCCTTCAAGTTCAATCAAGTTCAAGACATATCAATATTGAGTGTATTTCTTGTTCGAATGTTTCGTAGTCTGGACCATGGGGTATAATCTGTCGTACAGGACATAATCATTATGTAATGTTTAGCAATATAAACTTACTTTATCTTACTTATGTATTCTGTATAATGCGAAGGAGTGGATGAGTGGGAAAAGGTAGTTTAGAACGACATGTACTATAATTATGTAGTGTAAGCCTCGAACGAACATCAACTACGGCAAACATCGGCTAACATCATCTACAGTCAACATCAGATAACATCATCTACAGGCAACATCAGATAACATCATCTACAGTCAACATAAGGTATCATCAACTAAAGTCAACATCAGGTAACATCAACTACAGTCAACATTACATACATTCTACGTCAGATAACATCGTCTATTATTACCCAACGCATTATATAAATGTTAATTCGTTATTTTTTGCTGTTTTACAAAAAGGTTTGATATTTGCCTGGATTTGTAATTTGAGTCATACTGCGAACTGTTGGCCGGTCAACAGTTTTGACTGTTGACTGTTTCGATATCGGGTGTTTCCGTAATGAACGTTCGGTCACAATCAATAAGTACCGTCAAGGCGGAACTTACCGATTGTAGTTGGGGTTATAGGATAGCACTGCTAGCGTTTATATGATTCTGATGTAAACAAACGACAATTTGGTGATTTCGTAGAAAATGTCAAATCTAAATCATTTCCAAGATTTTTCAGAGGAAGAAATGAATATATAAAAAAATATTTATATAATGCATTAGGTAATAAAACAGTTATTTCATAGGCATTTGTGGAACAGTCAAATTGTGGTCCTCGGTGTCTGGGTGACATAGGGGCAACCGTTCAAAAGTCACCCCTTAACCTCGGGTCCACAGTTTTGACTGTTCCACAAATGCCTATGAAATAATTGTATACTGGTTACATCAGATAGCATCATCTACAGTCAACATCAGATAACAACGCATATAGTCAATATCAGATATCATCAACTGCAGTCAACATCAAATAACATCAACTACAGTCAACATCAGATAAAAACAACTACAGTCAGCATCAGATAACATCATGTAACTACAGTCAACATCAGATAACATCAACTTTACCGTCAACATCTCAGATAACATCAACTACAGGCAACATCACAACACCAACTCAATCAACGTCTGATAGCATCAGTCACAGTGAAAATCAGAAGACATACTGTTTGATAACCTATTATGTTTCATGCGGTTTTTGTATTGATAATTTCAACTCATAATGACGTCTTATGTCCAGCATCTTGGTTCTGTCATTCTAGGTTTTTTTTGACAGGTTGACCACCTAAAAATCAGCTGAAAACAACAACACTTGGTGGTCTTTACATGGTAATAGTCGCGTACATTTATGTACAGCTTCCTCAAGAAAGCTTCAGAAAAAAACATAACTTAAGAAATGTGGAAAATGTCAACACTACTGTATGTTTTTGTGGTTCACATCAGTGTTACGTTCTAACACGATTATTGCTCTCAGACAAAATATTTAATGGGTTTGACCAAACAACGCATTCTGCATTCGTTCAAAAAATAAACTGAAGCATATCAACTCGTAAATGGCTCTACGGCATAGTAGAAATAATCTGCTTTCACGGAGATTCTCCGCCCAGGACGCGGGTCAGCTTTTATGTAGGATCTAGAGGCGGATCCAGGATTTTATACTAGGGGGCATTATATTTAGACAAGAAGGCATAGGGGTGCGGGTGACCGTCTCCGCGTGAAGAAGTGAACTGGTGCATTCAGAAAAGTTTTTGATCCGTTTTCTACCTCCTCATTTAATTGATTGAAAACGCGACACAAAGGGAAAGATGAATTCACTAATTGAATGCTTTTCCATTGAATGATGTTTCATTTCTAAGTATGGTCGGGGACTTCTGGTGGGGGGGGGGGCGCCGGATGCATCCCGTACTTGAATCCACCTCTAGGATCTGTCATCATTACGTCGGTAAAACCACTTGTGGACAGCAGACTTCAGACCGAACGCAATTTGTAAGAGTCCGGTGATTTGTTAACAGCTATCGTTCCATAATAGCGGCCGCATTATCAAGCTACAATGATGGGAGTTCCAGGCGGGGAGGGTAAACAAACCCAACTCATCCAAGTTACCATTGAACAACTACCACTTTCCTTTCGCAAGTCTATTATAAAATCGGGGTGTTCAATTATTACTTCGGCTTTTTTCATCAACAATAGTTACAAGAAAAGGTAAAACATGTTAACGCTGTCTCGATTTTTTTACTGTGCCCAAATCAATCATTTTAGTCATTGCTGAAAGAAAAAAGTGGAGGATTGTTCAAGTTGAATGATAGATACACCCCTAACATAATGTAGTATATGCGTAGTACACTTGTACAATCAATGAAAACAGTCTTAATCGAATTAAACAATCGTGTATCAAAATTTGCTCATCATAAAATGGTGACTCGATGGATAAATAACCAACGTATATTGACAGACAAGCTGCATACAAGTTTTCAGCATACATTGTATAATGACAGCGTAGCAAACAATTTCTTGTTATTGCCCGTCCAAGGTTTGGTTACGGACGGACCGACCGAACGACCGATAGCAACTTAATAAAATACAACAAGCACTAGTACATCATAGATTAAATTGGTAGCATTATATAATGACATTATATTAGCGTATAATGACAAATAGTCATTGTATGATAAAAATGAACAGGAAATATTAAAATTGCATGTCAATTATGATAATTTTATATTCACAGCACAAAAAAGGTTCTCCTTATGTTCAGGCAGCTACGGCGTTCCATAGTTTTCCGTAATGGTATGATTACGAACTCACGTGCTGGGTATTTATGTCGGTCTTGGGTTTTGGATGTTTGGATAATTTTCGTAACATTTTGGTTCAAACCCGGAGAACTACTGTGAACAATTTATTGAGCAAGCCAAACTTTAATAAGATTCGCACCTTTTTGACACAATGATTACCTTCCATAGGCAACTCAGGTTGATCTAAGTCTTCGATTTCGGATTAGAGGTGTACATGTGTAAATAATGTGTAATTACGAGTTCGAATGATTTAGGAACTTGCTCATCACCTCGCATAAATCATAGCACTCGGATAAAACAATTCGGATAATGGATGTTTGTTTGAATTATTGTACAGGGAAAATACCGGGATTGAAAGTTCTTCTCGGATTACACGACGAAATTTTCGGATAAGATGATGTCAAATAATCAGGATTCTGTGGTAATAATAAATGCTACTTGTCCTACTGAAACGCCTGCGAACGTCTGTATGACGACTATTTTAAAGAAAAAGATTCGTCAGGTATAAACAAACTAGAACTTGTGTCTGTGTTGATTTACTAATAATGACTTGTTTGTATATAACATATATGTACATGCATAGACTCACTAAGTTATATAATATAAATGATTGAAACCTTCCTTCATGTACATGTACCAAACGCATGTATATATTTACATACTATTTGCTCTGTTACTAATGTGTACATATATTGTTGATAATTAGTTATTTATGATTTACCATTGATAACTGAAAGGTACTTATTTGTCTTGACTGCAATTGCATAAGAACATGTGAACAGTGAATTTTCTTCCATGTGTGTTTAGGCTACTGTGTAGTACATAGTGTAAACACGTGTGTGGAGGATTTTTGTGAAATGTGAATATTGAGTACTGTGTTTAGAATTGAAAATAAACATGGAAGAACATTTAAAAGTGAAAATTTGAAATATGGAAACCCTCAATGACATGTTGAAGTTATTGTTGGACATTGTAGTTTAAATTAATTTTAATATTATGATACATTATTTTGGCGACTGGAATTTGCGTAAGTTCAGGTGAGAATTATGATACTTGATAATCATCAAATATTATTTAACTGGTGCAGAAATGTACATTGAATCATTAGCTATTGATAAAAACTCAATTCAGTTATGTACTTTCAGTAATTATTGAACAATGCCACTTCTTTAGGACGCATAGCAAAAACGTCAGACGACCATTTTGTCACAACTTTGATTCACCTTAAACTAATATAAACAAACGCCGCGGCTGCAGTATAGTTCAATTTTTCTTATAGTCAATGTGGCGAATATTGGACGATACCATTATCAAGATAATCACTGTAAATTGATTGCCAAAATCGTTGTAAATCCGTAGTAAAGTGTCATTTACGTGAACCAGGGCCATAGTGTATTGGATACGGTGGCATGTACACACATACTATTTTTACAAAAAAATGAAGCAGATGTGGGTGGTTCGAACTCAGTCAATGGCACTTTCTTTTTAAATTATTATATTATTATTATCTTATTATAAATCAAAATCATCAAGTGCCTGTCAAAAACGCCATCAATCCCGTGACCTAAATTCGTTTTTTTCTTTGATACTAGTATTTACAATTTGGCGTATTAATTATTAACAAACGAATACTCTTGTAGTTCAATACATAGACATTGGGGAATAAATTTCGACGATATCTTGTATGCACAATAAATAAACGAGACGCGCGGCTTTCATTTATAATTTGCTACATGTGTTATCGTTTGAATCTAATATCATTATTATTCGCATTTAACATTTAAATGTTACCCTTGGAAATGTATGTATGTATAACTTATTGGATGATGAACATCGTTCAAATCAAAAAACACAATCTTATGTTCTGATCTGTTCTAATATTAATACTTAAATTCTACCTCGCAATTTCGCAAATATCATCTTACAAATATCATCTCTCGGGTCTCAGCATGACTATCCTAGCTCTTAAATATCATTACTCAATGTTCCAGCCCTATGAACTGAACTTACAATAATTATTCGTTAATGCTGAGAACTTTTTATGCTGCATATATTCGTAATAATATATAAATGTACTGCACAAAAAAGAAACTTCCGATTTGTTACCATATGTTTTGATTTCACAAAAAGATATCAACATGTTCCTTGTCCTACATAATTTGGACAAATGATAACATGTAAAGTAAATTTAAAACCGATTTTTGTCTCATGCATGCACATCGATATTATACTATCACATGGACAAAAGTCGTGTCCCGTCTAAAAAAATGCAATATCTGGTTTGTTTCTAATCGTACATTAAAACATTTGTATCACTGGGAAGAAGACGCTACGAGTCATCAGGGTATTTTTATTGAATGAAAGACGATATAAAATAGGCTTAATTACAGAGATGTAGCTGGTCTTAAAATAATCACGGAAATCCCAACTGGATATGACTTTTGTCGACAGGTGTCCATATAAATTAGATATTTTCAGACCTTCCAAAGGTTTCATTTGAAATACCTTGTACTCATGATAGATAGTGTATACATCAAAATCTGGCTACAATGAGTTGGATGGCATCCAATGACATCATTGTCTTAGGCAGATAATACTTAATTCTTTGTATACAATGTTTATTAATAAATATTATATACACTGAATTAGAGGGGAACAGAAACCATGAATTCATACACCAGTCCACTATATTTTCTCATACATTGATTTTTTTTATTTGTTTAGATCGTACGAAATGCTGTAATTTAAAAGGCTTTTATTTGCCTAGTGGACTAAAACATCAAACATCCAACCACCCAGAAATATATCAGAATCTTATTCTCTAAGCAAACGAAACCATATTTGAATGAAATAAATGCAAGAAAATCACCGTGTCATGGGTAGGCCGCTAGGCCACTGGACCTAAAATACCATACACTCATAGAAAACAGACCACAAACTCTAAAAGCAGGATATACTGTTTTGAAATGACATTAATGCAACACAATCACTCCGCTAGCCCGCTCTACTTACACTTTGTATTTATATAGAAAATATTAAGATTGTATTTAAAACAAGACTTGATTATGTAGCCTTGTTGTCAGTCTTATCAGACGAGGTGTACTTTTGTAGCCTGATTGTTGGTATTTTAAGAGGTAGTTTTTAATACTTAAGTGTACCTTTCATGCATTGTTGTCGGTCCACATATATTAAAGGGGTATGTAACGTAGTAACCGTTCTCGTTGCCTTTAATATTACTCAAGGCATTTGAACTCAACGGCACTCTTAATCAATCAACTAAACGATTTTTACACTTCATATATGCCAATGCTAAACCAAAATAGATGGCACTAGACCTTTATCTGTTAGTAACAAACCCCCACCTGGTAATACGGTAATATTTCTCCGCTTATATACACCTTATACAATATACAGTAGAAAGCAAAATCCGGACAAATCTCGACGTAAACGAAGATATAAGATTTATTTATACAGAAATCGTCTCTTACTCTAGGGATGAGCGACGGTTCTCCCTTTTTCAGTTTCCCTAATTAAGTTTATTTTGTTCACTGATAAATAAACTTATTTCACGCAGCAACTTTCAAGGTTCTTAGCCGTTAAGTAGTTGCATTTTATGTGCAATTTTAAGTACGACAGGGCCGCGTACGAATGCGATTAAATCCAACCTTGACAGCTCGAAAACAGCGAAGAAGCGTGCACAAATTTTCCGTTTTTAGGAGCTCTTATGCAGTATTCAGTCCACTATCTATTTGTATTAATGTTGTTTGACAGGCGCATGAACCCTCATAGGCGATACAAGAAATTCGGAATGTCCCTAGCTTTTTCTGCAGACAGACATCCTGGTTCGTTGATATGTCCGGTGTAAAACTCTGATACACAATTTGATATATTTTATTTTCAAGTCAAGAATGAATACAATAGTAAAAGCATAGTATAAACAATAAAATGACGTTGCTATAATTACTATTTTATAAATATAATCATATACCTAATCATGACCAAGTGATTGGTTTTCGATCATTTTATTTATAAAAATGTTTCTAATGCTAGTACAATGTGATTCTAATTCATTTTCGGTGTGTAATATCTTGGGCTACTGAAAGGCAAGCGGACTGTCGGTCTAGCAAGAAATGGATTTATAACAGTGGTAGATTAAGATTCATTATAACATAAATTATATTCCTCCAAATACGGAGAGCATATAATAGATTATACATACATGTGGTGTAATGGGTATATTATTATTATTATACAGTTATACATGTATGATAATGCAAAATCAAACAAAGTTCGCAAGTGAGCATGTACAAGACGAATTCACATTATCATCAGAGAATGAGCATTTATCAATACACTGTATTTATATAGGTATATCATAAAGACTTATCTCTTGTCATAGAGATAAGAGAATTATCTTAAAGCAAATTGTTAAAAGGTCGTATTCCCCGGCCCTAGTTATGTTTATACATGTATATAAGAAAATCACAACTGGCCTGTACAGCCCTAGAGCTCAAACTTGCACATACGAGTAGAATTACCTTTTTCGTATGTTGGACAGCTCGCCTTTTACAATTCTATGGCATGCAGGTCAAATCAAATGATAATCGTTTGAGACTTAATACATACGAAAAATCTAAATGCATTATGATATCTATTTCCTTTATTTTTCAGTTTTGTCATGAAAATATGTGTTATGGCTATTAAACGCACGCACGATTGGTAAACAATAAACGCTAAAATGGTTTCTTTTGAAGAGAAAAAATGATTCACGGTATACGTATGTCTTAAAATATCAGATTGTCAACAAGTTATAACATCAGTGATACGCACAAACGTTAATTTGAAAAGAGAAAAAACGGCCAAAAATGTCGTCTAGGTCGAAAGTTGATGTTATGTCTGATAAATGTTGACTACGGTGCTTTCAGGAAATAAAATGCATAATTCAAAATAATAATTCGTATTTGAAAGTGCCCCCGAATCCATTGTGTGCAAAACATTCATTCAAAACTGGCTACGTCCCTGAATCTTTGAATTACTTTTCATTATTTACGAATACCTAGCTCATCGCACTAAACACAGACTGTCTTTTAATGATACCAAATAAATAACAGTCTATGTTTGGTGACTTAGATATATATGTATATGTATAGTCTTAAAAGTACCCGCAATACTTTTATTGTTATCTCCCTTATCTAAGTCTTTCAGCATGTAAGAACTACGCGTACTGCACGACGATAATTAAAGATAAGTACCCATTACTTTTTTTAACAAATTGGACATACAATGTAATTATGTTATCATTATTCATACAGCTCAAATCTTACTTCCATCCTCAAAGTATTTCGGTTTAAGAATAGGGCAGGTTAATGTTTAAATGCATGTTCCGATCAATTATGCTGTCAGGTTAATGTTCCATTATGCTAGTATGGTCATAATTAACGAATTAACATACCAAAGACAAATATGAATTTTGAGTTCAGAGATCGATCTCAATTTTTATAACCTTGCAACAAATCCCAATACCATTAACTAAGTATTATATATATGGTTGGGGAGATAGGGCTGGTTAATATCCAACTATATTCAGTGAATTGTGCAGACAGAATTATGATTTAAAGATTCGTTATCGTCTGATCATTTTTGAAATACAAGATCTGATATTTGAGATCAGAGACTCATCTCAAGTTTTATAACCATAGGGCCATAAGCACTCGATTCCGTGATTTTTATACGTTTACAGACGTTATTTTTCAATTTCACCCATCAAACAACGTAAATCTGTCGAAAGAAAAATCTTCAATTTCCCCCTTATTGAGTGTGTTTTTATACACTCAATAAAGGGAAAAAATGAAGATTTTTCTTTCGACATATCTTAAGAAGAAAGTAGGCTATTTCATTGAATGTTTTTTCATTTCTTTCGGGGAGGGGCTGAATCCGCTTTTAAATAACTAGTTTATATTTTATTACATATGTTGTACAAGTTAATAAAGTTTATTAACTTGTACAACATGTACATCGTCATAACATATATACAAAATATATATACACAAAACCATACATATTAATCTCTAATAACATCCATTATAATTATGCAGAGGTAAATAAGAATCTGAAAAAATACCACTCATTTTCATCATATACATTTGTAATGATATTGACCATTCTGATATTTTGTTTATGCAACCAATGCAAATTATGGAATACACACAGATTCCGTGTTATTCACAAATATTGTATTACGTTATTTCTTCATTCCGACATATGTATGGATATGGTCTTGTTTATGAAGATAAAAATGAAAAATTGTCCGTGATATATGTCAACAATCACACGTTATACGTATTATTCATTTTGATCTTAGATATTTTCAATTGTGCAGGTTATTTTCAACTCAGCTTATGTTGAGGGATTTTGTAATAATCGTCGTCTATTTCAAAATAAATGTTTGATACTAGTATTTGTTAATTTCCTCTCTTTTGAATAAATCTAACTTGTTCAAAACAGAATTGTAATTTACCTATGATTTTAATGTCAGATAGCTTAATTGGATAGAGCAACCCAGGCCAGTAATTGGCTATGGGGAGATTCGGGTTCGAATCCCGATCTGGATTTCATGGGTAACCGTTAACATTTTCAAAATTCGAAACCTAGTTTTACAGTTTGTTTTGGCAGTGAAATTACTTCAAATTTGAGCAGCGGTAATTAAAAATTCTAACTACATGTACACCTACTTGAGATTAACTAAAATCCCATTTTCTTATTTTGACAAAAGGATAAATCCCTGATCTACATTGTGCGACCTGACTCCCTGGTCGAGTGGTCAAGCTAGCTGACTTCAAATCGATGTAACCACTATCTGATGGAGGGTCGTGGGTTCGATCCCAGCTACCGACCATGTCTCTGTGTGAGAAGGTAAGGCACTTGCTTTTGGAGGATGGGAGTCTAATAACGATTATTCCTCATACTTGATGAACTGACTCTGACAAATGAAAATAGGTATAAAACTCAAACAACAACAAACAATTTCAGACAGTGCCTTATTTTAGATTAAACTAAACATTTTCATTGTATTTTTAACTTTTTTTTGTTGCTTTTTTGCCAGGATCACTGATGTTCTAAACATAGACATGATTCCTGGTTCGGAAGCTTTCAGTGCTTTGATTTTAGTCATTCAGATTTATCTCCCTTGTAAATGTCAACATGTGAGCTCAAAGGCACTCTAAATCAACTGAACGATTTTCTCATTTCATATATGCCAATGCTAAACAAAATAGATGGCACTGTACCTTTATATTTTAGAAACAAACCCTCACCTGGTAATACGGCCATATTCTTTCGCTTAAATATACCTTATACAATATACAGTAAAAAAGCAAAATCCGGACAAATCTGGATGTGAACGAATACGCATTTTTAAGTTTATTTTGTTCACTGAAAAATGAACTTATTTCACGCAGCAACTTTCAAGGTTCTTAGCCGTTAAGTAGTTGTAAGTGCACACATTTTCCATTTTTAGGAGCTCATTTGCAGTATTCAGTCCACTATCTATTTGTATTAATATTGTTTGACAGGCGCATGAACCCTCATAGGAGTACAATTTCATAAATTTGTTGTGTATTTATTTTCATTCATTGAAATTATATAAACTGTTGTGTTTCATGTAGATACTGTCATTGTTTAATAGTTTGGTATTTATCCATCCTTTATGTATGAAATACATGTATATACTTTAAGTTGTCGACCATGTATGCGCAAGTGGGCAATTTTACGTGTAGATTCTAATTCAAGAGGAGATAATTGCGATTTTCCTTTAGTGAATGCAGGAATTTTACATTCTGCACCTCTTATTGCGATAAAGTGGAACATATAGGCATCCAGGGATGAATTTGTGTTAATTATACATATTTTGCGTTTATTAAATTGCTAAAACAGTTGAAATCCGGGCGCAACTCAGAACAAAGATTTTCAAAGAATGAAAATACTGGATCAACCCAAAAATAAGCGGTTATTTTTATCGAAAAATAGGTGAAGTTCCCTCGATCAAAAACATATTTCCTGACCAGATTTAAATAAACCCTAGGGCCGTAAAATCGTTTCTTTTTTCTCAATTATTGGACTAGGGCCGGCGAATACACTTTGCATTACAAAAACACGTCCCGTTCCGTCTTTTAGTAGCGACCAAATGGAGGGAGCACTTATTATATTTACTTACGTTATTTTATTTCGTTTTAATACGCTCATACGAATATGAGAAAAATTTAGAATCTGATTCGCCAATAACTTCAGTTCCAGCCATGTGTATTGTAAAATATACGTAATCAATGCAATGGAAGATTCACCACAATAAACCAGTTTATAATTATAACGCTTACTCCCTTACCGGATGTGAAGTTCTTGATGGATGAAAACACCGAAATCCACTACGAACAAACGACTATTCAATCGATATTCTGTCGTAAATAAGGTGAGTTTGGTTTGTCTATCGGTGTTATTCAATTTAGAACGTTACGTTTTACTATAACATTAAGTTATTGTTTTCTAATTTGGAGGATAACGTAAGAATTTTCATTTTAATATCCTTGGCATTTGTTCGCGGATTTTTTGTCCATGAATGTATCTTTTGTCCATCCGTGCACGGTAATATGTCCATATGTGGCACAGGCGATGTTAGGGTACCATACCACTAAAACCTTTAGTCTTTGATAGTTATTCACCTTACAAAAATGGCGGAATTTAGATTTATAGCCGACGCTAAAGAAAGTTTAACAGAACACCAGCTGAAAACCAACAGCCGTTACGCGGGTAACAAATGTTAAAAAACTTTGGAAATAATGTGATATTTGCATATAAATGACCAGAAATGAGTCTTAATTAACCGATCACAGATGGCCATGTGCAGCTATTCCATGTTATATCAAATTATACATGAGTAGAATTGAAGCCAATATATAATAAGTCATAGCTGGCGACAGCTATTTCATGTCATATCAACTAATAAGTGACCAGAAGTGAGGCTTATTACTGATCACAGATCTATGACCACAGCTAATTCATGCTATATTAACATATTATCCTGTGATAGGAGTCTTTAGGACGGGTACGCTGAAGACAATGCCGTGAGAAAAATTTACCAATAATCGTGTCAGGAATCTGACATGCTCGTATTGGTTTATCCTGCATGCAATGGGGTAAATTGAAGTATATCCCGACAGAAAAATATATAATCTTTTTATATGGAAAGTGTCGTAGAGAAACGAAGTTTTACACATAAAAGTGTCAGATCTAGAATGCACGATTGCGAGATTCAGGCTATTTTTTTGAAAACCCCCATTTTAAATGATCGGGTGCGTGACATTCCTGTCTAAATCCCGCATACTCAGTAAGCGGATGCGAGACATACTACCTAGGATGTTCGTCATAATCATGGAATCCCGATTTATTTAAGATCTACTAGCTTTAATAGGCAACATGAAATCGAAAGTAGAAATGCTTTCATTCCGATGGTTGCCTATTCTACATGACACTTTACGATAAAGCTGGGAACCAAATATTTTCATTCCGGTTCGTGATATCTGCCCATAATACGAATCGAAACCACGTGCGAACGAAAAATTATTTCATAATATTTTTCTTTTACCATCATACGTTGTTACCGTTGATATTTTTTGCCGATATATTTTTATTTAAATGTGGAGATATCTAATTGACGTGCCAAATAACAAATACTAGTTTTTGAATAAAAATTTTAGAATAACCGTTTCGTTTTTTAATGATTATACAACTTACTTAAACCACGCTAAGCATTAAACCTCGCTATGAAGCAGACGATCAAGATCTTTGATAACGAGTCAATGACAATGTCACAGTGGTCTAAAAGGAGAATTACCGACTTTTTTTAATACGTGAAGTACCCCAAAATGTAAAACTC
This sequence comes from Lutraria lutraria, assembly GCA_964023205.1. NCBI lineage: Eukaryota > Metazoa > Mollusca > Bivalvia > Venerida > Mactridae > Lutraria > Lutraria lutraria. The sequence goes on along the minus strand of OZ026840.1, from coordinate 33,513,417 downwards.
TCTTGAATCCGGATAAAAATACCGTCTTAAAGGGATTTTGAACAGGCACCGATTGACACCTGTGTGGGTATCGATGCATCGAGATCCGATGAGTATTCTGATGTTACTGTGAACACGGCCCCCACGTTTTTTAAGGTCCTACTTTCTAAATCCTAGATCGGACACTGAAAACAACCTAAGAAATTCAGGTAGGTCTAAAATTTCATCAATGCCATAATGTTTAGTCACGTGACCACGAGAGTTGTCCGCGCGAACCGGTATGAAAGCAATACCATGTGCTTTTATTCCTGTTGCATATGTCACCCGCAGCATCTGTTTACAAATCTCCAAGCGCGTAGCTAGCCCTCTATGGATGAGAATTCAGGATTAAGCTAGGGGGGTCCGGGGGCATGCTCCCCCGAAAAATTTTGAAAATAGTGGTGCAATCTGGTGCATTCTAGGCGATTTCAGGGTCATTAATGTAGTTCTCAAGAAGTCAGTTTTGGTACCCTAAATACATTAATGTAGTAGATTTTTGTAATTTTAAAAAATTCCTGATTTTTTTTTGTCAGAATCATGTGGATTCAGCCGCGTACTCGCGTATAGGCAGCTACGCGCCTGATCTCATTTGTTTTAAAAAGACTTCTGGAGGACGAATTAATAACTCTTCAATACTCTTCAATTATTACTCTTTGTTCAATGTATTCACATAAAAAAGAAATAAACAAATACGAAAAAAATAATAATTTGTATGTACACATGTCGTGTTTTCTCATGACATCATACAAGATCTTGCGAAGCTGTTAAGTTTCATGGCGCACGGAATTGATGCAAATGCTATTTCGCAGAGAAAGAAGCAAATTTGTTGGCTGTATTGATATTATAACGTTGTTTAGGGTATTAAGTGATAGTGAAATATTTGTTTTATCGATTTATGGCCATATTTTATTTGCGTAATAAAGCAAGGTTACAATAAAGTGTGTTATTTTTGGTAAGGTTTTGTAAGGGGCCTGATCCCAAACTTTCATGCCGCATAAAAAGCAAAAAAAATATTTAAAAAAGCGGCTTTTAAAGTTTTGGAAGCCAGAACTAATAAATGACCAGAATTATAGCTGATGATAGGTCACAGATGGCCTCAGCTATTCCATGTTATATTCAGGCGCGTAGCTAGCCCTCCATGGATGTGGATTCAGGATTAAGCTAGAGGGGTCCGGGGGCATGCTCCCCCGAAAAATTTTGAAAATAATGGTGCATTCTAGGCGATTTCAGGGTCATTAATGTAGTTCTCAAGAAGTCAGTTTTGGTACCATAAATCAGTGAATAAACGCTATAGTCAGGACAGATTTTTTGTCAGAATCATGTGCTTTCAGCGGCGTACTCGCGTATAGGCAGCTACGGGCCTGATATTAACTCATAAATGACTAGTATTGGGGCTTATTACTGGTCACAGATGGCCACAGCTAATTCATGTTATATTAAGATATAGATGACCAGAATTGAAGCCAATGATAGGTCACAGATATATTTACTGATAAATGACCACAAGTGTGTCGTTAACCAAAGGGTCATGTCACATAAAAATATCCTACAAAAAACAAATATCATAAAAAATATTATTTCATATTTATATAGACGAGGGATGGAACTCTTCAAATACGCTATACAATTTGGTATTACACGGCCGTGTTACCCACTATTACCGTACAAAATCACATTAAATAACAAGCGTGACCTCGAAATAGCGATTTTGTATATTAACTGAATATAAGTTACATCTATCCTCCACAAAAAATTAATCGCCTGTCATTTATTTATTAATTATGCGAAGATTTTATATTAATTGCCGAAATTTATTTCAATTGGCAGCCATTTTGTTGTTTTGTATCGAGGCATCTCATTGGCTGTTTGTGGTTCCCGTTTTCACAATCAGCTGACATTCACACGGAGGGGTAAGCCTGAAACAATTTACCGCCTGATAGCTTTCTAGTAATAAACAGCGTAGCGTGCACGTTGATAACCTTTTCGGAAATGCGAAATACAGATAGAACAAAATTTTCGGTGTAAACAAAACAAGTATCACAGGGTTTTACACTGACTTTAAAGTTTTGGGGTCCTTGGGACTGAGGTTGTTGTTTTAGTCTTGTCATGAATTTCAGGGGTCCCTGAATAACAGTGTAACAGTTTAAGACATGAATCTTCATGATTTTTGCAAGAGTTAATTTGCTTTATTAAACAAAAAAGAACTATTAAAGATCTGTTATCACTGTAGACATATAGAAAATGAAAATAGCTTGTCAAATCTTATTCAGTGATCTCGCTTACTTTAATACCTTGAGTATATCCAGCTTTGATTGCGCGAACTTACCTCAATTCGTCTCAAGACGGTAATAAGGGGGTATCGTCCAATCAAATGGTTTGATACAACGTCGCGCACCGAGACAAAATGGCTGGTAAATAAACCTATCGATACGGATTTTGATGTTGAACTCACTTCACAATCAGTAATTGACCAGTGATTTAATGTTTGTTGCAGGTTAACATATTTTTGTGTCTGTTATTGTATGCGCCATCAATTATATGCAGGTGCTCATCTTTTTTTGCAATTTAGCATGTATTCTTCTAGATTTCTTCGATTACACGGTCGTGTAAGACCTCTTCTTTTTCATGCGAGTAGACGCAATGTTAAGTCTGCTATAACTAAAATACTTCATTTGGAAAAAATATCTTTTGGTCCGTTGAAAGGGTATATAATTGTCATCAATTGGATATATATATCAGTACTGTGCGTCATTTCTACATTTGAACAGAACCAATATTCTGCTAATTTTGACAATTTTTCATTTTGTGGGAGTTTCACCCCTTGTCTATATATATGAAATAATATATTTTTTGTTATGTATTTTTTTATGTGACATATCCCTTTGTCATATACCCAGTCACAGATGGCCACAGCTATATCTTATGACATATAGTTATTGAAAAATGACCACAATTGTGTCATATTATCAGTCACAGATGACCACAGCTAAACCATTTTATATTTACTGATAAATGACCACAAGTGTGTCATATAACCAGTCACAGATGGCCACAGCTATATCTTGTTATATATAGTTACTGAAAAATGACCACAATTGTGTCATATCAGTCACAGATGACCACAGCTAAACCATTTTATATTTACTGATAAATACCACAAGTGTGTCATATACCCAGTCACAGATGGCCACAGCTATATCTTGTTATATATAGTTACTGAAAAATTACCATGTTCTTTGGAGCAATGCTACTAAAGATGACTACGACAGACTTGACAAAGTACAAAATGAATGTGCCCGTATAGTCACGGGCGCAACAAGATTAGTTTCATTAGAACGACTCAAACAAGAAAGTAATTGGGAATCACTATCTGACAGAAGACACAAACATAGAATAACACACTTCTATCAAATGTATTATGACCATGTACCAGAATACTTATCTTCTCTCGTCCCAAGACAGCAAAATACTCGGTATCATCTTAGAAATGTAGAAGACATTCCTAGAATTAATTCTAGAACAACTCTTTATTTCAACTCATTCCTCCCTACTTCAATTCGAGGTTGGAATGCTCTTCCTCTTGAAACAAGGAATTTACAACCACTTTCAGCTTTTAAGAAGCATTTGAACAGAAACATGACCAGATTACCACCATACTATTTCTCGGGTCCAAGAAAACTTCAAGTTCTACACACCCGTCTGAGAACCAAATGCAGTTCACTTAATTATCACTTGTATCTATGTAATATTTCCCAGTCACCACTCTGTACATGTGGGAAAATTGAATTCAATTATCATTTCTTCTTTGAGTGTCGATTTCTTCAAAAAACCCGTGATACTCTTTTTAACCATTTAGATAACTATGAAATTTGTTTAGATGTTCTTCTTTTTGGTGATTCAACCCTCTCAGATCAAGAAAATACATTCATTTTTAATCAGGTCCAAGTCTACATACGTGACAGCAATAGACTCACATGAAAAGTACTATGCATAATGCTTGAGAAGCCTCTTTCTTCTTCATTTCTACACACACCCTTCTCTCTTGATTAATACAGTAATATTCCTTTCCCGCTGTGTTACTGTCTAAGTTTTTTCATACTGTTTTTCTGAATTATTTTTACTTTTTGATCACAAGGCCCATATCCCTATCTCTGTACGATTTAATCTTAAATCTATTTTATACATACCAATAGTTAAATTGTTGAATAGTTCTTGAAATTTAACTGGAAGTCTATCCAAGGAGAAGAATTTAATAAGACGTTCTGTCTTCCATTCCAATCCTTTCCAAAATTGATGTTCAATTTTGTATATTTACCTATATGTACAATGTATTATAGACGGGAATAAATATGTTTAAACTAAAAATGACCACAATTGTGTCATATTATCAGTCACAGATGACCACAGCTAAACCATTTTATATTTACTGATAAATAACCACAAGTGTGTCACATAACCAGTCACAGGTGGCCACAGCTCAATCATGTTATATTTACTTTAAAATGACCACAATTGTATCATATTATCAGTCACAGATTACCACAGCTAAACCATGATATATTTACTGATGATTGACCAGATTTGAATCTAATAACCAGTCACAGATGGCCACAGCTAAATCTTGTTATATCAACATATGTATGACAAGAATTGTGTCTTATTATGAGTCACAGATTGCCACAGTTATATCATGCTGTATTTACTGATAAATGACCAGAATTGTTTCTTAAAACCTGTCACAGATGGCAATAACGAAATCATACGTTATATCAACATATAAATATTAAATAACTAGAATTGAGACTTATAACTCAGGTCACAGATGGCCACTGCATATTTATGTATACATGACCTGGGGTGGTATTCACGAAAGATACCGAGGATAAAATATTCATTAAGGTTGAAGTTTTTCCGAAAGTTTCAAGGGATTTTCCTTATCTAAAACAAATCTTAAGTGGTATTCACAAAACATTTTAACTGAAGATTTTCATTAAAACTCACGATTTTTTCCTTTTAAGGAAGGTTGTGTCTTCCTTAAATCTTTCAGATCAGGTTAGCAGAGGGAACAATAGGCATGTGCTTCACATTCAATCTTTTCATATTTGTGCAAGTATTAAATTCATTTTTTTAATTGCATTGAAATTCAAGGGCGGCACTTCATGGTTTTTCTGGTCTGTTTTCACGTTGTTCTGCTTTGTGCAGTATGTTTCTTGAAAAGGTAACAAATGTAAAAAAATCAGTTTACTCCCTTAGTGTCAAGAGTAAAAATCAATTATTCACTAATCACAAGTTACAGGACAAAGAAACAACAAACAACAAATAGGATATAGGCTTTAGTATTTGGTAGTTTAACCTCAAGCAAAACAAAGAGGGTAAATGCATCATTTTTTTAAAAAGTTTTTTTAGTTGCTTTACAATGCTGTCTTTAAATTAATAATTTAATAATTTTTTAATGTTCTTATCAGAATAAGAGCGCTCATCTTATACATAAAAGAGCCAACGCTCGAATCACAGCTCACACATAAACGAGCCAATGCATAAAGCACAGCTCACACATAAACGAGCCAACGCATATAGCAAAGCTGACACATAAACGAGCCAACCCATGATATAGCAAAGCTCACACATAAATGAGCCAACAGCACACTCATAAACGAGCCAACGCATATAACACAGCTCACACATAAACGAGCCAATGCATATAGCACAGCTCACACATAAACGAGCCAATGCATATAGCACAGCTCATACATAAACGAGCCAATGCGTATATCAAAGCTCACAGATAAATGAGCCAATGCATATAGCACAGCTCATACATAAACAAGCCTAAGTATATAGCACAATTCACTCATAAACGAGCCAAAGCATGTATCACAGCTCACACATAAACGAGCCAATGCATATAAGAAAGCTCACACTTAAATGAGCCAAGCTCACACATGAACGAGCCAACGCATATGGCATAGCTCACTCATAAACCAGCCAACACATATAGCACAGTTCACACATAAATGAGCCAACGCATATAGCACAGCTCACACATAAATGGGCCAACGCATATGGCAAAGCTCACACATAAACGAGCCAAAGCATATAGAAAAGCTCACACTTAAACGAGCCAACGCATATAGCACAGCTCACACATGAACGAGCCAACACATATAGCACAGTTCACACATAAACAAGCCAACAGATAAAGCACAGTTCACACATAAACAAGCCAACAAATAAAGCACAACTCACACATAAACGAGCCAATGTATATAGCATAGCTCACAGATTAACGTAAAGAATCATAATAAATTGGTACTAATATCTTATCATTATTTCAGATAAATAATTCTGCTTCTTTCCACAATATAATATATGCACAAATTCACCACATATTTGTCGGTATAACTGTTTTGGTTATGTAATTATCACTCAAGTTCTACAGCTAAACCATCTTCTGTATACATCATTTTCAGAATATACTTCATTGAAAGTTTTCTGTTCATTTGTTATCTCAGGTTTGTATCATCTTGTGGTAACTGAGCTTTGATGAAATTATCGACCCATGAATTATCATGCAGCATACCCCGTGGTGGAATGGCCTTCTTTTCTGCACCTGTAGCAAACGACTGGCTACATTGGTCTTTCTGTCATAGATATTCTTTGTCTTCTGTAGGATGGTAGCCATCGTTAATTTGTATTCACATTGTAAATCTCCCTTCAGACTAGAAAACTTGCCGTCAAAATACTGACTAATCCATTGACTTTTTATTAGGAATACTAGTACTTCACTAACCAAATTGAAATACTGAACATTAAACTACACAATAATTGTTCCTTATACAGTTAACACAATTCAGCACGGGATTTCCGTATTTAAACCATACAATAGCGGGAAAGTACAAAAAATGTATCAGTATGAAATAATTCCTGTAACGTTGTGAACCGTGAATAATTTTCATTTAAATATATTATCATAGCCTTCATATTGTAATCGCGCTTTTTAATGGTACTTTTCGTTTTTCTAGTCTTTTCTGTACTTTTCATTCTTGTGGTCATTTCTTTATTAGTACCAGTCAATCTGTGTCTGGGCCTTTTTTTCCAAAAATTGGGAAAAATTCAAGCGCGGCATTTGGCCAAATTTTGAGAAGGTCAGACAAAGATGTTTAAATAGCATTGTATTTTGGGGAATTTCGTGCATCAAATTGGGAAAAAAAAGCCTTTTTGTAATTGGGAAGTTACCGAATTTCGGCCTCTGTTATAGAAGGAAATAAAGCCCTGTCCATGTTTTGGGTGACCAGTCAGTCGTGAAAAAGTCTGCTCTGGAAAAATTCAGTTGCCTTCAGTATTTTGTTGAAGCTAGATGTTTTTGTGACTCAATTGCAGAAGTCGTGGTTTGTTTTAATTTGTAATTTAAGAATGATTCTTGCTACATGTCTTTGTAATTAGTTTTCGGGATTTGAGAATGGTGGCTATTTTACAATAATAACTTGGTGATAGATACTTTAATCAGATTACTACTGGTGATTTGACTAATTGACACTGTATTATTTGTTCATACTCTTAATTTATTAACTTATTTAACTTACAGATTGAATGTGTTTAGTTCCACAAACTGATAAGATTTGTTGTTCATTTTTATACCCCCAGATATGAAATATATGGGGGCTATATTGGATTCACGCTTGACGGTCGGTCGGTCGGTCCGTGCGTCTGTAGACACAATTTGTCTGGAGAATTTCTCAGCAACTACTCACAGGATTTCAATAAAACTTTACAGAAGCGATCAGTAGTAAGCCTAGTTGTGCTAGCGTAAAGCATTTTTGTTCGGATTAATTTTCACTGAGTTATACCCCTTTGTTGTTTTTATTCAGTATATACAATAGGCAAATTTTGTCCGGAGAATTTCTCAGCAATTACTCACAGGATCTCAATGAAACTTCACAGAAGTGATCAGTAGTAAGCCTAGTTGTGCATGCTTTAAGCATTATTCGTTTGGATTAATTTACACTGAGTTATAGCCCTTTGTTGTTTTTATACAGTATATACAATAGGCAAATTTTGTCCGGACAATTTCTCAGCAACTACTCACAGGATTTCAACGAAACTTCACAGAAGTAATAAGTAGTTAGCCTAGTTGTGCATGCTTAAATCATTTTTCATTTGGATTGATTTTTACTGAGTTATAGCCCTTTGTTTTTTTCTACAGTATATACAATAGGCGATTTTTGTCCTGACTATTTCTCATTGACTACTGCCAGGAATTTGATAAAACTTCTCAGAAGTGATGAGTAGATAGCCTAGTTGTGCATGCATTAAGCTTGTCTTGGTTGGTTAAATTTTCACTGAGTTATGGCCCTTTGTTTTATACAATTAGGTAAATTTTGTCCGTACCATTTCTCAGCAACTACATGCAGGAATTCAGTGAAAGTTCTTAGAAGTGATAAGTAGTTTGCCAAGTTGTGCATGTCCACAATAGGTTTTGTCCAAGTAAATTTTAATGAGTTATGGCCCTTTGTTATTTTTTATATAATGTATATTTAGAAACTGGTCAGGATATATCTAAGCAACAATTTGCAGGTATCAAAAAAATGAAAATGCATTATATTTCCCTCTGTAAAATGTAACAATAACTGTGTCAAGGCCGCATCTGGGGGTATTCATCACCTTTAGTGATAGTTCTAGTTTTTGTCTGTATTCTTTTGTTCTATTATTTAAAACAATGTTTCAGGAAATTGGGAATGAACTGACCACTAGAATGAGGCTTCTCTAAATTTGAAGAGTACTCAATTTCATGAATTTTACTGAAACATTGACATATTCCAGGGGGTCATAGGTTCAAACCCCATTGGGATCATACTTTTTAGCTCACCAGAGCACGAATGTGCTCAGGGTGAGCTTTTAAAATTGTGATCGCCCTACATCCATCGTGCGTCATGCGTCGTACCGTGGTGTCCATGTTTACTTAAAACAACATCATCTCCTACACCGCTATGCCGATTGCAACCAAACTTTGCTGGAATGATCCTTGTGTGGTCCCCTTTCAAAGTTGTACAAAAAATTAAATTTCATTAAAAACTGGTTGCTATGGCAACAAGTAGAAAAAACTTAAAAAATCTTCTTGTCTGAAACCGGGTCACTTGATTTATATAGACTTATATAGGAAAATTTAAAAAATCTTCTCCGAAACTGCATGGTGTACAGCTAAGATATTTGGCATATAGCATTGTCTAGTGGACCTCTACCTAGTTTGTTCAAATTATTGCCCTAGGGTCAAAATTGGCCCTGCCCCGGGGGTCACTTGATTTATATAGACTTATATAGGAAATTTAAAAAATCTTCTTCTCCGAAACCGCAAGGCCTAGAGCTTACATATTTTGTATGTGGATATTTTTATAGCTTAGTGTCCTCATTTTCAACCAAACTTTGCTGGAATGATCCTTGGGTGGTCCCCTTTCAAAGTTGTTCAAAAAAATAAATTTCATTAAAAACTCTGGTTGCTATGGCAACAAATAGAAAAAACTTAAAAAATCTTCTTGTCCGAAACCACAGGGCCTAGAGCTGAGATATTTGGTATGTAGCATTGTATAATGGAACTCTACAAAGTTTGTTCAAATTATTCCCCTGGGTTCAAAATTGGCTCCGCCCTGGGGGTAACTTGATTTTACATAGACTTATATAGGAAATTTAAAAAATCTTCTTGTCAAAAACTACAATGCCTAGAGTTTTGATATTTGGTGTGTAGCAGTAGTCTAGTGGACCTCTACCAAGTTTGTTCAAATTATTGCCCTAGGGTCAAAATTGGCCCTGCCCTGGGGGTCACTTGATTTATATAGACTTATATAGTAAAATTTAAAAAATCTTCTCCGAAACCACAAGGCCTAGAGCTTAGATATTTGGTATGTAGCATTGTCTAGTGGACCTCTACCAAGTTTGTTCAAATTATTGCCCTAGGGTCAAAATTGGCCCTGCCCTGGGGTTTATTCTATTTTATATAGGAAAGTTTAAAAAATCTTCTTCTCCGAAACCACAAGGCCTAGAGCTAAGATATTTGGTATGTAGCATTGTCTAGTGGACCTCTACCAAGTTTGTTCAAATTATTGCCCTAGGGTCAAAATTGGCTCCGCCCCGGGGGTCACTTGATTTATATAGACTTATATATATAGGAACAATTAAAAAATCTTCTCCGAAACTGCAAGGCCTAGAGCTTAGATATTTTGTATGTGGCATTGTCTAGTGAACCTCTACCAAGTTTGTTCAAATTACGGCCCTTGGGTCAAAGGTAGCCCTGCCCTGGGGTTTATTCTATTTTATATAGGAAAATTTAAAAAAATCTTCTCCGAAACCACAAGGCCTAGAGCTAAGATATTTGGTATCTAGCTTTGTCTAATAGACCTCTTTTAAATCTGTTCATATAATGGCCATGGGATAAAAAACGGCCCAGATGGGTCACTTGATCTTACTTGGACTCGTATAGAAAACTTCAACAATTGACCTTTTCTCCTGGTGAGCATTTATAGGGCCATCATGGCCCTCTTGTTTAATTTGCCCTTTCTGTTTACTACAAGACATACAATAAAAAATCTTAATGCAAGAATTGTTATTGCAAACTCCACTAAATAATGCTTTGGGTTGTAAAAATCAATACTTTACACTCCAGATTAAATAAATGTGCAAAGGTAAAACTTGGCTCAGTGCCAGTGATTGACGGTGCAGGTGCAGGAATTCATGTCCAACAATCAAGGTCATCGTGACCCAGACAGAGTGTCTTATAAATGTGTCAAGTTCAAAGGATTTTTTTTAAACAATCAGAGGTTGTGAAAGTGTACCATAATACAAAAAACTTTAACCTAGTTGATCATAATTTGGCATGTCAATTAACACCGAATTCGTTTTGTTTTAAATCGTATTTCACACGCATTCGCGGCGAGTCTTTGTGACTTGAATATTGTTTTACATCAAAGACGAGTGAAACAGTCGTATATGACTTTTACTGCATCAAATTTGTTTGATGATAAGGAATAAAGGGTAATATTTACGTATGTTTCAACAAATCTCCCATCATATTAAATTCATGTCAAAAATAAACCATGTGCTTGCAGACTTCTGTGTTCATGATACGTCTAGTGATCGGCGCGCACCTGACTCGTTTTGTGTTTACATAGTATTTACAACTTTCACCGAATAATAGACGAAATATTTTTGTTGGTGATTTGTCTTCATGGAATATTAGAAATTATAGTTTTTGGAATAAAAAATCGGCGATATTTCGGAGGGAAAGGTATTTTTTTAGGCTGAACAACAAATTGATTTGATTGGTAGAGTCATATTGTTCTGCAATAAATAAGCCCCGCCCATGTTTATATCTTTACCGACTCTAAATAAAATTTGTATTTGTATGAGAAGATTAAATCCCATATGGAAATTTGTCACACGTGTCAGCTGTAAAAACAATGCGGCACCATAAAACTCCGGGTGACATTAAAATTTGATGATATAATTAGGGACCCATACTGATAGCCAACTTAATCCCATTGATGACCGCATCAATTAGCACATGTTATTTGTTAATCTGAATTTGATTTTCACACGAGACATTGACACTGTATATTTCTTTTATTGCACCCAAGACACGGCGAACTACTGATTATTATCTTTATTATGTCATTTTTGTTTGAAAATATTTAAGATATATAATTGTTCTACTGTTTTTTGGCTTTGACTTAAAATTCCACGGCAAAATTGTCATTAGAAATGAACACCTGTCTTGTGTTTAAACGCAGTTAACCACATAATTTTATATACAAACAATATTTTTTTGTTAACGTTATGTCTTCATGAAATATTGTATTTTACAATCGTTGTTTTAAAAAATAGCCGATATTTTGGGAAAAATGATTTATTGAACTTCAAAAATCAACCACGTAGAATACCGGGATTATGAAGTAGACGGTCTACCCGCAAAATTCTGGGATTATGAAGTAAGCGGTCTACACATGAATATACGGCTACATGAAGTAAAGGGTTAAGCAATTCGCCGGTTTTTCTACATATTTACTTCGAGAATGGGATTTCCTACTTGACAAAATTTAATCAGATGTCTGGATTTCAGTCGATCCTGGCCAACGGATTAAGTAAGTGTTAAATCCTGAATTTTCTTACCATGTGACTGTTTTCAGAAAATGAACGGTCAACAGAAAGCGAAAGTAGAAGAAAGATTCACAACAAATATCATTTTATTTACTTGAGAGTCGGATTTAGACGTTCCCGAATCACCGTGATCCATCGCTATCAAAGATTACCGACTGATAATAAGTCATAAAACGCGGTGATAAGCGACATTGCGGCGATTAGCGTTTTTTCAAGATCGATGCCGCGATGAAAATGGCCGCTACGGGTGATAAAAACACTTGAAAATGAACATAATATTCATAATTTAAATCAAAGCTCTGAAGGTTCTGATGTTGTTTGGAACTACAAATCAGTCAAAAGTTGATTTCTATGTAGGGTAAGTTTTGGAAAATGAACGATAGTTCGCGCATGAATTTAATGCAGACATAAGTACTACGAATGCTTTTCTACACCCACTATGCAGTTGTTACAGTTGTTCCCATTCCATGTGCTTTCAGTACTTTGATTTATGTTTCCCATCTGATCACCAAAAGTAGTTCAGCAATTAGCATAATATTATATATAGTTTACATTACCTGCCTCTTATATTCTATATAATACTCAACTTATGCAGAATGTAATATTTCATACATGAAGACATGCTAGAAGAAAAAAGTTAAACATTATAAGCATTAAATTAAATGAAACTTCCCAATGAATCACTCTTTTAAATATCTGGCTGACTCACAGTTATCATCGCATCGTCGATGAATTATATGATGACTTCTATACGTTTACAATAGAAGCTAGGAACCCGACTAAATTAGCATATAAAGCATGAGAATTATGACGTCATCCTTCCTTGAAATGTCTCCACTGATAGTAATTATTGTAGTAACCCAAGGGAGAGGATTGTTTAGATTTTTTACTACTGATTTGTATTGCTTGTTTACGATATTGCATAGCCATATAATTTTGACTTAAATGCACGTAATATTTGTATTTAGCCATTGAATTGAAATATCGGAACTATATTCTTTGGTGGAAGCTAGGTTAATGGAAGCTGTTCGGTATGCAGGAAAAGTGAAAACTGAGCGATTTTTGAAATATGGTAATAACTTTATTGTTCCTACCGAACAACAAAAATGAATATGTTAAAAACAGTAATAATGAACATAATTGACTGTAACTCCATAAATAACAAACAAAAATGGATGTCCGAGGACATCTGGATGGCTGCTGATTAAACATACCTGCTTTTTACCTACTAAGTGTCACATAAGGTAGATCTAACCAACAAAAGTTGCATTTTTGAATTTTGAAATTGTTTAATTACTTTCTTATCATAACATTGTCGTATTTATTTCTGTCATACATTTTCGCAAGTGTTTTTTTATCTTGGTTTTTAGACAGAATTACTTTTGCGTGGTATGTTTGTTTATTTGTGAGTGGTATGTCATTTCTTTCATGACAATTTCCTGAACTTTAGTCTTAGTGGACAATGGTCCTCCAATTGAGGAGAAATTGTCAATTGTAATCATGGATGATGTTTCTAGTTTTTGTAATAAGTGGTTTTATTAGCTCACCTGATTCATCAGGTGAGCTTTTAGGATCGGTGAATGTCCGGCGTCCGGCCACAATTAGTTTGTTTACACTCTAGCAACCGCAACTCTTTACGAATCTTAATTAAACTTGCTCACAATGTATATGGCCACAATGTCTCGGCTAAGTTCGATTATGGGCAAAATCTGATAATAACTTCTAGAGTTATGGGCCCTTGAATTACAAAATTTGCTATATTTAGCTTGTTTACACTCTAGCGCCTTCATTTATTCACCAATCCTGATCATATTTTCAGTAAATGTGTATAACTTTCAGATCTTGGTTAAGTTTGATTATGGATGGAATCGGACCTGAACTTCAAGAGTTATGGGCCCTTGACTTTGAAAATTTGCTATATTTTAACTTGTTTACACTCTAGCACCTACATTTATTCGCCGATCCTAATAATATTTTCAGTAAATGTGTATAACTAAAAGATCTTGGACAACTATGATTATGGATGGAATCCAACCCAAACTTCAAGAGTTATGAGCCCTTGATTTTGAAAATTTGCTATATTTTAGCTTGTTTACACACTAGCGCCTTCATTTATTCACTGATCCTAATCATATTTACAATGAATGTGTATGACCTTATGGTTTTGAACATGTTAAGTTATGGGTGGAATCGAACCACAACTTCATGAGTTATAGACCCTTGGATTAGAAAATTTGCTACGTTTTAGCTTGTTTAACAGTATTATACCTTGATTGTTGGTTTTGATCTCAAAATCTATGTAAAAATGAGTTTTACGAGATGGAAACTATATTACCTGGTCATTGATTATTGGCCTTGGTTCTCAGGTGAGCAATAAAGGGTCAATGTGGCCCTCTTGTTTTAGTATATAATTATGGTTTAGTTTTTAAATCTATAAATTGGTGAAACTTGATTTGACCTGACATCCAAGTCTGATATCTTAAAAGGATAACATCAATGATACAAAGTTTTGGCAGACACAATAATTGCGTTCAAACTACGAAGAAACCAAATGTGAATACATACCACCTGAATTTGACATTCTATGCGATTTCTATACATACTTATTGAATTTTTTTTTATACTTGAGGACGTCCTTAACAAATTTAAGGAAGCAACGATCTCCCTTATAATTTAAGGAAAATCTTAACTTAAAATGTTTTGTGAATACCACTTAAGATTTAAGGAAAATCTCTTGAAACTTAAGGAAAACAAAGATCTTTCGTGAGTACCACCCCTGATCTGCTATGGTAATAGTACACTTGTTGTAAATTAATGTTAAATCTGGCAAATCAAACAAAGGTTGAAAAAATGTGAGTCGAGTATCAGATCTAGAGCACTTGTATGGTAAACAAAAACAAAATTTATAAAATATATATCAACATCTATATTTCAAATTTCATGACTATTATTTATTGTTGTCGAGCCCGCCTGCGGTGAGCTCGACATAGTCGCCACAATGGCAGTTGCGTGTCTGTATGTTAGTTAGTTAGTTAGTTAGCGAGTGAGTGAGTGAGTGAGTCCGGATCCTTGTCCGGGCTCTATCTCCCTTATGCATTGACACTTTTTAAAATAATTTGGCATAATTGTTAAACACAATGAGACGGTGTGCAGTGCACAAAATCCAGGTCTCTAGCTCAAAGGTCAATGTCACACTTAGAGGTCAAACATCAAAAATGAGCATTATAGACCTTGTCCGGGCTGTATCTCCCTTATTCATAGAAACTTTTTAAGATAACTTGGCATTATTGTTAAACACCATGAGACGGTGTGCAGTGCGCAATATCCAGGTCTCTAGCTTAAAGGTCAAGGTCACACTTAGAGGCCAAACGTCAAAAATGAGCATTATAGACATTGTCTGGGCTGTATCTCCCTTATGCATAGAAACTTTTTAATATGACTTGGCATAATTGTTAAACATCATGAGATGGTGTGCAGATCCAGGTCTCTTGCTCAAAGGTCAAGGTCACACTTAGAGTTCAAACGTCAATAATGAGCATTATACACCTTGTCCGGGCTGTATCTCCCTTATGCATTGAATTATTTGAAAATGACTTGCCATAATACAATGAGACCATGTGTCTTGGGCAACACCCAGATTTTCATAGGTCAAAGGTCAAGATTACACATTCGGTCAAATATATTTTCCTTGTCTGGGCTGTAATTTCTGTTTGCATTCAAGGATTTTGAAATAAATTTGTATAAAAGTTTACTTCAAATGAATTGATGTATCATGAACATCACCCATACTTGTAGTAAAGAAAGGTCAAGATCACAAGCTGGCTATACAGGGGGCTCAACATGTTGCCTTTGGGCTTCTAGTTACTGTACAGGGCTTTCATTAGACATCAAAAGTTGAATATCAAAAGAAATATGACTTTAGCTCAGTTATCCATTCATCAGAGGTTTCCCTATCATGCTATAGAGGACACTATGTTTTTAAACAAAAGGAAGCATTCTTGCGCATGTGCACTTGCTGGTGGGCAAAAAACAATAATGATCGACATGATGCAATATAAATGAATTGATCCGTTGTAGAATGACATCTAAGTACAGTCGTATGAACAGTAGGGGATCAATAGTGTGATAATTAATGTCAACGATTACGGCATTTATATATATAGTATCTTGGCCTCTCAAAAGCAAAAACCTCTTAACAACAACATAATTTTGCTACTCCCAAAGTGTGTTGCTTTAGAGAGGTTGTACTGTATATAAAATGCAAGAATCAGGTAGATGTTTGCAAGAATGGTTGTTATCTTAGGTATGACTCAATTTTAAGGTGGTTGCTTTGTTTGTTTGTTAATTGATAATTAATTAGGTAATATATCACTTGGTACATCTGTTCATGATGTTTTTAATGCTTCATGGTTTATAGGATTTTATAAATACATATCTTATTGTACAGCACAACCTCTCCAGAGTGGCCCTATCTTGAGCAACAACCTCCCTTCTACAACAGTATGAGTTTTACCCACTGAACGATTTAAGAATTTATTTAACCTCTTAAGAGCAACAACCTCTCATCGGCAACATGATTTTGCTACTCCCAAAGAGTGTTGTTTTGGAAAGGTTGCATTTTATCTATCTCCAGAAAACTTGTAACTTTCTGTTCAGAATTAAAATGAATTTAAAAAAAATATTTATCCATTGGATTCTGGGAGGTGAAATATATTCATATTTGGTATCAATTTGTTCTTAATTTTCTGTAGATTAAGATGCATATATATGGTTATGTATTATCTAGACAAATTATACTTATAGTATATGTTTATAGTGTCTAAAATACAACCGGTCCGCTATTCCGTATTACGACCACTTTATTGGACCCAATCTGTTAATTACTGCAGTTTTGAGTCCCACTAAAGTGACCATGAACAAGTTGTTAATTATATGCCTGTATATATTTCACACCTAGCCGCTAGGGTTTGGTAGTTGTTGTATGTTTATTGTTAAAGACATACGCTGATAGACTAATTTACGGTATTTATGACATGTGACTCGACCATGAGTTTTGAGCCGTGACAAAATTATTCAGATTAGTCCACTAAGTCAAATAGGGGATGTGGATATTCGGAATAAATCTGCGGACTATATAGAAAACATATTGATAAAGTAAATTTAACCAGCACAATAATGACTGTAATGCTGGCACAACAGGTAAAGCGCCTTAGCTCAATATGTCGTATTCAATAAAGTCCGAGTTCAATTCCAGTCACCAGCCCTCTTATCATGCATGTTTTTTTTTGAGTTCATTTTTTATGTAAAGTTTCTATGATCAAAGTGTTTTATATAAATTTCATCACCATAAATTCTGAATTATTGAAGTAAAAAACTTGATATTCTAAAAAGAATATATGTTTCATTCAGACTCCCTGTCTTAAACTCAGAGACAGATACAACTTCAGTGAAGGGTCATCGGCAGACACAGCAAGTGAAGTAGATCTGTGAACTGAACTGTATTGTGCATTATGAATTTATTTAAATAAAACAAAAACCGACTAGAAAAGAAAAAAATCTTTTAAAAATTATGTAATATGTCCGAAAAAAAAAGTATGGTGCAATCTGGTATTGAACTCGTGCCTGTTGGCTCATAGTGAATATGTACACAGGGGTGTAAAAATCCACTCGTCCACTCGTATTTGCGACTAAGTTTCATGGTCGGACGAGCAAGATTTCAAATAACAGTCGTCCAGTTGGATGACTAAGTTTCATAGTCTCAATTAATCTGAAGTTTTTGCAAGAAAACTAAGTTTTCGATCGGTAAATAAATCATGTTCACCAAGCGCTTTACTTTAGCAAGGGAGGTAAATATGCCTAGCTATCGTCATAGCAATGCTCTTGGTCGGTCAAGTAGCGAAAAGTGCGTAGACTGGTATGCAGTGTTGCACCGTCTACCGCATTTTTCATGGTTGATTTTTCGAGTTCGGAACACAGTCTAAGTTTGTCACGTCATGTCGTCTGTCATTTCAAAGCAGATGCACTCAAAATCCGTCTCCCGAGTCTTGTATGATATTTTAAATTGTCCATGACTATGCATGTTGTTTGTTTCCATATATCAACACCAATTTTAATTGCCCCAAGCTGTGATTCTGCATCATTGGAATTTAATAAAAATCTACGGTGCTCAGGTCGTATTTTCCGAAAATCGTTATACACTTTACTTGATATTCACATGTCTTGATAGTATTTATTGAATATTAATTACAATATAATGTTGCATTAAGCATTATGACCAACAAAAAAATTAAGACTCGTTAATTTTCAAAAACGGTCGTTACACTTATATTTCCATGAAGTATATATATTTTGGACGAAAATTTTCGGATAACAGCACCACATGGTGAAACCGTGCGTCATCAAAATGGTTTTTAATGTGAACCTGTAATTGTGGTATCTTATCTTTGATGTGACGTGTAGAAAACTATATTTCCACCCCCCTGTTAGAAGCAATATGATGTAACATTGTACAGATGAGAGCAAAGTTAGAAAAAATGTGAGGACAATCAAACTTAAATTTATGTAAGGACGACCAACATTTTGCATTTAGTCGTCCTGTAGGACGACTGCCTTTCAAAAAAAATTTACACCCCTGGTACATTCTACCCACTATGCCAGCAACATTTACTAACAACATCATGCTAAATTAGTCTTATATATTATCCGTTAATGCCTTTTATTCAATAGCATAGCCACATTCCCCAGTCGATTTAGTGTATTCTTCCCTCACGGCTCAAAACTCATGGTCGAGCTATACTTTATGATAGACTGTTATTGTTTGTAGTGGAGAAGGGTCTAAAATGTGTGATTGTTAAGCAATTAATTAGTATCATTGGGGATTATCAGACTGATGGTATAAACATTAAATCGAGATGTGTTATCACGTGGTCCCTGTTGATTTTGACAGTATTTTACACTATTCAGATTGGATTAAATTACTAAAGCAATTAAGCACATTCGTACTATTTTGCTTACATCATTTAATGATGAACAGTAAAAGAAAAGAAGGCTTTGTCAACATCAAAACGAATTATAGAATTTCAAGTGAATTTTGTACATGTACCCCAAGAAAATTTATGGTGTATGGTGATGAGACACATGAACATGCTCAGAATATATTGATAAGATAAATGGTGAAATAGACAATATCAAAAACGGTGATTATAAATAATATCAAGAAATTTATGAAACTATCACAAATTTAGTATAATTATATGTCATCACAATTTTTTATATAGTTTCAGTTTAAAATAAATTTATGAAGTTGTTTACTATTTGTTTTCTGAATGTAATTTGTATATGCCACAGAAACAGATATAACAACAACAAACACCATTTTTCTACATGTATTTGGTTACTTTATGAAATACTCTGTATAGATATAGACTGACTCGCTATTAACCCTTTCGGCACTACTGATAAACCATATAGATAACCAATAGATAAGGACTGATATATGCACACTATACCAATGGTGGTATTCTGTATGATATCAGGATTTACTACCTCTACCTGTTTAATGGATAATAGCTAATTATCTGTTGTTTGTACACAAAAAGTGTAATAAAATAATTGTTGCCAAAATTATATTCTTTCCAACAGAACAAATATCATACAGGTAAGTCTTGTATTTAAAAAGTTGTAATAAGTTAAATAGAAAAAGAATGACAAAAAGTAGCATTTATGATTTTTATTGTACAAATAAAACAAGGATAACTTTTTTAAAAAATAATCCAACAGATCAAATATGTTATAATATCAAACAATATAGTTTAAATATTAGAAAAGGGGTGAATTCAATGTTCATTTCCTTTTGGATAACTATTAAAAGCAGAAATATATCATGTCCACCAGCACTGTCTGCCATGGATTTTTTCTTGGGTTAAAAAACAAGTAAAAAAATATGTCAGGTTGCTGTTACTTCTCAAACTGAAAGTAGAAGAATAAACAATAATAAATATAGATATTTATTCTGTACACAAAGTTTTATAAAATAATCATATATATATAATACGCTTAAATACTGAAATCATTCATGTAATGGGTTATTCCATGTGTAAAACGTTCCAGTAAAAACGTACATTCTAACTTACACGAAGTTACAGTGTGGCAGTAGACTGAATTATCCGTGCAAGTATGATAAATTACCATTTAAGTATGTTAAATGAATAAGATCTACATAATGTAACAGTTATTTTATAATATGTTTGGCCATGATAATCAGACAAAAGGAGCTCGAAAATAATGCGTTATCCATACAAAAATAAAGCAAAATTGCGATCGGGTACGAAATCGACGAGTACGAACCTTATGATATGTTGACAACTCGTTCGTCCATTTTTCGTCGAGCAGATCGACGAATTAAACGTAGGAGACATCATTTATGAATAAGATATCTGACTAATCTGCATCTGACTTTTTGTTACTGGGGTTGAACCCCGAAAATAGCATTTGCAGTCAGACATAATCGTTCAATGTAGTTCAGAAGAAAATCGGAAATGACCCGTGAGTTCACGCACGTACGCAAACGCGGTGACCTATGACCTTCAACCCAGCGGGTTTAAATTATTTAATTTGATCGTTGATTGGTTATCTAGTATATCTTATTTGCATATTTCTAGTTCCCAGTCCGGAATAATTCTGTTTTAATATCAACTTTCGATTTCAAAACATAATTGTCATGTTTGTCACGCGTGATCAGTTGTGTATATTAATCGGCGATTTATGCATAAACTTGAGAAGGCACCCTGCTGTTTTATGACACATTATTGTTAATTAAGGTTAGATTATAACAATTAAGCGACTTTTATCTTGATTTTAGTTGATAAGGATCAAATAAACGATCAATATATCCCGAGGCGTCGGATGCGTCTACAGGGGGCAAGCTGAAAAGGCGTCGAATAGCGCTTATAGGTGGCACGCCGAAAACGCGTCAAAAGGCGCTTACAAGTGGGAAAGGGTTAAGACCGACTCGCTATTAAGACCACTTTTTGTCAGAAAGCCCAGTGGTCTCAATAGCGGAACTTTACTGTAAATCTTGGAGGCATTTCTCTGTGATGTTTAACCTAGATAAGCTGTTGTGTGGCATAAATTAATATCTGAAATGCTATTTGAAGGTTGTATCATAGCAAATTATGGTGAATTTGTTAACATTTAGGGTTTATTCTATTTGATTGATGTAGGGTGTGATATTACCATGAGCTTGTGAACTATATACATGAATTTATTCATTTGTCAAATGCTCATGATTGTCAATATATCTGTATTACTCATATCATGTAAATATGTTATACTCTCCATAATGGAATATTGAATAAAATATACAGTCAATATCCTTATGAAAAAAAAAACAACTTCATACAAATTAATTTGTCTACCTATAAGGTTTTGTTATAGTTTTTCTTGTTTAATTAAAGACATTTAACAGCTACTATATAAGTGACCCCCCCCCCCCCCTAAAATCTACCTGAGGTCTTATCTTTTAATTGTTTTATTGTCCCTAATCAGATTAATCCTGTCTGGTCAAGGTCTGTAGCCTTGACACTTAGTCATAACTTTTATTGATTTATGGTGATGATAAGTACTGGTATATGACTAAATTTCTGTTGTTTTTATAAGCAAAGAATAATTGATTATATAAACAGAAGCTAGTCTATCAATGACTGTGTCTATTTTATTACCCCCTACTGTGGAAATAGGGGTCTTACTGGTCCATAAGTCACATGCCTCGCATTCCTGGTTCAATGTCTTAAAGTGATATTTCTTCATAAAATGATCTTCTTCTGCTTGAGAAGATAAGTGTGGATAGCTTACAAAGACAATTAAAGTATAAACCTGGAAGGTGTAAGTTCATTGTTCACCTTGTGTTTAGCAGGTATTTTTCTATTGAAAAAGTCACACTTGCTGTTGAAGATTTTGTCATTTGAATCACAATTGTAACATAGACTTTTATTGGTGAATATTGTAAACATTCAAATTCTTTTTAACAAGCTTGTCATTGATTGGTCAACAAAGGGTCCTGACCAATCAGATTCACTCAGGTTTTAGCAGTGAGTGGTGTAGTCAGGGAAACAACTATTGAAAGTTGTACTTTGTCTATATATTTTAATGTGCTTTAAGGATATTGGATTTGTTGTAAGTAGTTTTTGTTGATTCTGTTTGAACTTTCTTCTGCTCATATTTTGCAATAAAGATTTAAGAAATGATGGCAGTTAAAGAATAATTTTTTTAGTTTAGAATTTTGTATTATGCTTCAAGTTTAATTGTTAAGAGTTTGACCCCGGCGAGTCGCACACTGTCTGTGATGAATTTGATTTAAGATATTACGTCCTATGTCAAATCTTCCTCAACCTCTGAATTATGTGGGGCAGATAGAATGAGGTTAATATTGATTACGGCCTAATTAAATGAAGTCCAGGAAAGATAGTTTGGGATATTAACTGCCTTCCATGATATAAGTGAAATAATGATGAAAATGGTGTTTAATCTGATGAAATAAATAAATAAAACCTGTTTCTGTTCAAATTTATTTGTAACTACACAATTAAATTTTGTAATTCTCCTGATTTGATTTAAGCATGTAAACATTACGTAATTACTTTGTGTGTTCTTGTGCAATATGTGTATGTTTGTTGCTTTTGCATTTTAACTTTTGAGTTTAATGTGGAATACCTCGATCAGTATTTATTTTTATTTGTCTGAAGTGATGTATTATGTTAAGTAGTCTACATTTATGAGACGTATGAGCAATCCGTTCACAGGGTTTCCGCTGCCATTCGCCAAATACGCAATTGGCGAAAAAAAATTATGAGTGGCGAAAAAAATATTCAACAAGCATAAACATTTTTGGGTCACAATTTCATAATCTACCTTAACAGTCCTGATTCAATGTTTTAATCAGTCGTGAAAATCAATAATCCCACTGCCTGCGGCCGTCGCGTGTTGATCCAGATTGTGATTCGCATCACCAACTTCGCACCTCTAATAATGAGATTGCCGAGAGGCATAGATTGTTGCAGGTCTGACCCTTATTTTTCACAACAATTAGTGATTGCTTATGGTATGATGTTGATCTGCACATGCAGATGACAAATCCAGTGTTCTTACTTTCTGTATCGTCAGTGGTACTGAATAAAGTTCGTACCATACAGTACGGTCCGGATCGTATTTTTCCAAATATTGCTATACACTAAATTACTTGATAATCACATGTTTTGATAGTATTTATGGAATATTTACGACATTATTATGTTGCATTTAGCACTATAACCAACAAAAATCAAAGACTCATTAATTTCCAAGAACAGTCGTTACACTTATATTTTCATGAAGTGTACGAATTTTCGGATGACAAAGAATTTCGGATAACTGCACTACACGTTGCAAGCATGTGTCATCTGTTGGTATTTGATGTAAGCCTGTTCTAATTGTGTTATCTTATCCTTGATACTTAATCATGTGGCACACATTCATGATGAAATATCCATTTGCCAGGACAGTAGTGATGGTCTTAAGAAAATCATAATTCAATTTATAAAAAAGTTGATTTCAATTTTGATGTTATTGCGGCTCAACAAGATAAAAGGGGCAAGAGCCAAAGAAATTGAAGTAACCATCTGTAAATTTTGTGAAAGATTTATCTCCTTTCCTAACAAACGACACAACTCACAAATAAGTGAATGTCATAAAAGTCTTTGGCCGGGTGTATAGGCCTATATTGGTTTCCAGACAAAATCTGAGCAACAGAATGTGATTAAAACTGACCTAGATAGACTAGGATCTAGAAAAGATTATTTTAAAAAATCAGATTATATAGTACAGCTGTTATTTTGATAGTTGATTTGGACATGTTGATTTTTGTTCCGGACAACCAAGATTTTCAAGTCTACCTTTCCGGTAATGAGTAGAAAGATATGATATTTCCACACCTCTGTTTGTACAGTAGAACATTAAATTAAGCATACTTTTTTCCTGTTCATTTTTACTTGAATTTATCCTTTTTATGTCCCAGATACACTGGAAATTGTGTCTTTTGCATGTATGAAATGAAAAAAAATCAACATCCAGGAGGGGATACCCCTCCCGGGCCCTCCCCCATATGTCATTTATGATGATGTGGCGGAAAAAATATAATGGTCAGTGGAAACCCTGCGTTCATGATTTTGCTATTTCATCTATTGCCCGCTAGGTCTCATTGTGGAAGGACCAAAACAATGTCGGATTTCTGAGTTTTGTCAAGTTTGTCATTTCAGCGGTTCAAAGTACAATTTGCCATCAATAAGCATGGAAATGTATAAATATAGCAAATACCGGTATATCAAAGAACAATGACAAAATTATGAATAAATAGTATAAACCTTGAAAATAACATGCGACAAATTAGTTGGACTATATGTTAAGGTGCTGGTATGCGTCTGTCCGTCCATCAGCAATTTCGTGTCTGCTCTGTTATTCATTAGCCCCTAAGCCCTTGATGGTTTTAGAAGAAACATAAATCAAATAATTACCAGATCAAGACGACATGCACAGCACATGTTTCGGAAGGCTAACTTCAAGGTCAAGGTCACACTTAGGGATCGAAGGTCATATGAATTGTTTCCGCTCTGTAACTCTGCAAAGGATTTAGATATAACACGCAGTGCTCCAGCTAGCCCGTTTTTGCAGGGCGTCGCGCCCTGCCCTTAAAAACAGACGCCCTGCCTTTTTCAAAGACCCTGCCCTACAAATCATGCTAACATCGTTTATAAGGGACCTATTTTCTACCATCTATCGTTTTGTTTACGACCAAAGCGTGTTGAAACTGTGAAATCCATGCTTGCTCGCGGCGATATTTAATCACGCGTGTAACTGTGTTGACGACTGGTTACCGGCATACATAATGTGATCGCGTATAATCGCATTGTGTCTCGCGGAACCAATCGTGTCAAAACAAAGTCATTATACCAGTATGTATTTGTTTATTACACTAGATAAGGAATTGACGCCTTGGGCATTATCGATCGGATTAAAAAATGCATATAACCACATCAATTAACTGATAGTCTTTGATTAATTTACCGACACTTAGTCACGGTCAATTAGCATCTTGGAAAGCGAGTATTTACTATCGTAGACATTTATTAAAGTATGTCGGTACCGTCTCATTTATATAATAAATCGAAAATCTATGTGCGAGTTCACTACCACATGACCTTACCGTTTTCCGAAAACGTACTTTCGCTTTACTTATCGGTTTAAGGATAAAGTCGAAACATCGCCGAATAAAGCTAATTATAATAATAAAGAATAAACGCCCGTTGTACGGTCCGATTCCGGTATTGAATAGACAAACAGAGACGTATCTTACGGAAAAACGTACGAACAAATTATGTTGTTGTGAGTCTAATTCTTGGATTGATTAAGTTACTAGAATAAAAATTATAACGGAAGATGTGTTACTTTTTGTGATTGTTAATGTTAAACTACGTGTATAGGGTGTGTACGTGTATCTTTGAACAATTAGTTATTTTGACAATAAAATTACACATGATATTTTTTTCTATTATATGATATATATATGAATAGTTACAATATATGAAAATAATGGGCACTGGGCACTCTTAAAATTGTGTCTTTAAAGGTGGTAAAAAAAAAAATTACCCTTCTCTGTGTCATAACAAAACACAAAAAAGAAATAAAATAATCAACAATAACAAACACTTGGTTTTATAGTGTATTTAAATGCTGCAAATGTATTGTGTGTTAAGCAGATTTCCATGCGTTACAAGTGCCCTAATGTCCTTTCCAACGCCCTGCCCTTCCCAAAGTCTAGCTGGAGCACTGACATGTATAGTATATAAATATTCATTTATATTTTTCAGTAAACAAAGATGAAGACTAAGCATCCTGTGGCAGCCACTGGACAAGAGGTAAGTGCTCAAGTTCTAAATCAGCCCTCTATAGCATTACCAATTTCAGATGACAAAATTCCATCGAAATCTGTTGCATCAAGTGTGCCACCGGGGGTATATGTGTTTATTGAACGCAGGGTCTTGCTTGAAATAATTATTAATAACATAAAGGAAATCTTTACAATACACTTTTTGTACACTTTTACTTCCACAGCTGATTCTCATTATGTCAACTTCACTTACAGTAAAATTTTGTTTATGACAAACTGTCCTTGCATTGCTAACTTCTTTGTTTTGATTTCTATATGCATACTTTCAGTTTTGTTTGTGTCGCACTTTGATATTAATTTGTCCCCATGTCTCTAATAAGAATGTAGTTTAAGAATAAGATATTTATGTCAAAGATAGTGCTGATTGCTTTCACGCTTATTGTAACATTTCGCTAGTTAAACTGAAGGCTCGATAAGAATAACGTGAATAATCAAAGCGCTGAAAGCACTGAGGTATTCACTACTGATTGAAATATTTATGTGATTGTGATTTTGAGAAATTGTGTAGAATAAAGTCAGTGAGGCCAGTAGTTTGTAGGATTATCAATACTATATAAACAAGTTTTGCTATGGACGATTCTATTGTTATATTACGTGACCATCAGCCATTACAGAAGTGAAAGTTCCAATTACCGATAATTAGTATTTGCTAATGGAGTAGTGTTTATGAATTTACCTGTAAATAAATTCCATGGATTGGTTCTTGTGGATTGTAGAGTTTAAACTGGCCTGTAGACTTGCGTAAATCATTGGATGAGCTGAAAACTATTTTTTGTAGCGGTTGAACAAAAAGTGAAATTTCTTAGGTTTTTCACATCCGATGTGAACTGTTTCTGAAATATGTTAACACTGTATTTGTCTGCTAAGCAGCAGCAAATACAATCAAAGCACTGGGAGTACTGTCAGAAGCGAACGTTAAAATGTTATTTGATAATATCTGGTAGATTTGTGTTAGATAATACCAAAAATCTCAACCAACTCTAGGCCTCAATATTACAAACTTAAATGTATCATTCTATATTATATTGTTTGGACTAATAATTTGCTCAAAAGAGTCAGTTTTGGCTCAGTGTAATAAAGAAATTTTGGTAAAGGTCCACTTGTTATGCTCCCAATTCTATTTAAGTTGAAAGTAAACTCATACTTCCACTTCCTGTTCACTGTAAAACCCATCTGACTCTTAATACTTTGTAATTATATGTAATAATACAGTTAGTGTCTCCTTCATTAGGGTTAACTCTTATGCAATGCTAGGGGTCCTGTTTTGAAAGAATTCATAAAACGCCCCGAATTCAGTCAAACGGGCTGATTATAATTCTGTATTAAAGACAATTAATTTATGTTGAAGTTGTTCTTATGCAAACCCATCTCGCAAATAAGAAATTCATTTCACAAGATCGAGCTTAAGTCCATTCTGTACTTTATATCTGTCCAGTAGGCGGTGTTAAGATTGACTGGTGTCCTCCATCTGTTAGTGTCATTTAGCAATTCCCTTGTATATGGTGGCGATGCACACTATTTATTGTCTTCATGAATGAAACATTTGTGCGGATCTTCCTTATGAATGAAACTTTCGTGCCGAAGAATACTGAATTATTAAACTCAATAATTGTACAGTTTCAAATGCCATGACCATGTAACAGTTCAAAATGAACCTAATCCTGCAATATATCCAACTTGTATCATAACAGCAATCAGTAGAGTTATACAACCAGTGGTACTATTTTCAACACAAATGTCTGGAGTAGATGTGTCACATTTTGGTTATATACATGTAAAACTGGGTGTATCATTATAGAAGCACTCGCTTCGCTTTCGTTTCACTTATACTTAAAAAAACCCATAGACTTAGACTTATCATGAAAATCATAATAGATATCTAACTCTGTATATATAGTACCCACATCTACAATATTTACCTCGCTTGGTGGCCATCTTAGTTGGCAAATTTCTTATGCACTTAATAGAAAAAATAAGAAAATTGGTTATTTAACAACTCAATTTATAAAAGATAACTCAATCATGAACTTGTAAATGCTATAAGCACATCAGGTTTAAGAAAAATATAAATATCTTCTATCAATGCCAGTTGAATTTGCCAACCAAGATGGCCACCAAGGGAGGTAAATATTGGAGATGTGGGAACTATGTATTAAAGTAATGGTTGGTGGATATTTGAGAGTTTAACTTGAAAATTGAGTATTATTACAATCCACCATTGATATTGTTGAGTTGTAATCTTAATAAAAATGATGTAAGGTTGATAAAAAATCTTCTAAATTTCAACACATTCGAAACCATTCTGTTGATGGTCAAACTAAATCACAATAATATGTTAGCATAAAAGCTCCTTTCCTCTCCATCGTCCAGGAAATCATGGTGAACTTGTCTCAAATCTTTCATCTCCTCCAAATCGAATTCATCCTTGCTACACTGCAAGGGGGTGATAACCCTCTGGGGGCATTGGTATTTCACAAACACATCTTCTCACCAAGCTTCTAATCCGACCTATTACTGGATGACTCAACAGTTTACCAACTGACTTATCTATACAACTTCTTCACTGAGGCTGTTGATTCCAGAACTGTTTTCTGCAACATAAGCAAGGCTTTTTGACTATGTCTCACATCATTCTTTCCTCTTCAGACTCAAACATTTTGGGATTTCTGGCAGTCTTTAATTGGTTCTCATCTTATCTAATTGACAGACAGCAAACTGTTGTTCTGCCTGATGCTCAATCACAATTGAATGTTATGATATAACACAAGCCTTTACATAGTTGTCAAAGTTCCATTAACTGCTTTACAAACACTGAATTCTGACCTACAAACAAAATCTCTTGAATAAAATTTGTTTCATTTTAATAGCTTCATTTTTTAGGAGGTGAATTTGGATTTTTATACATTTATGTTTCTTAATTACAAACACCTCAGTAAGATATTGTTTTAGTACCCTTATTTTAGCTTAAATTGTAGATTTTATAAAGCTAAGGAAAAATCAACTGCCTAAATATTTCTACAAAACTTTATTATTATTCCAGTAGTTCTTTCTATTAGGTAAAATGTCTTGTATTGACATGAATTGCATTCATATTTTTGTCATATTTTTATAATCGTAGGGTACTTTAATAAAGTTCTACTTATGCCCCCACTTTGAAGAAATGGGGGTTTATATTGCTGGTTTGCTCATGTCCGTCTTTTTTGCTCGTTGGTAATCAAACCTTGTCTGGCCAATTCGACTGTATTGGCCTCTTAGGTCTTCACTTGGTTTGAAGGTTGGTCAAATACAGATAGATGACCCCTGTTGATAAGGTCTATCAATAGGTCAAAGGTCAACTATCCATTTGCCCTTTAGGGGGCATTGGTGTTTCATAAACACCTCATTAAGTGAGCGTTTTAGTACCATTATTTTATCTAAGATATATCAAATGACTTAAAAAAATTAGGTAGTTGATTTTCCTTAAGTTTATCAAAAAATAAAGCTAAGGAAAGATTGACTGCCAAACTATTTTTTACGCCTTCGAAACCAAACTGTTAATGAAATAAAAAAAGGCCAAACTAAATCACAATAATGCGTTAGCATAAAAACTCCTTTTCTCTCCATCGTCATAGAAATCATGGTGAACTTGTCTCAAATCTTTCATCTCCTCCAATTCGAGTTAATCCTTGCTTCACTGCAAGGTGGTGTTACATGTAACCCCGTGGAAGATGAAATCACCAAAGCAAACCTGAATAACATTTGTGGGGATCAAACCATTCTTGATGAATAATTAGGTGCTCAAACTCTGCAAAATGATGTGAATGACATCAGTTCTGTCTTGGACCACATTACAATTACAACCTCTAAGATAGAGGATATTATACAATTTGAACTCACAGTCCACTCCTCTGTGTGACCTTTTTTCCAGTCTCTGTCTTCTTTAAGTTTTTCCCTACCTCTTGGAAAGACACTTTTGTCACTCATGGAAGCCTTTCTCATGTTGGCAGTTGTCAACCTATATCTCTACTATGTACCATAGGGAAAGTCCTTGAATGGGTAGTCCACAGGCAAATGTTAAACAAAATAGCGACAATGATCTTCTCACCCAGCTTCTAATCAGACCTATTACTGGGTGACTCAACAGTTTACCAACTGACTTATCTATACAACTTCTTCACTGAGGCTGTTGATTCCAGAACTGTTTTCTGCAACATAAGCAAGGCTTTTGACTATGTCTCACATCATTCTTTCCTCTTCAGACTCAAACATTTTGGGATTTCTGGCAGTCTTTAATTGGTTCTCATCTTATCTAATTGACAGACAGCAAACTGTTGTTCTGCCTGATGCTCAATCACAATTGAATGTTATGATATAACACAAGCCTTTACATAGTTGTCAAAGTTCCATTAACTGCTTCACAAACACTGAATTCTGACCTACAAACAAAATCTCTTGAATAAAATTTGTTTCATTTTAATAGCTTCATTTTTTAGGAGGTGAATTTGGATTTTTATACATTTATGTTTCTTAATTACAAACACCTCAGTAAGATATTGTTTTAGTACCCTTATTTTAGCTTAAATTGTAGATTTTATAAAGCTAAGGAAAAATCAACTGCCTAAATATTTCTACAAAACTTTATTATTATTCCAGTAGTTCTTTCTATTAGGTAAAATGTCTTGTATTGACATGAATTGCATTCATATTTTTGTCATATTTTTATAATCGTAGAGTACTTTAATAAAGTTCTAGTTATGCCCCCATTTCAAAGAAACGGGGGTATATATTGCTGGTTTGCTCATGTCCGTCTTTTTTGCTCGTTGGTAATCAAACCTTGTCTGGCCAATTCGACTGTTTTGGCCTCTTAGGTCTTCACTTGGTTTGAAGGTTGGTCAAATACAGATAGATGACCCCTGTTGATAAGGTCTATCAATAGGTCAAAGGTCAACTATCAATTGCTCTTTAGGGGGCATTGGTGTTTCACAAACACCTCATTAAGTGAGCGTTTTAGTGCCCTTATTCTAACTTTTGGTACATCAAATAACTTTAAAAAACTTGGGTAGTTGATTTTTCTGAGCTTTATTCTCTACTAGTTTTTTTGCAAAACTTTATTCTTATTCAAGCATTTATGGCTATTAGGTAAAATGCCTTGAATTGACATGAATTGTATTTATATTTTTGTCATATTTTTGTAATTGTAGGGTTATCTTTTAAAGTTCTAGTTATGCCCCCACTTTGAAGAAATGGGGGTTTATATTGCTGGTTTGCTCATGTCCGTCTTTTTTGCTCGTTGGTAATCAAACCTTGTCTGGCCAATTCGACTGTATTGGCCTCTTAGGTCTTCACTTGGTTTGAAGGTTGGTCAAATATAGATAGATGATCCCTGTTGATAAGGTCTATCAATAGGTCAAAGGTCAACTATCCATTTGCCCTTTAGGGGGCATTGGTGTTTCATAAACACCTCATTAAGTGAGCGTTTTAGTACCATTATTTTATCTAAGATATATCAAATGACTTAAAAAAATTAGGTAGTTGATTTTCCTTAAGTTTATCAAAAAATAAAGCTAAGGAAAGATTGACTGCCTAACTATTTTTTACGCCTTCGAAACCAAACTGTTAATGAAATAAAAAAAAAGGCCAAACTAAATCACAATAATGCGTTAGCATAAAAACTCCTTTTCTCTCCATCGTCATAGAAATCATGGTGAACTTGTCTCAAATCTTTCATCTCCTCCAATTCGAGTTAATCCTTGCTTCACTGCAAGGTGGTGTTACATGTAACCCTGTGGAAGATGAAATCACCAAAGCAAACCTTCTGAATAACATTTGTGGGGATCAAACCATTCTTGATGAATAATTAGGTGCTCAAACTCTGCAAAATGATGGGAATGACATCAGTTCTGTCTTGGACCACATTACAATTACAACCTCTAAGATAGAGGATATTATACAATTTGAACTCACAGTCCACTCCTCTGTGTGACCCTTTTTCCAGTCTCTGTCCTCTTTAAGTTTTTCCCTACCTCTTGGAAAGACACTTTTGTCACTCCTGGAAGCCTTTCTCATGTTGGCAGTTGTCAACCTATATCTCTACTATGTACCATAGGGAAAGTCCTTGAATGGGTAGTCCACAGGCAAATGTTAAACAAAATAGTGACAATGATCTTCTCACCCAGCTTCTAATCAGACCTATTACTGGGTGACTCAACAGTTTACCAACTGACTTATCTATACAACTTCTTCACTGAGGCTGTTGATTCCAGAACTGTTTTCTGCAACATAAGCAAGGCTTTTGACTATGTCTCACATCATTCTTTCCTCTTCAGACTCAAACATTTTGAGATTTCTGGCAGTCTTTAATTGGTTCTCATCTTATCTAATTGACAGAAAGCAAACTGTTGTTCTGCCTGATGCTCAATCACAATTGAATGTTATGATATAACACAAGCCTATACATAGTTGTCAAAGTTCCATTAACTGCTTCACAAACACTGAATTCTGACCTACCAACAAAATCTCTTGAATAAAATTTGTTTCATTTTAATAGCTTCATTTTTTAGGAGGTGAATTTGGATTTTTATACATTTATGTTTCTTAATTACAAACACCTCAGTAAGATATTGTTTTAGTACCCTTATTTTAGCTTAAATTGTAGATTTTATAAAGCTAAGGAAAAATCAACTGCCTAAATATTTCTACAAAACTTTATTATTATTCCAGTAGTTCTTTCTATTAGGTAAAATGTCTTGTATTGACATGAATTGCATTCATATTTTTGTCATATTTTTATAATCGTAGGGTACTTTAATAAAGTTCTAGTTATGCCCCCATTTCAAAGAAACGGGGGTATATATTGCTGGTTTGCTCATGTCCGTCTTTTTTGCTCGTTGGTAATCAAACCTTGTCTGGCCAATTCGACTGTTTTGGCCTCTTAGGTCTTCACTTGGTTTGAAGGTTGGTCAAATACAGATAGATGACCCCTGTTGATAAGGTCTATCAATAGGTCAAAGGTCAACTATCAATTGCTCTTTAGGGGGCATTGGTGTTTCACAAACACCTCATTAAGTGAGCGTTTTAGTGCCCTTATTCTAACTTTTGGTACATCAAATAACTTTAAAAAACTTGGGTAGTTGATTTTTCTGAGCTTTATTCTCTACTAGTTTTTTTGCAAAACTTTATTCTTATTCAAGCATTTATGGCTATTAGGTAAAATGCCTTGAATTGACATGAATTGTATTTATATTTTTGTCATATTTTTGTAATTGTAGGGTTATCTTTTAAAGTTCTAGTTATGCCCCCACTTTGAAGAAATGGGGGTATATATTGCTGGTTTGCTCATGTCCGTCTTTTTTGCTCGTTGGTAATCAAACCTTGTCTGGCCAATTCGACTGTTTTGGCCTCTTAGGTCTTCACTTGGTTTGAAGGTTGGTCAAATATAGATAGATGACCCCTGTTGATAAGGTCTATCAATAGGTCAAAGGTCAACTATCCATTTGCCCTTTAGGGGGCATTGGTGTTTCATAAACACCTCATTAAGTGAGCGTTTTAGTACCATTATTTTATCTAAGATATATCAAATGACTTAAAAGAATTAGGTAGTTGATTTTCCTTAAGTTTATCAAAAAATAAAGCTAAGGAAAGATTGACTGCCTAACTATTTTTTACGCCTTCGAAACCAAACTGTTAATGAAATAAAAAAAAGGCCAAACTAAATCACAATAATGCGTTAGCATAAAAACTCCTTTTCTCTCCATCGTCATAGAAATCATGGTGAACTTGTCTCAAATCTTTCATCTCCTCCAATTCGAGTTAATCCTTGCTTCACTGCAAGGTGGTGTTACATGTAACCCTGTGGAAGATGAAATCACCAAAGCAAACCTTCTGAATAACATTTGTGGGGATCAAACCATTCTTGATGAATAATTAGGTGCTCAAACTCTGCAAAATGATGGGAATGACATCAGTTCTGTCTTGGACCACATTACAATTACAACCTCTAAGATAGAGGATATTATACAATTTGAACTCACAGTCCACTCCTCTGTGTGACCTTTTTTCCAGTCTCTGTCCTCTTTAAGTTTTTCCCTACCTCTTGGAAAGACACTTTTGTCACTCCTGGAAGCCTTTCTCATGTTGGCAGTTGTCAACCTATATCTCTACTATGTACCATAGGGAAAGTCCTTGAATGGGTAGTCCACAGGCAAATGTTAAACAAAATAGTGACAATGATCTTCTCACCCAGCTTCTAATCAGACCTATTACTGGGTGACTCAACAGTTTACCAACTGACTTATCTATACAACTTCTTCACTGAGGCTGTTGATTCCAGAACTGTTTTCTGCAACATAAGCAAGGCTTTTGACTATGTCTCACATCATTCTTTCCTCTTCAGACTCAAACATTTTGAGATTTCTGGCAGTCTTTAATTGGTTCTCATCTTATCTAATTGACAGAAAGCAAACTGTTGTTCTGCCTGATGCTCAATCACAATTGAATGTTATGATATAACACAAGCCTATACATAGTTGTCAAAGTTCCATTAACTGCTTCACAAACACTGAATTCTGACCTACAAACAAAATCTCTTGAATAAAATTTGTTTCATTTTAATAGCTTCATTTTTTAGGAGGTGAATTTGGATTTTTATACATTTATGTTTCTTAATTACAAACACCTCAGTAAGATATTGTTTTAGTACCCTTATTTTAGCTTAAATTGTAGATTTTATAAAGCTAAGGAAAAATCAACTGCCTAAATATTTCTACAAAACTTTATTATTATTCCAGTAGTTCTTTCTATTAGGTAAAATGTCTTGTATTGACATGAATTGCATTCATATTTTTGTCATATTTTTATAATCGTAGGGTACTTTAATAAAGTTCTAGTTATGCCCCCATTTCAAAGAAACGGGGGTATATATTGCTGGTTTGCTCATGTTCGTCTTTTTTGCTCGTTGGTAATCAAACCTTGTCTGGCCAATTCGACTGTTTTGGCCTCTTAGGTCTTCACTTGGTTTGAAGGTTGGTCAAATACAGATAGATGACCCCTGTTGATAAGGTCTATCAATAGGTCAAAGGTCAACTATCAATTGCTCTTTAGGGGGCATTGGTGTTTCACAAACACCTCATTAAGTGAGCGTTTTAGTGCCCTTATTCTAACTTTTGGTACATCAAATAACTTTAAAAAACTTGGGTAGTTGATTTTTCTGAGCTTTATTCTCTACTAGTTTTTTTGCAAAACTTTATTCTTATTCAAGCATTTATGGCTATTAGGTAAAATGCCTTGAATTGACATGAATTGTATTTATATTTTTGTCATATTTTTGTAATTGTAGGGTTATCTTTTAAAGTTCTAGTTATGCCCCCACTTTGAAGAAATGGGGGTATATATTGCTGGTTTGCTCATGTCCGTCTTTTTTGCTCGTTGGTAATCAAACCTTGTCTGGCCAATTCGACTGTATTGGCCTCTTAGGTCTTCACTTGGTTTGAAGGTTGGTCAAATATAGATAGATGACCCCTGTTGATAAGGTCTATCAATAGGTCAAAGGTCAACTATCCATTTGCCCTTTAGGGGGCATTGGTGTTTCATAAACACCTCATTAAGTGAGCGTTTTAGTACCATTATTTTATCTAAGATATATCAAATGACTTAAAAAAATTAGGTAGTTGATTTACCTTAAGTTTATCAAAAAATAAAGCTAAGGAAAGATTGACTGCCTAACTATTTTTTACGCCTTCGAAACCAAACTGTTAATGAAATAAAAAAAGGCCAAACTAAATCACAATAATGCGTTAGCATAAAAACTCCTTTTCTCTCCATCGTCATAGAAATCATGGTGAACTTGTCTCAAATCTTTCATCTCCTCCAATTCGAGTTAATCCTTGCTTCACTGCAAGGTGGTGTTACATGTAACCCTGTGGAAGATGAAATCACCAAAGCAAACCTTCTGAATAACATTTGTGGGGATCAAACCATTCTTGATGAATAATTAGGTGCTCAAACTCTGCAAAATGATGTGAATGACATCAGTTCTGTCTTGGACCACATTACAATTACAACCTCTAAGATAGAGGATATTATACAATTTGAACTCACAGTCCACTCCTCTGTGTGACCTTTTTTCCAGTCTCTGTCCTCTTTAAGTTTTTCCCTACCTCTTGGAAAGACACTTTTGTCACTCCTGGAAGCCTTTCTCATGTTGGCAGTTGTCAACCTATATCTCTACTATGTACCATAGCGAAAGTCCTTGAATGGGTAGTCCACAGGCAAATGTTAAACAAAATAGCGACAATGATCTTCTCACCCAGCTTATAATCAGACCTATTACTGGGTGACTCAACAGTTTACCAACTGACTTATCTATACAACTTCTTCACTGAGGCTGTTGATTCCAGAACTGTTTTCTGCAACATAAGCAAGGCTTTTGACTATGTCTCACATCATTCTTTCCTCTTCAGACTCAAACATTTTGAGATTTCTGGCAGTCTTTAATTGGTTCTCATCTTATCTAATTGACAGACAGCAAACTGTTGTTCTGCCTGATGCTCAATCACAATTGAATGTTATGATATAACACAAGCCTTTACATAGTTGTCAAAGTTCCATTAACTGCTTCACAAACACTGAATTCTGACCTACAAACAAAATCTTGAATAAAATTTGTTTCATTTTAATAGCTTCATTTTTTAGGAGGTGAATTTGGATTTTTATACATTTATGTTTCTTAATTACAAACACCTCAGTAAGATATTGTTTTAGTACCCTTATTTTAGCTTAAATTGTTGATTTTATAAAGCTAAGGAAAAATCAACTGCCTAAATATTTCTACAAAACTTTATTATTATTCCAGTAGTTCTTTCTATTAGGTAAAATGTCTTGTATTGACATGAATTGCATTCATATTTTTGTCATATTTTTATAATCGTAGGGTACTTTAATAAAGTTCTAGTTATGCCCCCATTTCAAAGAAACGGGGGTATATATTGCTGGTTTGCTCATGTCCGTCTTTTTTGCTCGTTGGTAATCAAACCTTGTCTGGCCAATTCGACTGTTTTGGCCTCTTAGGTCTTCACTTGGTTTGAAGGTTGGTCAAATACAGATAGATGACCCCTGTTGATAAGGTCTATCAATAGGTCAAAGGTCAACTATCAATTGCTCTTTAGGGGGCATTGGTGTTTCACAAACACCTCATTAAGTGAGCGTTTTAGTGCCCTTATTCTAACTTTTGGTACATCAAATAACTTTAAAAAACTTGGGTAGTTGATTTTTCTGAGCTTTATTCTCTACTAGTTTTTTTGCAAAACTTTATTCTTATTCAAGCGTTTATGGCTATTAGGTAAAATGCCTTGAATTGACATGAATTGTATTTATATTTTTGTCATATTTTTGTAATTGTAGGGTTATCTTTTAAAGTTCTAGTTATGCCCCCACTTTGAAGAAATGGGGGTATATATTGCTGGTTTGCTCATGTCCGTCTTTTTTGCTCGTTGGTAATCAAACCTTGTCTGGCCAATTCGACTGTATTGGCCTCTTAGGTCTTCACTTGGTTTGAAGGTTGGTCAAATATAGATAGATGACCCCTGTTGATAAGGTCTATCAATAGGTCAAAGGTCAACTATCCATTTGCCCTTTAGGGGGCATTGGTGTTTCATAAACACCTCATTAAGTGAGCGTTTTAGTACCATTATTTTATCTAAGATATATCAAATGACTTAAAAAAATTAGGTAGTTGATTTTCCTTAAGTTTATCAAAAAATAAAGCTAAGGAAAGATTGACTGCCTAACTATTTTTTACGCCTTCGAAACCAAACTGTTAATGAAATAAAAAAAGGCCAAACTAAATCACAATAATGCGTTAGCATAAAAACTCCTTTTCTCTCCATCGTCATAGAAATCATGGTGAACTTGTCTCAAATCTTTCATCTCCTCCAATTCGAGTTAATCCTTGCTTCACTGCAAGGTGGTGTTACATGTAACCCTGTGGAAGATGAAATCACCAAAGCAAACCTTCTGAATAACATTTGTGGGGATCAAACCATTCTTGATGAATAATTAGGTGCTCAAACTCTGCAAAATGATGTGAATGACATCAGTTCTGTCTTGGACCACATTACAATTACAACCTCTAAGATAGAGGATATTATACAATTTGAACTCACAGTCCACTCCTCTGTGTGACCTTTTTTCCAGTCTCTGTCCTCTTTAAGTTTTTCCCTACCTCTTGGAAAGACACTTTTGTCACTCCTGGAAGCCTTTCTCATGTTGGCAGTTGTCAACCTATATCTCTACTATGTACCATAGCGAAAGTCCTTGAATGGGTAGTCCACAGGCAAATGTTAAACAAAATAGCGACAATGATCTTCTCACCCAGCTTCTAATCAGACCTATTACTGGGTGACTCAACAGTTTACCAACTGACTTATCTATACAACTTCTTCACTGAGGCTGTTGATTCCAGAACTGTTTTCTGCAACATAAGCAAGGCTTTTGACTATGTCTCACATCATTCTTTCCTCTTCAGACTCAAACATTTTGAGATTTCTGGCAGTCTTTAATTGGTTCTCATCTTATCTAATTGACAGACAGCAAACTGTTGTTCTGCCTGATGCTCAATCACAATTGAATGTTATGATATAACACAAGCCTTTACATAGTTGTCAAAGTTCCATTAACTGCTTCACAAACACTGAATTCTGACCTACAAACAAAATCTTGAATAAAATTTGTTTCATTTTAATAGCTTCATTTTTTAGGAGGTGAATTTGGATTTTTATACATTTATGTTTCTTAATTACAAACACCTCAGTAAGATATTGTTTTAGTACCCTTATTTTAGCTTAAATTGTTGATTTTATAAAGCTAAGGAAAAATCAACTGCCTAAATATTTCTACAAAACTTTATTATTATTCCAGTAGTTCTTTCTATTAGGTAAAATGTCTTGTATTGACATGAATTGCATTCATATTTTTGTCATATTTTTATAATCGTAGGGTACTTTAATAAAGTTCTAGTTATGCCCCCATTTCAAAGAAACGGGGGTATATATTGCTGGTTTGCTCATGTCCGTCTTTTTTGCTCGTTGGTAATCAAACCTTGTCTGGCCAATTCGACTGTTTTGGCCTCTTAGGTCTTCACTTGGTTTGAAGGTTGGTCAAATACAGATAGATGACCCCTGTTGATAAGGTCTATCAATAGGTCAAAGGTCAACTATCAATTGCTCTTTAGGGGGCATTGGTGTTTCACAAACACCTCATTAAGTGAGCGTTTTAGTGCCCTTATTCTAACTTTTGGTACATCAAATAACTTTAAAAAACTTGGGTAGTTGATTTTTCTGAGCTTTATTCTCTACTAGTTTTTTTGCAAAACTTTATTCTTATTCAAGCGTTTATGGCTATTAGGTAAAATGCCTTGAATTGACATGAATTGTATTTATATTTTTGTCATATTTTTGTAATTGTAGGGTTATCTTTTAAAGTTCTAGTTATGCCCCCACTTTGAAGAAATGGGGGTATATATTGCTGGTTTGCTCATGTCCGTCTTTTTTGCTCGTTGGTAATCAAACCTTGTCTGGCCAATTCGACTGTATTGGCCTCTTAGGTCTTCACTTGGTTTGAAGGTTGGTCAAATATAGATAGATGACCCCTGTTGATAAGGTCTATCAATAGGTCAAAGGTCAACTATCCATTTGCCCTTTAGGGGGCATTGGTGTTTCATAAACACCTCATTAAGTGAGCGTTTTAGTACCATTATTTTATCTAAGATATATCAAATGACTTAAAAAAATTAGGTAGTTGATTTTCCTTAAGTTTATCAAAAAATAAAGCTAAGGAAAGATTGACTGCCTAACTATTTTTTACGCCTTCGAAACCAAACTGTTAATGAAATAAAAAAAGGCCAAACTAAATCACAATAATGCGTTAGCATAAAAACTCCTTTTCTCTCCATCGTCATAGAAATCATGGTGAACTTGTCTCAAATCTTTCATCTCCTCCAATTCGAGTTAATCCTTGCTTCACTGCAAGGTGGTGTTACATGTAACCCTGTGGAAGATGAAATCACCAAAGCAAACCTTCTGAATAACATTTGTGGGGATCAAACCATTCTTGATGAATAATTAGGTGCTCAAACTCTGCAAAATGATGTGAATGACATCAGTTCTGTCTTGGACCACATTACAATTACAACCTCTAAGATAGAGGATATTATACAATTTGAACTCACAGTCCACTCCTCTGTGTGACCTTTTTTCCAGTCTCTGTCCTCTTTAAGTTTTTCCCTACCTCTTGGAAAGACACTTTTGTCACTCCTGGAAGCCTTTCTCATGTTGGCAGTTGTCAACCTATATCTCTACTATGTACCATAGCGAAAGTCCTTGAATGGGTAGTCCACAGGCAAATGTTAAACAAAATAGCGACAATGATCTTCTCACCCAGCTTCTAATCAGACCTATTACTGGGTGACTCAACAGTTTACCAACTGACTTATCTATACAACTTCTTCACTGAGGCTGTTGATTCCAGAACTGTTTTCTGCAACATAAGCAAGGCTTTTGACTATGTCTCACATCATTCTTTCCTCTTCAGACTCAAACATTTTGAGATTTCTGGCAGTCTTTAATTGGTTCTCATCTTATCTAATTGACAGACAGCAAACTGTTGTTCTGCCTGATGCTCAATCACAATTGAATGTTATGATATAACACAAGCCTTTACATAGTTGTCAAAGTTCCATTAACTGCTTCACAAACACTGAATTCTGACCTACAAACAAAATCTTGAATAAAATTTGTTTCATTTTAATAGCTTCATTTTTTAGGAGGTGAATTTGGATTTTTATACATTTATGTTTCTTAATTACAAACACCTCAGTAAGATATTGTTTTAGTACCCTTATTTTAGCTTAAATTGTTGATTTTATAAAGCTAAGGAAAAATCAACTGCCTAAATATTTCTACAAAACTTTATTATTATTCCAGTAGTTCTTTCTATTAGGTAAAATGTCTTGTATTGACATGAATTGCATTCATATTTTTGTCATATTTTTATAATCGTAGGGTACTTTAATAAAGTTCTAGTTATGCCCCCATTTCAAAGAAACGGGGGTATATATTGCTGGTTTGCTCATGTCCGTCTTTTTTGCTCGTTGGTAATCAAACCTTGTCTGGCCAATTCGACTGTTTTGGCCTCTTAGGTCTTCACTTGGTTTGAAGGTTGGTCAAATACAGATAGATGACCCCTGTTGATAAGGTCTATCAATAGGTCAAAGGTCAACTATCAATTGCTCTTTAGGGGGCATTGGTGTTTCACAAACACCTCATTAAGTGAGCGTTTTAGTGCCCTTATTCTAACTTTTGGTACATCAAATAACTTTAAAAAACTTGGGTAGTTGATTTTTCTGAGCTTTATTCTCTACTAGTTTTTTTGCAAAACTTTATTCTTATTCAAGCATTTATGGCTATTAGGTAAAATGCCTTGAATTGACATGAATTGTATTTATATTTTTGTCATATTTTTGTAATTGTAGGGTTATCTTTTAAAGTTCTAGTTATGCCCCCACTTTGAAGAAATGGGGGTATATATTGCTGGTTTGCTCATGTCCGTCTTTTTTGCTCGTTGGTAATCAAACCTTGTCTGGCCAATTCGACTGTTTTGGCCTCTTAGGTCTTCACTTGGTTTGAAGGTTGGTTAAATATAGATAGATGACCCCTGTTGATAAGGTCTATCAATAGGTCAAAGGTCAACTATCCATTTGCCCTTTAGGGGGCATTGGTGTTTCATAAACACCTCATTAAGTGAGCGTTTTAGTACCATTATTTTATCTAAGATATATCAAATGACTTAAAAAAATTAGGTAGTTGATTTTCCTTAAGTTTATCAAAAAATAAAGCTAAGGAAAGATTGACTGCCTAACTATTTTTTACGCCTTCGAAACCAAACTGTTAATGAAATAAAAAAAAGGCCAAACTAAATCACAATAATGCGTTAGCATAAAAACTCCTTTTCTCTCCATCGTCATAGAAATCATGGTGAACTTGTCTCAAATCTTTCATCTCCTCCAATTCGAGTTAATCCTTGCTTCACTGCAAGGTGGTGTTACATGTAACCCTGTGGAAGATGAAATCACCAAAGCAAACCTTCTGAATAACATTTGTGGGGATCAAACCATTCTTGATGAATAATTAGGTGCTCAAACTCTGCAAAATGATGGGAATGACATCAGTTCTGTCTTGGACCACATTACAATTACAACCTCTAAGATAGAGGATATTATACAATTTGAACTCACAGTCCACTCCTCTGTGTGATCTTTTTTCCAGTCTCTGTCCTCTTTAAGTTTTTCCCTACCTCTTGGAAAGACTCTTTTGTCACTCCTGGAAGCCTTTCTCATGTTGGCAGTTGTCAACCTATATCTCTACTATGTACCATAGGGAAAGTCCTTAAATGGGTAGTCCACAGGCAAATGTT
Source organism: Lutraria lutraria (assembly GCA_964023205.1). NCBI lineage: Eukaryota > Metazoa > Mollusca > Bivalvia > Venerida > Mactridae > Lutraria > Lutraria lutraria. The sequence goes on along the minus strand of OZ026840.1, from coordinate 33,470,834 downwards.
AAACAAAATAGTGACAATGATCTTCTCACCCAGCTTCTAATCAGACCTATTACTGGGTGACTCAACAGTTTACCAACTGACTTATCTATACAACTTCTTCACTGAGGCTGTTGATTCCAGAACTGTTTTCTGCAACATAAGCAAGGCTTTTGACTATGTCTCACATCATTCTTTCCTCTTCAGACTCAAACATTTTGAGATTTCTGGCAGTCTTTAATTGGTTCTCATCTTATCTAATTGACAGACAGCAAACTGTTGTTCTGCCTGATGCTCAATCACAATTGAATGTTATGATATAACACAAGCCTTTACATAGTTGTCAAAGTTCCATTAACTGCTTCACAAACACTGAATTCTGACCTACAAACAAAATCTCTTGAATAAAATTTGTTTCATTTTAATAGCTTCATTTTTTAGGAGGTGAATTTGGATTTTTATACATTTATGTTTCTTAATTACAAACACCTCAGTAAGATATTGTTTTAGTACCCTTATTTTAGCTTAAATTGTTGATTTTATAAAGCTAAGGAAAAATCAACTGCCTAAATATTTCTACAAAACTTTATTATTATTCCAGTAGTTCTTTCTATTAGGTAAAATGTCTTGTATTGACATGAATTGCATTCATATTTTTGTCATATTTTTATAATCGTAGGGTACTTTAATAAAGTTCTAGTTATGCCCCCATTTCAAAGAAACGGGGGTATATATTGCTGGTTTGCTCATGTCCGTCTTTTTTGCTCGTTGGTAATCAAACCTTGTCTGGCCAATTCGACTGTTTTGGCCTCTTAGGTCTTCACTTGGTTTGAAGGTTGGTCAAATACAGATAGATGACCCCTGTTGATAAGGTCTATCAATAGGTCAAAGGTCAACTATCAATTGCTCTTTAGGGGGCATTGGTGTTTCACAAACACCTCATTAAGTGAGCGTTTTAGTGCCCTTATTCTAACTTTTGGTACATCAAATAACTTTAAAAAACTTGGGTAGTTGATTTTTCTGAGCTTTATTCTCTACTAGTTTTTTTGCAAAACTTTATTCTTATTCAAGCATTTATGGCTATTAGGTAAAATGCCTTGAATTGACATGAATTGTATTTATATTTTTGTCATATTTTTGTAATTGTAGGGTTATCTTTTAAAGTTCTAGTTATGCCCCCACTTTGAAGAAATGGGGGTATATATTGCTGGTTTGCTCATGTCCGTCTTTTTTGCTCGTTGGTAATCAAACCTTGTCTGGCCAATTCGACTGTATTGGCCTCTTAGGTCTTCACTTGGTTTGAAGGTTGGTCAAATATAGATAGATGACCCCTGTTGATAAGGTCTATCAATAGGTCAAAGGTCAACTATCCATTTGCCCTTTAGGGGGCATTGGTGTTTCATAAACACCTCATTAAGTGAGCGTTTTAGTACCATTATTTTATCTAAGATATATCAAATGACTTAAAAAAATTAGGTAGTTGATTTTCCTTAAGTTTATCAAAAAATAAAGCTAAGGAAAGATTGACTGCCTAACTATTTTTTACGCCTTCGAAACCAAACTGTTAATGAAATAAAAAAAGGCCAAACTAAATCACAATAATGCGTTAGCATAAAAACTCCTTTTCTCTCCATCGTCATAGAAATCATGGTGAACTTGTCTCAAATCTTTCATCTCCTCCAATTCGAGTTAATCCTTGCTTCACTGCAAGGTGGTGTTACATGTAACCCTGTGGAAGATGAAATCACCAAAGCAAACCTTCTGAATAACATTTGTGGGGATCAAACCATTCTTGATGAATAATTAGGTGCTCAAACTCTGCAAAATGATGTGAATGACATCAGTTCTGTCTTGGACCACATTACAATTACAACCTCTAAGATAGAGGATATTATACAATTTGAACTCACAGTCCACTCCTCTGTGTGACCTTTTTTCCAGTCTCTGTCCTCTTTAAGTTTTTCCCTACCTCTTGGAAAGACACTTTTGTCACTCCTGGAAGCCTTTCTCATGTTGGCAGTTGTCAACCTATATCTCTACTATGTACCACAGCGAAAGTCCTTGAATGGGTAGTCCACAGGCAAATGTTAAACAAAATAGCGACAATGATCTTCTCACCCAGCTTCTAATCAGACCTATTACTGGGTGACTCAACAGTTTACCAACTGACTTATCTATACAACTTCTTCACTGAGGCTGTTGATTCCAGAACTGTTTTCTGCAACATAAGCAAGGCTTTTGACTATGTCTCACATCATTCTTTCCTCTTCAGACTCAAACATTTTGAGATTTCTGGCAGTCTTTAATTGGTTCTCATCTTATCTAATTGACAGACAGCAAACTGTTGTTCTGCCTGATGCTCAATCACAATTGAATGTTATGATATAACACAAGCCTTTACATAGTTGTCAAAGTTCCATTAACTGCTTCACAAACACTGAATTCTGACCTACAAACAAAATCTCTTGAATAAAATTTGTTTCATTTTAATAGCTTCATTTTTTAGGAGGTGAATTTGGATTTTTTATACATTTTTGTTTCTGAATTACAAACACCTCCCCTTGCCAATTCTGCTGTTTTGGCCCCTTAGGTCTTCACTTGGATTGAAGGTTAGTCAAATATAGATAGATGACCCCTGTTGATAAGGTATATCAATAGGTCAAAGCTCAATTATCCATTTGCCCTTTTAGTGCATCGGTGTTTCCCAAACACTTCATTAAGTGTTACAGCCAGTATACCAGAAACCCAGATTGATGTTTTACTCTATTTTCACTCTCTCAACAACATTCACCTCCTTACAACAGCCGTTTTTGTCCTTCTCCATTGGTGGCTGTTGTAGAGGGATTTCCCTGTACATAGATGAACATTTTTGCTGTTTCAATTGTATTATGGATGGAATCACTGGTATGACCTGAGACAAGGCATTATGATCAATTATGTCTATGTTATTCACAGTGTTCATAGCATTCAACAATAAAAATGAAGTAAACATAGTCTTAACTATCTATGTACAAATAACAAATAATTGTTGCTCACATGACCGTACCAGAACTTTGAAAATTAACACATCAAGATTATTCAATTTCAATACCGCTTTATATGATTACATAATTTATGTATGTAATTATGAATGCATTAATGAATATTGTAGAACTATTAGTTTTGAGATAAACAATTTCTTCTCCAGGGAATCCTCATTGTGAGAGTCTTTTGCTGTGTCAGATTTCCACAGATCATGACGTTTTATACAAAGTTCTCATACTCCTTCAGCACTAGCAGTTGTTGTAGCACCGCTAGCTCTTAATATATGAGAACCTAAGTCTAAACTTTAGCTTACTAATCTGGTGTAACTTAATATCTTATTCTTTCTTAACAAAAAGCATTTTCTTCCTGATATACAAGTGAAGAGGTAATATTATCAAGATGCAGACTCGGTCATTCTCATTTAACTCACTCTTGGCTTCTCACTGGAGATGATATGCCAGAATGTATTCCATGCGGTGCTCCATATTTTATCAGACATGTTCTTGTTGACTGCATTCAGCCAATTCGTAGAAAACATTTTAGCGTTGAAACTGTAAAACCTGATTTTTTAAAGGAAGTAGGACTTTATAATAGACTGTAATACTTTTTAGACTCTTCATTTTTATTAATGTTAACTACTGAGTTAACTTTTGCCATCACCTTTTAATTTTAAAATTATTTATGTCAATCACCCTTCATTCTCTTCAATACTATATTTTATTACATGACTTAATTTTTATTATATCTATTGACTTCCCTTTTCAATGTCTATTGCGCGCTATATGACCATTTGTATTTGATGCGCCATAAAATCAACACTAAACAAACAAATGATCTATAAGCTCGATTAAATAAAAACGTGTCTGAATCATAACAAAAATTGGCACTTTTCATATACCTATGTAACACCGCAACTGGACTTGCACAAGTAACACCTTTATCACTATAAGTATATTTTCCTTGTCTGTAAACATCAGTTTTACTTTGACTAACAAAAATCACGATGTGATCTTCATTGAATCTGAAAAAAACCTGCATATGATCACAAAATCATAGATATGTCTTTCAAAGAGATGTCCCAGATACTTGATACATTGAAAATTGACTAAAAATGCATTGTCGATTACTCCCAGTCGACCAGTTATCAATGATCTTCACCAAACTTAGTGGAACTCATGGGCATGATATCTCAGTCAAGTTTGATAACAATATTGTCTTTATCCAGATTTACCGCCTCTGATATAGGTAATAATCTATAATCACTTATAAAGTATCTGAATGCACCATCATCATTCACTAACTTTAGTTGATATGGAGTTGAAGTCCATTGTGGTATAATCAGTGTACAGTCAAACCTGTGAACAAAGGCCATAATGTGGCCTTTATTGACAGGTGACCTTTATTAGAAGGTAATTTTGTTCCAGATAATCAATGAGAATGGCCTTTATTCACAGGGCACCATTTATTCGGAGGTGGCTGCTAACACAGGTTTGACTGTACCTGGACTTTTATCATGTATCATTTTAGCAATACATTTTTCTGCAAGTCTTGGCGGTGGAACCAAAAAGTTACACACACCACATCAATTCTGATCAAAAGAATTGATAGCTTCTGTCCCTTCAACCCACCATCTACAATTGAATCTCATCATTTAGTGTTAAAATGACTGGCAAATCTATCAAAACTGTGCAGACCCCAATATTGTTCTGATACTGACCAGTCATTGCAATCTGAGCATTACTTAAAAAAATCTGCTCTTTGGTTTTCCGAAAAATTCATATACAGTGCAACTTCTCCCAAGCAACACCCTTTGGGGGCAAAATTATGTTGTTGAGAGGTTGTTGCTCTAGAGAGATTAAATAAGCACTTAAATCATGCAGTGGGAAAAATCATGTGAGTGTTGAAGGGAGGTTGTTGCTCAAGAGAGGGCTGCTCTGGAGAGGTTGTACTGTAATTTCGAACTGAGTTCATGCTGTCTGTCATTAATGTTACCTAACCTGACAGTGTAAGTAATTTATCTGTTATCTGTGAAGAATTTTAGATTACATTTTGACTAGACAACAATATTCTGTACACCAAGCCTCTAAATCTTGCTAAGTTGAGCTTTTTCTTGCCTTGTCATCCTTCCAAGTAGCTATTAATTCTGACATGTTTATCAATGATACTTTTTCATTACACATACCTACTTCCAGTTTCAGTAAATGCATCTGAACAAAATTTGTATCCGATTCAGTGTTCAGCCCTTTCAGGCTTGGATGAATACTGATCTTACTTCACCCGTTTCCAGAGGTATAACCCATGACCTTACTTCACCTACTTCCTGAGGTGTGAACTATGAACTTACCTCACCCACTTTTAGTGCTGTAAATACAAACCCATGGAACTTCACCAGTGTCTGAAGGTTATAATACTGACCCCTTCCCACCCACTTCCAGGGGTGTGAACACTCACCCATCCCCACCCACTTTCAGGGGTGTGAACAATGTACTACAAAAAATGTAACCTCACCCACTTCCGAGGGTGTGTATACAAACCCAACCTCACCAGTTTCTGAGGGTATGAACGCTGACCCCTTCCCACCCATTTCGGTGGGGGTCAACACTCGCCTTTCCCCCCTACATGTGGTTGTGTGAACACTCTCGCTTCCCCATGTGTGAGCACTAAAACTTTCCTATCATTTTTTTCGGGGGAGTAAATTCTGACAAAATCCATCCACTTCCAGGGGGATGTAAACTGACCTACCTTTAGGGATTATCATACCTGACCACATATTATCATGTAGCATTGTTTCTGGTTGTCTCAGCCCTTAAAATTATCTTTGGAATGTTATCTCCGTTTGCATATGGAGAGCTTTTGCAATCACCATTGCGTCGGCATAGTATCACATAGTAAATTAGTGAAGAAGTAGTATCTAAATTATTTCATAAAAAAAGCAAATCCTAGGTTAGATAAAAAAAATTCACCCATAATGCTTATGTATTATATAGTATATCATTAATATTTGGGTGTCGGGTGAAAACGGCCCACTTCTAAAACGGACTGGTCCAAAACGGCCCAGTTTTTCAGTCAAGTAACACATCAAAGAAATTAAGAGTTTACCAAAAAAAACGTTTAAATGTATGCTACTCATGTATTTTTAGTAATGTAATTGTGAATGATATCAATTATTCAGATGCTCAACACAATTTATGTATTAATGCAATACATGATAATGTTACATGATATTAAAGACAAAAGCACACTCTGTAACAGCATTCAGTCCAGGTGCCAAGAATTGTGAACATTTCAACATTTTCTTTTATCTTTTTATTGTTGATCAGCTTTCTTACACTTATTTTCTGATGCACTATATTGACAATAAAGTTTATTTAACTTCATGTAATACAACATAAAAGTACGGCCTGTTTTGGTATGGGATGATATGGAATTAGGCCGTTTTGACCCGCATTCAACATTTGTAAGCATGCATTAATTTAAACCTCAATGAGTCTGGGTTTTTCATAATTTTGTGCAAATATTGAATTATTTGTAGTTTTTAGCTCACCAGAGCACGAATGTGCTCAGGCCTAAATTAAAAGATTGTTTGTTTGCCGCTGCCGGCCGACCCGACAAAAATCTGCCGGCCCAAAAAATTTTTTTACTAAAAAAATAATGCATTTTTTTTTATTACTTATTTGTAATATTTCTTTCGTGAATCTAAGTCAAATGCCATTTGGTTTCATCGACACACATGCTTACAGTTGTATATTTGACATCCTTTATTCCGTCGACAACCCATAAGCACGTGATTGGCGATGTCGAGAGAATTAAGTAAATCTTAACATGATACTAATTTCTCGCCAATAACAGCGTTATTCACACATTATTTAATTGCGCTGTTGTGAACAAATTATTACCTGATAAGTGTGAAAAATTAGCGTTGACACAAATTATAATAAACAAGTGTTGAGAACTTAATAGTACGGAGTTGATGAGCTTTAATAAATCTGTCAGCTTTCGTATATTATTGCGCGAAATAATATTACATGTAAACAGTGGACTGGTTTTATTGATTAGAGCACCGAGCTACATAGGTAAAATGAGAAACTGCGACTCGGTCTAAATTCTCGCCCTGGTACTCGATATATAAAACACTAAAAATAGACATATTAATCTCGCCCTGTACGTAACGCTGCATATATAAAACATGGCTACACAGTTTACAAAATCGCTTAGCAATTCACCGGTTTTCTACATATTTACTTCAAGAATGGGATTTCCTACTTCACAAAATACAATCAAATGCCTGGATTTCTGTCAGTCTTGGCCGACGGATTTTGTAAGTGTTAACTTATCATGTGACTGTTTTCGGAAAATGAACGGTCAACAAAAAGCGAAAGTAGAAGAAACATTCACAATAAATATCATTTTAGCTATTCGAGAGTCGGCTTCAGACGTTTGCGAATCACCATGACCCTTAGTGATCAAAGATTACCGTCTGATAAAAAGTCCTAAAACGCAATGAATAGCGACATTGCGGTGATTCGCAAAGAAAATCGCCGCTATGGGTGATAAATTGCCAATTACCAATTACGAACGCGGTTTTTGGACAAATCACCCTATGTGGGGATCGTCTTGTAGGCGATTATATAGTATAGTATATATATATAAAAAAAGATTTTACCTACCTACCGACCCAACCCAAAAAGTATGGGTCGGAAGTGGCAAACAAACAATTAATTAAGGGTGGCCTCAGGGTGAGCTTTTGTGATCGCCCTGCGTGCGTCGTTACGATTACGTGGCGTCCATGTTTACTTAAAACAACATCTCCTCTTACACCGCTATGCCGATTGCAACCAAACTTTGCTGGAATGATCCTTGGGTGGTCCCCTTTCAAAGTTGTTCAAAAAATTAAATTTCATTAAAAATTCTGGTTGCTATGGCAACAAATAGAGAAAACTTAAAAAATCTTCTTGTCTGAAACCACAGGGCCTAGAGCTAAGATATTTGGTATGTAGCATTGTCTAATGGAACTCTACAAAGTTTGTTCAAATTATTACCCTGGGGTCAAAATTGGCTCCGCCCCGGGGGTAACTTGATTTTACATAGACTTATATAGGAAATTTAAAAAATCTTCTTGTCAAAAACTACAATGCCTAGAGCTTTGATATTTGGTGTGTAGCATAGTCTAGTGGACCTCTACCAAGTTTGTTCAAATTATTGCCCTAGGGTAAAAATTGGCCCCGCCCCGGGGGTCACTTGATTTATATAGACTTATATAGGAAAATTTAAAAAATCTTCTTCTCCGAAACCACAAGGCCTAGAGCTAAGATATTTGGTATGTAGCATTATCTAGTGGACCTCTACCAAGTTTGTTATACCCCCAGATATGAAATATATGGGGGCTATATTGGATTCACGCTTGACGGTCGGTCGGTCGGCCGGTCGGTCGGTCGGTCGGTCCGTGCGTCTGTAGACACAATTTGTCCGGAGAATTTCTCAGCAACTACTTACAGGATTTTAATAAAACTTCACAGATGTGATCAGTAGTAAGCCTAGTTGTGCTAGCTTAAAGCATTTTTCGTTCGGATTAATTTTCACTGAGTTATACCCCTTTGTTGTTTTTATACAGTATATACAATAGGCAAATTTTGTCCGGACAATTTCTCAGCAATTACTCACAGGATCTCAATGAAACTTCACAGAAGTGATCAGTAGTAAGCCTAGTTGTGCATGCTTAAAGCAATTATTGTTCGGATTAATTTTCACTGAGTTATAGCCCTTTGTTGTTTTTATACAGTATATACAATAGGCAAATTTTGTCCGGACAATTTCTCAGCAACTACTCACAGGATCTCAATGAAACTTCACAGAAGTGATCAGTAGTAAGCCTAGTTGTGCATGCTTAAAGCAATTTTTGTTCGGATTAATTATCACTGAGTTATACCCCTTTGTTGATTTTATACAGTATATACAATAGGCAAATATTGTCCGGACAATTTCTCAGCAACTACTCACAGGATCTCAATGAAACTTCACAGAAGTGATCAGTAGTAAGCCTAGTTGTGCTAGCTTAAAGCAATTTTCGATCGGATTAATTTTTACTGAGTTATAGCCCTTTGTTGTTTTTATACAGTATATACATTAAGCAGATTTTGTCCGAACAATTTCTCAGCAACTATTCACAGGATTTCAACGAAACTTCACAGAAGTAATAAGTAGTTAGCCTAGTTGTGCATGCTTAAATCATTTTTCATTTGGATTGATTTTCACTGAGTTATAGCCCTTTGTTTTTTTCTACAGTATATACAATAGGCAAATTTTGTCCTGACTATTTCTCATTGACTACTGCCAGGAATTCAATAAAACTTCTCAGAAGTGATGAGTAGTTAGCTTAGTTGTGCATGCATTAAGCTTGTCTTGGTTGGTTGATTTTTTTCACTGAGTTATGGCCCTTTGTTGTTTTTATACAGTGTATATACAATATCTCAGTAACTACTCATAGGAATTCATTGAAACTTCACAGAAGTTATAAAAAGCAAGCCAAGTTGTGCATGCAATAACCAGGTTTTGTTTGGATTAATTTTCACTGAGTTATGGCCCTTTGTTTTATACAATTAGGTAAATTTTGTCCTTACTATTTCTCAGCAACTACATGCAGGAATTCAGTGAAACTTCTTAGAAGTGATAAGTAGTTTGCCAAGTTGTGCATGTCCACAATAGGTTTTGTCCAAGTAAATTTTAATGAGTTATGGCCCTTTGTTATTTTTTATATAATGTATATTTAGAAACTGGTCAGGATATATCTAAGCAACAATTTGCTGGTATTAAAAAAATGAAAATGCATTATATTTCCCTATGTAAAATGTAACAATAACTGTGTCAAGGCCGCATCTGGGGGTATTCATCACCTTTAGTGATAGTTCTAGTTCAAATTATTGCCCTAGGGTCAAAATTGGCTCTGCCCTGGGGTTTATTCTTTTTTATATAGGAAAATTTAAAAAATCTTCTTCTCCGAAACCACAAGGCCTAGAGCTAATATATTTGGTATGTAGCATTGTCTAGTGGACCTCTACCAAGTTTGTTCAAATTATTGCCCTAGGGTCAAAATTGGCCCCGCCCCGGGGGTCACTTGATTTATATAGACTTATATAGGAAAATTTTAAAAATCTTCTTCTCCGAAACCACAAGGCCCAGAGCTAAGATATTTGGTATGTAGCATTGTCTAGTGGACCTCTACCAAGTTTGTTCAAATTATTGCCCTAGGGTCAAAATTGGCTCTGCCCTGGGGTTTATTTTATTTTATATAGGAAAATTTAAAAAATCTTCTTCTCCGAAACCACAAGGCCTAGAGCTAAGATATTTGGTATGTAGCATTATCTAGTGGACCTCTACCAAGTTTGTTATACCCCCAGATATGAAATATATGGGGGCTATATTGGATTCACGCTTGACGGTCGGTCGGTCGGCCGGTCGGTCGGTCGGTCCGTGCGTCTGTAGACACAATTTGTCCGGAGAATTTCTCAGCAACTACTTACAGGATTTTAATAAAACTTCACAGATGTGATCAGTAGTAAGCCTAGTTGTGCTAGCTTAAAGCATTTTTCGTTCGGATTAATTTTCACTGAGTTATACCCCTTTGTTGTTTTTATACAGTATATACAATAGGCAAATTTTGTCCGGACAATTTCTCAGCAATTACTCACAGGATCTCAATGAAACTTCACAGAAGTGATCAGTAGTAAGCCTAGTTGTGCATGCTTAAAGCAATTATTGTTCGGATTAATTTTCACTGAGTTATAGCCCTTTGTTGTTTTTATACAGTATATACAATAGGCAAATTTTGTCCGGACAATTTCTCAGCAATTACTCACAGGATCTCAATGAAACTTCACAGAAGTGATCAGTAGTAAGCCTAGTTGTGCATGCTTAAAGCAATTTTTGTTCGGATTAATTATCACTGAGTTATACCCCTTTGTTGATTTTATACAGTATATACAATAGGCAAATATTGTCCGGACAATTTCTCAGCAACTACTCACAGGATCTCAATGAAACTTCACAGAAGTGATCAGTAGTAAGCCTAGTTGTGCTAGCTTAAAGCAATTTTCGATCGGATTAATTTTTACTGAGTTATAGCCCTTTGTTGTTTTTATACAGTATATACATTAAGCAGATTTTGTCCGAACAATTTCTCAGCAACTATTCACAGGATTTCAACGAAACTTCACAGAAGTAATAAGTAGTTAGCCTAGTTGTGCATGCTTAAATCATTTTTCATTTGGATTGATTTTCACTGAGTTATGGCCCTTTGTTTTTTTCTACAGTATATACAATAGGCAAATTTTGTCCTGACTATTTCTCATTGACTACTGCCAGGAATTCAATAAAACTTCTCAGAAGTGATGAGTAGTTAGCTTAGTTGTGCATGCATTAAGCTTGTCTTGGTTGGTTGATTTTTTTCACTGAGTTATGGCCCTTTGTTGTTTTTATACAGTGTATATACAATATCTCAGTAACTACTCATAGGAATTCATTGAAACTTCACAGAAGTTATAAAAAGCAAGCCAAGTTGTGCATGCAATAACCAGGTTTTGTTTGGATTAATTTTCACTGAGTTATGGCCCTTTGTTTTATACAATTAGGTAAATTTTGTCCTTACTATTTCTCAGCAACTACATGCAGGAATTCAGTGAAACTTCTTAGAAGTGATAAGTAGTTTGCCAAGTTGTGCATGTCCACAATAGGTTTTGTCCAAGTAAATTATAATGAGTTATGGCCCTTTGTTATTTTTTATATAATGTATATTTAGAAACTGGTCAGGATATATCTAAGCAACAATTTGCTGGTATTAAAAAAATGAAAATGCATTATATTTCCCTATGTAAAATGTAACAATAACTGTGTCAAGGCCGCATCTGGGGGTATTCATCACCTTTAGTGATAGTTCTAGTTCAAATTATTGCCCTAGGGTCAAAATTGGCTCTGCCCTGGGGTTTATTCTTTTTTATATAGGAAAATTTAAAAAATCTTCTTCTCCGAAACCACAAGGCCTAGAGCTAATATATTTGGTATGTAGCATTGTCTAGTGGACCTCTACCAAGTTTGTTCAAATTATTGCCCTAGGGTCAAAATTGGCCCCGCCCCGGGGGTCACTTGATTTATATAGACTTATATAGGAAAATTTTAAAAATCTTCTTCTCCGAAACCACAAGGCCCAGAGCTAAGATATTTGGTATGTAGCATTGTCTAGTGGACCTCTACCAAGTTTGTTCAAATTATTGCCCTAGGGTCAAAATTGGCTCTGCCCTGGGGTTTATTTTATTTTATATAGGAAAATTTAAAAAATCTTCTTCTCCGAAACCACAAGGCCTAGAGCTAAGATATTTGGTATGTAGCATTATCTAGTGGACCTCTACCAAGTTTGTTCAAATTATTGCCCTAGGGTCAAAATTGGCTCTGCCCTGGGGTTTATTCTTTTTTATATAGGAAAATTTAAAAAATCTTCTTCTCCGAAACCACAAGGCCTAGAGCTAATATATTTGGTATGTAGCATTGTCTAGTGGACCTCTACCAAGTTTGTTCAAATTATTGCCCTAGGGTCAAAATTGGCCCCGCCCCGGGGGTCACTTGATTTATATAGACTTATATAGGAAAATTTTAAAAATCTTCTTCTCCGAAACCACAAGGCCCAGAGCTAAGATATTTGGTATGTAGCATTGTCTAGTGGACCTCTACCAAGTTTGTTCAAATTATTGCCCTAGGGTCAAAATTGGCTCTGCCCTGGGGTTTATTTTATTTTATATAGGAAAATTTAAAAAATCTTCTTCTCCAAAACCACAAGGCCTAGAGCTAAGATATTTGGTATGTAGCATTGTCTAGTGGACCTCTACCAAGTTTGTTCAATTATTGCCCTAGGGTCAAAATTGGCCCCGGCCCGGGGGTCATTTGATTTATTTAGACTTATATAGGAAAATTTAAAAAATCTTCTTCTCTGAAACCGCAAGGCCTAGAGCTTAGATATTTTGTATGTGGCATTGTCTAGTGGACCTCTACCAAGTTTGTTCAAATTATGGCCCCGGGGTCAAAATTAGCCCTGCCCTGGGGTTTATAATATTTTATATAGGAAAATTTTAAAAATCTTCTTCTCCGAAACCACAAGGCCTAGAGCTAAGATATTTGGTATGTAGCTTTGTCTAATGGACCTCTTTTAAATCTGTTCATATAATGGCCATGGGATAAAAAACGGCCCAGATCAGTCACTTGATCTTACTTAGACTTGTATAGAAAACTTCAACAATGTTAATCTCCAAATGACCTTTTCTCCTGGTGAGCATTTATAGGGCCATCATGGCCCTCTTGTCTTGTAATTCCTATGGGATATCTGTTGAATTCACCATTACGGCAGCGCTTGTAGTTTTATTATGGACACCCAAGAATTTGTTTTAAGAACTTATAATGATTTCTTTCAATATCTGGTGATCCATTGAAGCCCCAAACTTCAGAACCATAGCATAATATTGGCATTACTCAGTGATTTTTTTACAATTTAACTTGCTCGAGTCCTAGGACTCGCAGGACTAAAAATCTTTGCGTCCCAATGTTTAAAGTGTGAGTCTCAAATTTTGTGATTTAAATGGATGTAAATATCGCCCATGGATCTAATGAAGGACGACAACAATATGGTTCAGTACCATGATTTGTCTGCAAATCGCTTTCTTCAACGATTGTAATTCCAAATAAACACAGAGCGGCCATGTTCTTGAGGACGATGTCACATATCTCATTGTTATAAATATCTTTTATTGCGAGATTAGAAACTTAGTCAAGTTTTTCGGTCTGAGACTGACAGAAACCTGGGCATCCAATTAATTTGTCAAGATGGAAATTCCAATCATGAAATAAAAAGTTGGCGAATGTTATCAAACAAATGAATCATTGTTGCAGTTAAAACACATTTGTACACTAGTAGCGGAGTTTAATATATGCCGGGTACATGGCAAAAACATATATCTATTTATAGTCATTACTTAGACTGTGTGGCTTTATTCATTTTAGCTATGTATCTCGGCGCTCTAGTCCACCATTTACATGTAATATTATTTCGTAATGTGGAAATCTAGAGACTTCGATAATGAACAAAAGCAGACAGATTTAAGACTCGTCACTCAGAAATTATATGCATCCTACGGATGCACATAAAATGAAAACATGCATCCATGGTGATATTTTTGCATCCTGGACACAGGATGCAGAGGTAAAAAAATCACTGTTACTATAAGCATCAAATAGTTACATTTTTTCTGAAAGAGAGATTGTATTTATGAATGATAAAAGTGAATACATATTGCTCTATTTGCTTGATAAGAAAGAGAATGCTATGCCTGGTAAAACTTACACCTAAATAGGTAAATGATTTAACAACATTAAGCTTATGGTCATTATACAATAAATCAACATTCTCCACCCTAGCTGGTTCCCTTTTTAAAAACCATAAGAACTGTCCTGTTTACATTCACTGTTATACCCCATATATTACAATAGCAATGAAGCTTAATCAATAACATAGCTGTAAATCTTTTTTTGATTATGCAAATAGTGCAGTGTCGTCAGCAAATAAAAATTAGAAAATAGGTAATAATAATAGAGATAATGGTTCACCCTGTTTAATTCCCATTTCAATATCCCAATAATCTGATAGAGGCCTGTTGACCTTTACGCATAACTTCACATTTTCGTACATGTATACATTTTAAGATATATATAGGAATCGAGCACTGTGAGTCGTGATGAAAGGTCATGGATTGTTCCATTCTTTTAAATAGGGATAAGTAATACAATGACCCAAGTACATAACTAAACACGACCTTACAATACATTTTGTAGGCCACTGTTGGCCTCTTACATTTGTAGGCCACCGTTGGCCTCTTATATTTGTAGGCCACTATTGGCCTACGTGGTCCTGAAATCAGTGCACCCCACTTAAGTAACATTATTAAACTGAATTGTGTCAGTTTGTATCCTTAAGTTTGCAGCTATTTTTTTCAATAATGCATTGCTCATGATTTTGGTGCAATTATGTTAAGAATGATGTATATATACAGTAAAACCCCGATTATCCGAAGACGTCAGGACCGAAAAATTACTTCGGATAACCCGGGGTTTCGGATAATCCAGGGTAAAGGAAATCAAGGTGTATAAAAATAAAGGGAGATAACTCCCAAATATATTATGGCGTACACATATAGATATAATAACAACAAAATGCAATTGTATAATTATGTTTTATTTACGAAAAAATACATTTTAAGTGTGTTTGTTTAATGTAAACAAATGGTCGATCGTACCATTATTAATGAATATAATAATTATTAAAAATTATCGAAGTCTTTAGGACCGCAAAGTAAAACTAGAAATACAAATGTCTGAATACAAACACAGTAGCACAATGACATGTTATAAAGCACATTAATCCATCGATAAAATGAAATCATGAAATGAAATAAGCACACTGTTTAAATAAATAACAAAAAGAAATAATATAAAATCCATCGCGCATTTATTGCTATAGTCGCAAACACTTACGAACGTCATTCAAATCGTTGTCGTCCTAAGACAACTTTGTTTATTGTGTTTGTATTCATTTTCCAAAACGGAAAGATTTTGAAACTCAGCGCTGGTAATTGATATAGGTTATTATTATTAATTTAAGCATTTTGTTTGTCAGTATAACAAACTTCGAAAAATAAAAAGAACATTTTTAATGGTAAATTAAATGCAATTTATTAATCAAGCGAAAAATTAAAGGTGAATGATCTAACCGAGTCCGTTTCTTAATAGGCTAATTTTGTTCCCATTATTGCAAACAATGAACAAAACGAACAATCCTTTGTTCACAGTAGTTTGATAATTTGTTGTTCACACCTTTTGACACGTTAACGAAATCCTACAATGATCATGTCTGATCTGTCAATTAATTGTCGATTTCGGATAAGCCATAGTATTCGGATTAGACGATTCGGATAATCGAGGTTAATTTACATTGAAATATATAGAGGGAAAATCGGGACCGAAATTTTATTTCGTATAAGACCAGGTTTTCAAATAATCCGAGTTCAGATAATCGGGGTTTTACTGTATTATATGCAATCAAAATCAAATTCTGTTCAATAATGATCCTAAGTATGCAGACGATGTCATGTTATAACTTAATATAACGAAGCAAATAATTTGATTCTGACAGTGGCTCCAGTACAGATACTGCTAACGAAGGAGTAACTGAAATTGTGATCACATGACAAATCACATGAAATGCAATTAGATGAAATACATATGAAATTCATTCCAAATATTGAAATAAAATTTTGCGATAATAAAATGCCAAAAATCAAATAAAAATGGAAAGGAAAAAACGTTCACATTGATTTCGATCCCATAGCATCTTACCAGGCTGCATAAGTAAAATAGTTTGTGCCTTTACCAACTGGGCAAAGCACTTAGTCTCAGCTATGATGGTCAAATAACTCATATCTGTATATTACGGAATTCACCGAAACGTTCCGAAATGCCACTCACCCTACAAAATGTACTTAGCTGATCTTTGATCATTCACAGGTCGTTGACAGACTATATTAATCATCTTTGATTACATGTCATAAATGAAACAATTTAAACCAAATACCAATTCTGTATACACAATCAAATCATTTCTGAAAATCAATGAAAGAACAGTGCAATTTTTTCTTCTCATCATGTAAGAATTTGTCAATAATTAAAGATAAAACAAATCTACAATCTACAGTGCTTCTATCTTTTATAAAACCAAACTGATTCAAGAATCAGTACAATTATCATACATAATTATGATTAAACAATTTACACAACATGGGGGCAAACATTATGTTTGTAAGCAATAAACATTAAATTTAAGCAATAAAGAAATATATACATGTGGGCAAAAGTATATTTGTAAGCACTAAACATGTCCAGTATCAACATATCAACCAACCTGCTTTTTCCTGCTTTTAGATAAGAAATCACAGATCATTTTAAATATCAACACTATTTACATTTATACACATGACATTTTTAACAGTCCTCTCACTATCCATTTTGTTTTTGTTGATATCTTTTTTTTTTAAACTTGCCAAGGCACTTATTTTTGTTCTCATAGGTTACTAAGTTTCACTGATGCCTCCAAATCCTTCCCTTTGTAACTGCATAATCTGGAAAAATAAAAGACTTGATATAATACAATATATGATTCAATAATTTTGTATTGAGTGTTCACCACATTATGTAGTTATCTCAGTGGATGAGACTTACACTGTCTGTGACAAATTTAACTGAAGATATTACATCTTATGTTAATAGTCCTCCACCTCTGAATAATTTGGGGTAGCTTGGCAATAGCTTGCATATAGAATGTGGTTATTACTGCCTAAATGAAGGATAAGGCGTAAAAAAAAAATTTGTTTGTTTCCGGTTTCCCGACCTACCCTAAAAATAAGCGCCGACCCTAAATCTTTTTATTAGATTCGAGTACCGATTTTTTCCCGTCATTCACTTTCCGGTATTTACTTGTGCGGTTTTTTCGTTCTTTGGGTTTATTTCGCGACAGTATCCATCAGACGCTTAAAACAGCCTACTTATAGTCCAACTAATTAGACTGCTTTGTGACGGCGAGACATTTTTCGACTTGGCTCCGTCCTGCACAGTCTAACAAAGATCTGCATATTTGTGTGCGGAAAATCCCCAATTAAAACCTGTTGGGCCCGATAACTACAATATCTGTGACCAAAGTGAACCATTCTGTGGGTAGAAAACATGTTTATATACTCATAGGAGTATAAATTATTCCCACATACCTTTTCTGAAAGATGCATTAATGATTTGTTTCTCCCCACTATTTCCCAACTGAAAACGAAACTGGCGTAATGGCGGTAAAATGCCGGTGTCATGGTAAACATTGCCTACTCACAAAATAATTTTAAGTACACGTTTAAATAAGATGGCATGTCAACGAAACGTTGGCAAGTTAATTTTCAATCAACTTTAGTTAATTCTAGGTACTCATTATAAAGATCAATATAGAATTAACTGTCCGACGGTATTTGTGTACAGAGGGAAACTGGATGAGGCTAAAGTCCGTTCGTACCGTTTTTTTTCACACGACGTAAAATTTAAGTCTAATATTTCAAATTTGACATTTAACACAGATTTTTAAAGCACATTCATGCAGATTATTGTTATTTGTATTGAATTAAGTAAGTTATACACGTAATTGAAGAATTTTAACGTAATTTTAAATTCCGCACATAAATATGCAGATGTTTGTAAGGCTGAGAGGATCGTATGCATGACCCTGATCTGTCAAGCATGGCTTCCGTTTTAGGCGTGAAAATTGAAAAGTGTCGCCACTATAAACTAGAAATCAACACTTTAAAGTCATACGGGAATTCCTTAACAGTTCTCGATGTGTTTCAAGCCAACCATATATGCGAAACTAACGTTAAAAGCGTTAAATTTTTGGCCTATGGATCGGCCACAAGTGCATGTTCAAAGGAGTCGCACGTCTGTAAGTCCGGAATTATCAGTCGGCGATGTTGCTGTATTAAATAGGGTAGTGAATTGAGTACTACAGTCATTTTAATTTGGTTAATATTTGTCATTATTGCATAGATTTAAATCTGATTATAACATTGAACTAAAAAACAACAGTATACTATTAAAAATCATCTTTATTGTTTCAATATGTTAAAATTTAAATAATAACATGACAATTCAAACATTTCAGTTCTTGTTTCTTTTGGGATTAACCTTGCACTCTTGTCACCTGTCAAATGTACCTAAGAGCAGTGTGTATGACTACACATGCATATATAAATATAGCAGTAGATTGTTTTTCCTGATAAAAATATTTTGAAAAAAAAAAAAAATTCCTACCTACCTACCCTATTTTTTCAGACCATGAAACCGGAAACAAACAATTTTTTTTTTTTGGCCTAATTGACCACACAATATAACTGAAATAATGTTGAAAATGATGTTAATCTGATTAAAAAATGAAAAGAAATATTACTGGAGCACTTGCTAATGCTAATATGAAATGAAGCTAATTACTGCTTCTTTAAGACAATTAAAACTAGCTTATTGGTTTGGTTAGATTTTCTTACCAGTTATTGCTTACACAACCCCTTCTTTCCCATTTGCTCCAGACAAGTAAACAAAAGGGGCAAGATGGCCCTATATCGCTCACATGACAATCACTGCTCACTCTTTAAAACATTGTTTTGAACCTGTGACCTAGTTTTTGACCCCAGATGACCCATGTTATAACTTGTCTTACATATCATTAAGACAATAATTCTGACAAGGTTTGGTGAAGATACAATCAAAATTTGACATCTACAGTGTAAATAAGGTTTTCCTTAGACTTAACCTCATAACCTAATTCTTGACCCTAGGTGACCCATTTTTAAAGTTGGACTTAATATCATAAAGACGAACAATTAGACAAAGTTTGGTCAAGATCCAATCAAAACTATGGCATTTAGAGCTTTAACAAGGTTTTTACCCAAGATTTGACCTGGTGACCTAGTTTTTGACTATAATGTAACTATATATACAGTTGAATCTCGTTATCTAGGGACCATGGAAATTAGTTTGAGATAATCGAAATTTGAGATAAACAAATACTGTTTAATTATATATGTTTTAAAGTATTTGTGTACACGCACGTACAGTAGCCTTTATTTAAATTACAATGCATGCATGATTACATTTCGCTTGAATAAAACATGTGCATACGTAGAGAAGAAACAAAATAATTATGTATCTATTCATAATAGTTAATATAAACAATTAATGTCCCAACATAAAATACTTATTTACGAAATTTGTTGTAAGAATTCGAAAAAAAACGGAGCGTCTAGCTCACGCTCTCAGAATTAATCATTTTTATCAAGCTAAGACCATTTTACTAAGATTGGAATACGACACTGTCATAGGTGGCAAGTAATTGTACTCAATTTTCAAGTTAAACCTACGAGTATCCTAGTATTCGGATACTCGACGCAGCCGAAGTTATACGTGGTGCGTATTTGTTTACTGTTACCTACCATAATTTTAGTTAAGTCAAATAACAGGTATGATTATCATACTACACTACTCTGTTTGTCACACGATTACAAATCTCCCGGAGCCTTTAAATTGTTCAATTAGCAAAATTTCATGATAGGTGTAAAAGCGTCCATTGTTCGCTGATCTGCTCCAACTTTGAGATAAACAACTCAAACTACATGCTAATTAGAGTCACGGGGACAAAAATTTAGTTTGACATAAACGAAATTTTGAGATAAGTGAAGTGGAGGTAAGCGGATTAATTTCATATAGAGAAAGAGCAAAAAAATCGGGACCCAACGAAACAGTTTGACATAACCGAAATTTTGATATAAGCGAGTTTGACATAACGATATTCAACTGTATATTGAAACAAGCACACATACAAGCACATAATTGATGATAAGGAAGAGGAGATATGAAGCAGAAAACCAATGTAAGAGATTCTAAAACATACGATTTTATAGATTTTTTCCTCAGCGACTACATGACTACTTTTCCCAGATTCTAAAAGTCTTAGACATTTAACCCTATCTTCCAACATAAGACATTTACATTTGGAGGACATTCTTATTTCGTGTAGTACACTTTGATATTTTATTCAATGTTTACGATATGAGTTCTAATTAAAGAATGATGGCAATAATCTAAATATTTCTCGTGATGAATTATTGTGTCTTTCAATTTATGATTGCTTGTGAAAAACATAATTAGGCCAATAATTAAGAATCTTTGATCTGGTGATTTCGATTGTTTTGTAATGGCATATGTTACAAACACAATTACACCTTCATTGTTATTGACAACAAAACATTTGTACACCGATGAAATTGTTTTAGTAAACAAATTTTGATTGGCTGCCGAAACAGTACGATCTTGATTGTCAATGACTGTTGAATTGATTAAACCTGTTTAGACTTGTTTACACAAAGTAATTATGACCGCATGTCGAGTAGAAAAGGTATGAAGTGGCTGTTAGTTAGGGCCAGTAAATCGATTTGGTTGTGAAAAAAGTGACCGCTGACCGTATGAATCAGGTGACTGCATAATCCAGTAATTTTAAGAAGGAAATTCAGCGGGAGGATTTCAAAATGATCGGTGACCGCTCACGCCAGGTGACCGTTAGTTTTCTATATTAAAAAGAAACTGAAGACAGGCTGGAAAATGTCTGCTTTTCTTATGGTTGTTGTTGACTGACTTGATCAGTACATTGTATCTTTCTGCTGTAGACGTTGATAAAAAGCCTAGTGTTGGTTTTTAGATTTATAGATGTATTCAGCACAATATAATAAAACACATGGTATGGTACAATACAAGATATAAATGTTTTAAAAAATCACATTGTTACAAAGAATTGAATAATACAGCTAATGAAAGGCAATATGACATATAATACTAATAAATGTTCAGATGTACCAATACATGTATATATATACTCAGGATGACACAAAAGATGAAGTAAATTTCCTTATTTCTATAGGGGAATCTCTTGTTGTAATCATGAGTTGCTTTAAGGAATACCACAAAATGTTGATCTGATTCTATTAGTCCCCCCTCCTGTTTCACTTTCTGCTTGCTAGTGGATATGACTGGTAATTTTGGTATTGTTGGTTTTGTAATGTGGTGAACTGGGGTGTACAATATTGTTGACTTGACTTAGGATGAATTGTTGAAGCATCGTTTTCATGGAATGAAGAGGCCGCAGACCTTGTTGGTTTAAGGAACTAGTCCGAAAAAGATGAAAAAAGTAGGAATCAGCTAAGACATTGTATTATCTAATTCACAAGCAACTAAGGTTGAAATACTTATATAGTCTTATATGGTAATCAAAGGAACACATTCCACCTTATGCCACATGTGAGAGTGGATATTGACTTCAAATGGCTGTAACCTTTCAATGATAGAGGGTCGTGAGTTCGAGCCCAGCTAATGTCCATGTCTCTTTATGTAAGATAGTATAGGCAGTTGCTTACAGCAGGTAATCTGCCTGAACTTGCCCCCTGTGGATTTTCTTTGCTTCATCAGAATTTTCTAAAAAACCCCCCCCCTCTTTTGATTGTTCATAGGAAAATCTGAAAATAAACCAGACGACATAAAGCTAAGTAGATATTTGACATGTAGCATTGGTTAGTAGACATAATTGATTCATATCATACCAGGGTGTCACTTAATTGTACATAGGAAATTCTTGAAAAAAAAATCATTAAAATAATCCATAAGGCCTAGAGCTTAGGTATTTGGCATGTAACGTCACTTTGTGAACCTCTGCCAAACTGTACGTATCATGACTCTGGGGGTATCCTGCCCAAGGGGCTGCTTGCATTTACGCAGATTTCTATATGAAAATCTTAACAAATCTAATCTAAAACCAGAACACTTTTAGAGCTTAGATATTTATTTTATTTAGTATGTGGCATGGATGACTACCAAGATTGATCAAATCATGATCCCCTGGTCAAATTGACCCTACCCTAGTGAGTCATTGATTCATATAGGAAAATCTTCAAGAATTTACTAAAAATCAACCAGACGGCCTGAAATTTAGATATTTCCATGATTTGTTCATAGTCATGAACCTCAGGATCAAAATGACCTTACCTCTGGTGGTCACTTGATTGTGCAAGGCTGCTATACCACTGTGGGCCAATGTTGCTTACACTTGGCAGGAATGTTCCTGGCCTGAAGCTTTTTCAAAGACATTCAAAGAATTCCATTACATGCAGACCTCTGGATGCCATGGGAATGGAAAGAAAAAAAAACTTTAAAATCTTTTCTCCAAAACTGCTAGGGCTTGCTAACATATTCAACATAGAATACTGTCTGTTGGATATCTACCTAGATTGTTCAAAGTATGGCCATGGGGTCAAATTGGCCTCGCCCTGGGTGTTATATGGGTTTTTCTTATGGTAAAAACTTCAAAAATCTTCTCTGAAACATAAATATTTGTCATGAAACATTGTTTCTACACCAATTCAGTGTTTGCAAAATTATAGCAATAGTGCCAGGCATCCTTTCAAACTTATAAATGTTGAAGATGGAAAATGACTATCATGGCTGACTGTCACTATTAGCCACCAACTCAAGAAGATGGGAAATTAAAATTATTTTAACATTTATAACCTTGAAATATCTGCAAAAGAGAACTTGCTACCTAACAAAATAGTCATAATTAGTGCCGCCAAAACAAAATGGCCTCTTAAGTTCTAAGTCCTCGACCAATCTGTTCATGATTTAACATCAGTCAGAAAAAAACATGTCTATACAGGTAGTACCAGATAGCAGTGTAGCAAAATTTAGAACGGAAATAGAACAAAGGAAAAAAATCACTGACATGAACCAAATATTATATTTTATTTGAACACATCTCTTTTACAAATCATGCCAACAGTCAAATGTTCAAAATCTGTGCTAATCTAGTGCCCACAATCAATAAATACAATGCAGTCGGCCGCAATGTTTCTTTCCTCAAATGATCTACATAATAATGTACAAGTAGAAACCTCTGAAGGTCACATGGCGTCATAATGTAGCAGTGATATGCTCGGTTAAACTCCAAACAATCATTTCAACACAGAACTATTTTATAACGAAAGTGGCATAAAAACAAGCACCTGCATTCAAAACTGCAGATGCAGTGAAAGAAATCTATTTTTTTATCAGAGAAAAGCTACAAATTCTTATTGAATCGTTAATATTGCATTTATTTTTTACAAACGAAGTTTAATGCATACTTATTCTCAAAATTATGATTTAACACCGGTAAACGGGGTACTGACTATCGAGTATACCAAATTCAGTAAAAAACAAAATGTCAGTTTACATGTTCTATCAAACAGAAATATGAAGGCCATGCTGAAATATAGCGGATTACCTCTCCAAAGCTCCACACTTATGGAGTTGCAATTTAGCCCAGTCATCATAAATTTCTGGGGGCATTAATTAGTACATAAGCCATTTTTGGTATGTTGGTTCTGTTTGTGGTGAATAACACCCAGAAAAAAGTCCCCAAGAATCCCATGGTGCAAAAGCGATATTTTGGGGCTAAAAGTTGAAAAAAAATAATCGAACTGGGAATTTCAGGAATCGATGTATAACTCAAAAACTGTTTGGCCAAATGAGTTTTAATTTTCCAAGATGATCTGTATTGATAAAAGACATCATTTTGATTTAGTTTTACTCTCGAGTCATATCCGAAATGGCCGCCATAATCCAAAATGACCGCCAAAATGTTGTTTTTACTGTTTAAATCCAAATTTGACTGATTGCCTCTTATATCAGTCATTCTAATTTCAAATGTAAAAAGAATAAAGATTACTTTCATCTTATTTATGATTAATTTATTTTTTAAAAAAATAGCAAAACTTATAAAAGCACACAATGTAAGTTTGGGCATGAACTGTATAAAAACTCGAATATGACATTCTAGAGCACTATATTTTTTCATGTTCAGAATTATGCCCAAGACACTTTCAACTTTTGATATTGATGAATATGAACAACTTTAGTATTTTAATGAACTTGATTATTCATTGCATAAATCCAATATGGCCGTTCCAATCCAAAATGGCCGCCAAATTGTTTTACTGTTTAATTCCAAATTTGACTATTTTGTTATATTCTAATTGCAAATGTAAGAAGAAAAGAAATTACTTTTCTATTATTTGTGATGAATTTATTTTCAAAGTCAATATTGAACTTATTAAGCTCACAATGTAATTTTGGGCATAAACTGTGTAGAACACAAAAATGACATTCTAGAACCACTAAAATTATTCAACTTTAGAATTATGCCTAAGTCATTTTTAACATTTGATATTGATGAATACTGAGAACTTTTGTATTTTGATTATGCATGATATATTAACCCAATATGGCTGCTAAAATTATAAAGTCGATAGGTCATACAACAAAAATACACAATCAGACAATAATGAAAGATGCCAATGCAAAGACCTAGTATCTGCATCCTGCAATAGGTTTGTAAGTCTCTTCACTTTAATCTTTTCTGAATAGTTCTCAGATGAAGACATTTTTTCGAATGCAGTAGCTAGTGCCTCTTCCTGAGGGTAGGTAGTCTGTATCATTGTTGTCAACAGACAAATGCTTAATTGGAGATAAGCCTTCTCCATTGACTTTGTGGACCATACCTACGTTTTTCTAATTGAGGTCATATAATTATTCAGTTTTGAGACAAAGTCTCCCAATTATTTTAGTGATTTTCGAGCTTTTGATCTTGATATACAAAAGGAGTTAATTAAGATTTTCATCAGTTAGTCTCAGATTGAATTTCCTTAGGGCTTCCTTGAGGGTTTAGGTAGCCCATATACAGTCATCATTTTACCATACATTTGTAGTTTGTCATGGCTTCTAGAGTTTGTGGAGGTCAGACGGATTGAGCCTTCAGTTGTCATCATAATTCTGGTCTCAAAGAAGTTTTTTTCAAATTCGCTATTACTAGCTTTAGCAGTTTGGATTGGTCTTAGACAGACGGACATGCTGATGAAATAAGCTGGGAAAGTGGTCACTTCCACAAGTGGCATCTCCAACTTTTCATGTAAAAGTCTCTTAGCAACGTTAATTTAGGCTACACAGAGATAGATTTGTTCAGGCACACAAGACCTGGGATGAGAGAAACAACTTAATATCTCTTCCAAAACCAAGAGAAGTACAATTAAATCCTCTGGTTCAGACAAAGTTCATTATCAATTAATTTCTTAAACGCCCATTCATACTCTTTCTCTTTTACTTGATACATTTAATAATGTATGGGAATCAGATGAACTCCCTTCTTCTTAGCATTGCTAATTCCTATTTCTAAGCTGGGCTTTCTAATGATCATCACGCAATACTCAGATGCCACCTTCCACTTTTTTATTGTGACTTTCTTCCGTGTCCAAGTGGGATACTCTCTTTCAGATCCACACAAACAATATATGGGTGTGCCACAGGGCTGTATCCTGTGGGTCACCCCATTTAGTATCAAAATTAATAGTGAAGTTGAGGTTTTAAATCCAGGAGTAGACTGCTCCCTTTATGTAGATGGTTTCACTTGAATCCTTTGATGTTTTGAGTCCAAAAACAAAAACCTCGTTAAAAGACGGCTCCATCAATGATATCAGACCTGTTTATTTCTACTGAATGTCCGTAGTTACTACGATTTTAACCCACAAATTACGCACTACGGATCCGTCCCGATTTTCCTACGGATGCAAGCGTTTTTTCGGTAAAAAATCAACTTTTGTTGATTTTTCGTTCTTTGCGGTATTTAAGTACCTTTCCGCTAATATCAGTGTAAAATAGACGCTTATCTAGCCTGGTACCCGATTGGTTGTAGATTGACTATAAAGCGAACGCAAGAAACACGGGTACCAATTAATCAAGCGTCTCTTGTGTCAGTCGTAATGGACAGTTGTCTTGCTGGTGTGGAATCTTTAAATGTATTATCAAGATGTCGAAAAGATTGGCTGTTAGACATGAAGATGAATTACAACCAAAAATAGCCCCAAAGGAAAGCGTTCAACGCTACAATGATACTTATAGAGAAATATGGCCTTGTTTTGAGCAGTCTAAGAAATTGTTACAGACTGTAGTGTAGGGTTCGTGCATTAAATTTATGAAAATGGAATTCTTATCTGAGTAATCGACATTAAATCTACTACAAAACACAATAAATACAAAAATAACCAAATTAATACCAGAAATAGTCAAACGGGGCAGTTGTAGTTCGATGTATGAACCAAAATTCATATGTTTCCGCGACCCTGATTTTCGGGATATATAGATAGATTGTTAAGTTAATGAGTGGATTTGAGCAATTCAGAAACTTTTTCAAAACCGTTCCTAGTTTATTGGGACTCTCTACCACACTAAGGAGCTTTTTTAAACCAAATTTGTCATGTATTTTCGCTTCTGATTTAGGTCATAACTTCTTCTGATCATAACAGCCACAATCATTTAAGTGTGAATAATAGTGTCTTTTTGGGATAAAATGGCTTTCAATCAGAAAGCATGACCCTGAAAATAGTCCATGAAAAAAATTAAACCCCTTGAAAACTACTTTTCTAGAAGATCTATATGAACCATGGAATGCAGAAGATATGTCCAAAGCAAGCAACACAATGACCGTGGCTTTGAAACCGAAACAAAAAAGTGTCACATCATTTTTATGTATGAACCATAAAACTACTGACAAGACATCCAAAAACTACTGACAGATATCCAAAAACTACTGACAGGTCACTCCAAAACTACTGATAAGGTCCGACAGGGGTAAACAGGTCTGTGATATACTTGATATGAAACTATGTCGGATCAAAATGGTTTCACAGTTTCAATACATTTTTAAATGCATCCGGAACTATGTCTTATTATATGGGCAACACACCAATTCAGGTTGTACCAGACTTTAATTATCTATAGGGGTTATATTTGACTCCAGACTTACATTTATATTAGTCATATTAAATCACTCAAAAAAGTAATTGCTAGAAGACTCAATACCTCCGGAAAGTTGTCACTGACTGAGGATCTAACAGAAAAGTACTAATACTTTATATCGGTCTCTTATCCATTCAGAACTGGACTATGGATCCATTGTATATGAATCAGCCTGGAAATCATATCTAGTAGCCCTTGAATCACTACATATTCATGGTTAAAGACCTGTCCTGGGAGCCTCTATGTTGAGGCAAATGAAATACTAGTAATAAGTATCCCTTTATTAACAACAAAAACTTGCCGCTCATTATACATTTGTATTTTAAAACTTAAGTTAAATTTCTTTAACAATACATACCAAGTTGTTAATTACACTTTATAAAAATATATCTTTGAATGTAATTCCACCACTTGGCACTTCCCAAACCAAATACCAAGAACAAAAGGAACATATACATGTACCACATGCATCAACCCATGTAATCTGATGTTATATAATCTGTATCACTATAATATAATACAATGTAAATGCGATTAGTCTCACACACTCTTATTTTTTTGTCACTACATATCAATTGCAACTATTTCATTTTACATTTTTAGTTGCGCTTCAGTTCTTATTAACATGACTATAATCCTTTTACCAATCTGATAACATACTTCTTGACGTCCTCTTATTTAATTTCGCTTTACATGACTTATGTTGTCGATGCGTCGTAAAACAACATTAAACTTTGCATTTCCAAAAGTGAAAATTAATATAAGGATTCATTGTAATAAAAAGTAATCACATAAAAATCACCGCCACTAACATATTCATTGTACATTATAACTACTAACCTCCACAAAAAATGCGTCTGAAACAAAAGAAGTCCAATACATTTTTGCTATCTAGAACTACTTCTTGATTACTAAAGTACCTAATCTATGTTTTTGGAAGGTGATACTTTCCTACATCATCATATTCAAAATAATCGGCCCAATAACAGGACAGAGAATAGTACCACTTGTTGTATACATTGCAGAGTGAGACTTTTGATATAAGCTGAAGTTATTACTGCAGAAATATTATGTTATGGCAACTTAAACTGTAAAACTTATAAGTACAACGTATAATAATTAAGTATTCAAACGCACAAAAGTTTCATTCAGAAACTGTTGAGGTAACAAGATTTACTTATATTGAAAATAGTTTCATTCATTATTTAAAGTAGTGTTGATTTACGCCACGTCATACGAGTTTCTGCGTTTTCGCCATGAAAATGCTAAAATACGACAAAGTTGACATTCCGTCAGTACTTCTAGTACTTTTATTAATCTTTATAATGTAAATTACTAAAATATATTGATTAAATACCTTTCAATGCTAAAATACTGGAAAAAGCTACTAACTTGACAGTTTTTTATTGCAGAAAATGTTTTATATGGCGGCCATCTTGGATTCAAAGCCGATATAAAAAAACATACAAAAAGATGCTGTTGATAAATTTTTACCAGTGTAGAAAATTTAAAATGTCAGGAATGAACTGTTTTTGAGTTACACAGGGGTTCCAGAAATTCGCAGTTTTATTCATTTTTTCCATCTTTTAGCCCCAAAATCTCACTTTGTACCATAGGATTCTTGGGGACTTTTTTCTGGTCATTCTCTATCACATAAAGAACCAATATACCAAAAATGGCTTATGTACTAATTTATTCCCCAAAAGGCCAATGTTGAACTTTAGATGACAGGTCTAATTGTGTTGTTGTTGAGAGGTTGTTGCTTTAGAGAGGTTGAATTAAAGTTAAAATATGCAGTAGGGAAAAATCATGCTGTTGTTGAAGGGAGATTGTTGCTCAAGAGAGGGCTGTTCTGGAGAGGTTGTACTTTAGTATTGAAATAATGGAAACAAAGTACCTTAGAGAGGTGTGAACATGAAAGATCACCTTATTAGGCCTTTAAATTTGCAAATATCAAGTGATAAATTTGTCATGTATATTCAAGTATAGTTTTATTTATGTACATAAAATTAAGATTTATGTTAAATTACTTGACAGGTGCCCCTTTTGATGCTTGGGTCTCAATCATTAGGAGGTTTTACTGCATTAACAAAGTTCTTTTTATTTAAGAAAATGAAAGAATGCAATAAAGGCAGACGGCTTTTCCTAAAACTCATATGTACAATTTTTCGTCTCCAGGAAAATGCAATTTTATTTTTAAAGAAAACGAGAAAAAATTGGGGTCTATTTATTTTCTTTCTGGACTAATAAGAATAGCATTTCATAATTCTGTTCAACCACTACATGTATATGATTACAACATAATAAGTTGTTTAATTCAAAATACATTCTCTCATGAGCGAGTTAATGCTGACAATTTCACACTAATCAGTATTTTTCTGTTGAAATAAGTTTTGTAACCAGGGAACACATGCATATTTGTATTTTTGGAAATTAAGCTTAAAGATATAGGAGGAAAAAGGAAAGTAGGAGTAAAACAGCCATTTTTTTCTGAAATTAACTAGTTTCTATATAACTTTTCTCCTTTTGCTTTTAGATAAATGACCATACATGTAACTGAGTGACAAGCAAATTTATTTAAAAAATTTACCATTACATGAACAATTTGCATGTTTATATACGGAAAGTCACTTAGTGATAAATCTTTAATATGGGCATAATTTAGTAAACGGTGTCCCAAAAGAAAGGTAATTAACACTTTCATACATGTCTTAAATGTCCCTTTGAATTGCAGATTAATACATAATATGTATAATTATGTAGATCAAAGATGTAAGTTTTTTGTGTCAGAGAATCTGATATGTACATAATTATATAAACATGTAAACATGATTGTGTACTTAGAATTTGAAATGTTGGGGCAGTGTCTTATGAAAAAACTTACTTGAAATGAATTGACGGTGCATGATACCTGGTGTACATGGGTAGGGTAGTACATGCGAAAAAGAAGTGATCCTTATACCTTCTCTTTTTACAGTAGAACCTTTCTAATCTGATCTTGTTCAGACTGACAAAAGCTTAACAAAGAGCGCAGTACAAATAAACAAAATGGGAAAAAACTTTAGGTAGCCCCTGATTATATTAAAGAAAACAAAAATACAATTATTGTACTATTAAAATAGCATTTTTAACACCAAATGTAAAGTATTTGTTCTACTTAACTGTAATGTACCTGTCATCCTCGAATTTTAATGTTTGTGACGTATGGTTTCAATTCTTTACTTATATCTATTTACCTTTAATAATAATTTCAACATTTATTTTCAGTTATATATTTTGTTTTGAACACTGTAACTTTATAAAATTATGCTAATTTTTTCAACCTGACTTTGTAAATATGCTGATTTTTTCAACTGTTAATACTATTTTATGTATTGAACTCTTAACTGACATTTGCTATTTCTCCTGCTATAAGCAGTTACAATTTTATGCGTAATATATTTCCTATGTACCATTTTTTACAAATGGTTGAAACATGAAATTAAATGATAATAACAATGGTCAACTAAATTAAATATCTATCTATAATAATACACATCAACAAAGCACTAGGCTTAAATGATGTATTCAAATATTTGGATACGGGCCATGTCCATAGCCCAAATTTTGGAGTACATATATAGTTTTAAGCTACCATGTGCAGTAAATGATCTTAATGATCATTAATTTTGTGTATTGGGAGAAGACCATTGTTTAAGATAAAACTTGAATTGGCATGCATATACTTATATTTAGCCACATGTTTGTTGTCTGACTTTTCTCACGAAGTTGGAACAGTCATGTTTTTGACAGTACAACAGACAACTTGTGTTTCAATTTTTTAACAACTCTTTGACATTATAGATTAAGCTAGTGCTAGTAATGAGTAAAATGAACCATACTTTTTTACATTGCTTTGAACCCACTTTCGCGTTTTACTTTTTTATTTTGTTTCTGAGAATGTAAATTTTAGGTATGAAATTGAGCAACAGGTGAGCTTTGAAGCATAGACCTTAAATTTGGACATTTTGTGGTAAAAAACTGTCACTAAATCAGATTTTTTATAAGCTACTTAATTAACTGGATTTAGTTAAATTTATTGATTGCCTTGATTTCCACAACATTCAGTGTTACATACAATATTGATAGTCTTTTTCGTTATTGCAAGTCTTTTGTAGAATTCTGGCTTTTAATTTGAAATTCAAATAGACCGATTTTCAAAGCCTGAGATTAATAAGGATCACACTTCTTCGTAATACTTGTCCATGATGCTTGTTATTTTAATTCAAAAAGACTTATCCTATTGTCACAAAGTCATTGTTTTTGTGTGTTTTATAAAACAATTTATAAGTGATTTTGTTACCCTCCATTTTGAATCTGAGTAAAGTGTGTTAAAGTATAATAATAATAATAATAAGTATCATAAGGTTTTGTGTAACAAAGGAAAATATTGGCAGGAATAATAGATATATGCACTCAATATGACAAATACATTGTATCCGAATTCAGTAATATAAAACTTGAATATACATGTCAAATTAAATACTTAATATTTGCAAAATGACTGAATCTGATGTACAAAATTGAGTAAAATTCTAAGGGGCCATTGGTGTACACACCTTTCATAGGAACATAGTTTCAATACTATTATAGCACAACCCTTATACTTCTGTCCCTGTAATGTTTAGCATCAATGATGTTTAATATGAGAAGCTTTATTTACATCACAA
This sequence comes from Lutraria lutraria, assembly GCA_964023205.1. Lineage (NCBI taxonomy): Eukaryota > Metazoa > Mollusca > Bivalvia > Venerida > Mactridae > Lutraria > Lutraria lutraria. The sequence goes on along the minus strand of OZ026840.1, from coordinate 33,438,588 downwards.
CACTTAAGTTAACTTCACAGCACACAAATTCCATGAAATTAAATACACAACCAAAGTTAGTAAAGCAACATAATTTTGATTGGCAGTTTCTTAACCTAGTTTTAGTTTTTAGCTCAACTTTCGATATACTACTCGCTCCAGCATCTGAGTTGGTTAAAGTTTAACAAATTACAGCAAAACGCCGATTATCCGAAGTCGTAGGGACCAAAAAATTACTTCGGATAATCCGGGGTTTTGGATAATCCAGGGTAAGGGAAATCTAGACAATTGCATGAAAATAAAGGGAGATAACTTCTATATATATGGCGTACTTATATAGATATAATAACAACAAAATTAATGTGTTATATTTTGTATTTTATTTACGAAAAAAATACATTTTACGAGAAACAAATTTATTAGTAGTTTGTACCATTATTAATTTGTCAAAGTCAAGAGGATCCCAAAGTGAAACTACAAATACAAATGAATAACCAAACGGTAGCACATGTCATGTTACAAAGCACATTAATTCATCGACAAAATGAAATCATGAAATGAAATATACACGGGATATAGAATAAGCACACTGTTTAAATAAATTACAAACAGAAATAAAATAAAAATCCAACGCGAAGTTTCATTTTATTGCTACAGTCACAAACACTTACGAGCGTTACACAAATTGTTGTTGTCCTAAGATATCTTAGCTTATCGTGTTTGTATTCATTTTCCGAAAATGGAATGATTTTGAAATCGAGTCCCGGTAATTTATATTGGTCATGTGTTTGTCAATTTAACAAACTTCAAAAAATAAAATGAACACTTTTAATGTTAGTTGTGTATAAAAGTGAAATTATGATGCAATTTATAAATCAAGCGAAAAATAAAAGGTGAATGATCCGTATCGTAATAGGCTAATTTTGTTCCCATTACTGCAAACAATGATCCAAACGAACAATTCTTTGTTCACAGTGGTTTGATAATTTGTTGTTTACACCTTTTGATACGTTTAAGAAATTCTACAATGAACTTGTCTTATCGATCCGAGTTAAGTGTCGACTTCGGATAATAGGCGTTCGAATGATTGTGGGGACCTGTTTATCTCTTCGGATAAGCCATGGTGATTAGACAATTTCAGATAATCGAGGTTTATTTACATTGAACTATATAGAGGGAAATTCGGGACCGAAATTTCATTTCGGATAAGACCAGGTTTTCGGATAATCCGAGTTCGGATAATCGAGGTTTTACTGTACTATTCTTCCTATGGCCCTTTCCAATAACTAGGTTACTTCCCTTAGTAAATCGACGGTGATGTCCCCTGATAAGGAAAAATTCTACTTCCGGGGACTACACTGACATTTATGGTAATGGCTGACAACTGAGAAATTGCCAGTGTGTAAAAGAAATGCGCTTTTGCATTGTTTGATGTGTGAAATTGAAAAATAACGTCTGTAAACGTATAAAAATCACGGAATCGAGTGCCTATGTGCGAGAGAACGACATTCTTGTGTTCGCAATTAACAACTGTTTTTGCTTTGTTTCATTATTGGTGGACATCATCTTTTTATGTAATTCTATGATGATTTAAATACAGTCCGTAAATTTAGATAACCCTCTTTTCGTTTGTTTCCTCTTTTTTGTGACGGTCTGAGGTCCATATTGGACATTATCTTTCTAAAGAATCTCAATCCAATGTACTATACTATCGTATTATGTTTTGATATTAAATTTTGTAAATATGTTTGTGTTCATTCTGTATGTTAATATGATTATTTTCCATCAATGTCAATGAGCTTCAACTAAGATGTTAATTGTTTTCCTCATTTATTCATGTATCATGAAATTAGTGAATAAAAGTATTTTGACTTGACTTGATTTTTTTAAATGTACAAAGGTGTGAAAAAAGAAATTTTGAAGGAATAGACCTTGCTTAGGAAAAGCAGCAATCTTCTGACTTTGTAAATATTGTTTCTAATTCGGACATATGTTTCTTATATGAAACAAATAAAAATCAAAATAGTAATATACACTTAAATGGCTGTGTTGCTCATAATTATCATAGACAATTTCAGCATCGCAATGCAAGGAGATGCAGCGGTGGTGTTGTTCTGTTGTATAAGGAATATTTAAAAAATGGTATTGAAATTATAAATACTCACCATGATACTATTATTTGGATTAAGTTAGACCACTCTTTCTTTAATACTGATGAACATGTATATTTATGTGAAACCTACATTTGGGGGGGGGGAAGATTCCCCGGCTTATACAGTATGTTGTTGATGTAGACTTATTTGCCATTCTCGAAAACGATATATATGCCTATAGCGATCTTGGTAAAGTTGTGATTTGTGGGGATCTAAATAGCAGAGTAGGTAATAAACAAGATTTTATAATACATGATGATGTAAATATTGCTTTAGACGACCTAGATTATGAACCTGACAGTACACCTGTACGCGCCTCTGTAGACAATGTACATAACAGTCATGGCATAAAGTTGTTAGATTTGTTTAAGTCTACATCAGTACTTATTGTGAATGGTCCAGTAGGCAATAGTTATCAGTATATACATGTATACCTTTCTCACAATGGATGCTCAATGATTGATTATTTTCTTACTCACAAAAGGAATTTTTCATTCATAACACTTTAACTATTGACTCATTAAATGAATGGTGTGATCATGCGCCGTTATATTGCTCTATATTGTGTAAGACTTCTGTGTCCGTTGACCTAGGCCGTAGTAGAGCATTCCAAAACTATGTTTAGATGGTTGGATTCACACAAAGAGCGTTTTCGTTGGGTATTATTGGATGTTTACCTCGTTTTAATCATGTTGTTGATAATATTGAATGCAATAGTCGCCAATCTGTTAATTGTGTGGTAAATGACTCTACGGAAATTGTACGCTCAGTTGCCGATCCATTATTTGCTAAATGCTGTAATTCTAATAATAATCCTTATTTTATTGTTGATTCATGCATGAAAAATGCTGAGTGGATCAATGTTGATTGTGTAAATGCGCGAAACTTAATTTTAATACAGAAAAGTCACAAACGAACAGGTTATTGTTGTTAGAACATAAGCAGAATTACACATGTGTTGTGAAGAAAAATAAAAATAGGTCTTACAAATTAAAAATGCATGAAATTGAAAATTCGAAAAAATGTAAACTCAAAGAATTTTGGAAATATTTTAAATCAAAATCAAAACCATCAGATGATAGTATTTCTATTGATGCATTCAAGGAATATTTTTCAAACTTGAGAGTAACGGTATGTTTGATTGTTATAATGCCGAAGCAGAATATTTTTGTAGTAATAACGATTTTGAGCAGAACAAATCTGCTGGTAGCCATTGTTTAATGAATGAGTATTTATTGAATGTATTTTATCTTCTCATCTATGCGATATATTTAACAGCATCTTAAATTCTGGTTTTGTCCTGAAAAAAAAACGGATGGAAGGGGTAATAGTACCAGTACACAAGAAAGGTAGCACAGACAATGTAAAAAATTATCGTGGTATTACTCTACTTAGCTGTATGTCTAAACTTTTTACTACAGTGCTTAACAAAAGAATAGAATCATTTTGCAAAAACAATGATATCATTTCAGACACCCAGTTCGGTTTTAGAAAAGGACGCACAACAGTGGATGCTATATTCATTCTAATGTCATTAGTACAAAAATATTTAAATGAAAATAAACGCTTTGTTGTTTTTGTTGACATGATGAAGTGTATTGACTCTATTTATAGAAACGCACTTTGGTTGAAATTATTTAAAAGCGGCATCCAAGGTAAATTATTGAGAATTAATTGTCAAGGACATGTACCAAAAAGTAAAATTTTGCATAAAATCATGCGGTTCTCATTCTCAGATTACTTTGATTATGCTGTCGGCCTTCGTTAAGGCGAAGTTATGTCCCCTTTGTTATTTTTCCTTTTTGTGGAAAATTTGGAATTTTTTTTACAAAATGATACAAATTCTGGTATACAAATTGACAATATTTTACTAATATTGCTATTATTTGTGGAAGATATGGCTATTATCAGTAAATCACCGGAAGAATTGCAATCTCATTTAGACCGTTTAAATTCATATTGTAATACTTTATGTAAATGTAAATACATCAAAAACTAGAATTATGGTTTTTCGCAAGCACGGTAGGTTATTACCTACAGAAAGATGGACCTATAATAACCAAGTCAAACAGGTAGTTGATGATTTGAATTATTTAGGTACAATTTTTACTTATACTGGTAATTTTGGCGTTAACATAGAGCACCTTGTCGGTAAGGCTTTAAAATCATTGAATGTACTTTTGTATAAATGCAATGACTTTGATTTGAAACCAAAAACTCTTTGTATATTGTTTGATGCTTTTGTTTTACTGGTACTTAATTATTAATAAGAAATTTGGGGTTACACAAAATCTAAAGAGGTAGAGAGGGTACATTTAAAATTTTGTAAGCGCCTTTTAGATGTCAGAAGTAATACATGTACAGCTGCTGTTTATGGGGAACTTGGCAGATATCCTCTCTTCATTCTCCGTTATGTAAGGATTATACAATACTGGCTTAAAAAACACTGATATATATTATATCATGTACAGTCTATATTGAAGCTCTGGCAGATTTGGATAAAGGCCTTCCAAATTGGGTTACAAATGTTAGAATACTTTTAAACAATTATGGTTTTACATACGTTTTCGAAAATACTGCTACACTCAATAAGAAGTTATTTTTATCAGAGTTTAAAAGTAGACTGATTTATTGTTTTTATCAGGAATGGAGTAGACATAACGCTTTGCTAGGTGGCCCTTTTGAGCGGTTTCCATGGAAATATCATTTGAATATATCATTTCTGCATTAGCCAATACCTTAAAAGTTGTTCATGCAAAATTTCTTTATTGAACTGGAGGAAACCCGCAATCCACCTTAGATAAGATATATGTTATACTTAACCTTTACATATCATCTTATTTTCCAGTTGGAGCTATTTTTTACTGAAAACATGATTTTAAAAAAACTTGTTGAGATGACAGTTTAAAAGTACTCACTTTATAAATGATCTTTGATTTAATTTAACTTAGGGGCAAAAAGCACCAAAATGTCTGAGACAAGGTCAATGGCAAGTAGATATTAATATTTTTTACCTAAAACCCACTATTTAAGTGTTTTATGACTTTTAAAATGAAAAAAAATAAATGCATTATATTGTTTCTCAGTGCAAAACTATGTCTGAGTCATAAGTTAAGCTAGTTATAGTTTTGCACTGACTATTTCTACAGATATTATGAAATTGTGAGTGCAAAACTGTGACTATCTGTACATAGTCATAGTTTTGCACTTGAAGAATAATCAGTTTGACTTAGCATATTTAAAAAAAAGTTAATATCTTTGGTAACATTAGGAGTATGGTCAAATGCTTTTGAGAGGACAAGCAATGACAAAAATCAGTTCAGAATTTTGAATAAAACCATTTCTGGAAAAAAGTGTAGTTAGCATAGTTTTGCGCTGAGCCATCGATTTGGTAATTGCAGAAACCCAAATTAGTAAAATCATGATACAATGAAATAAAAATTTACTTTACTTGGATATATTAAAAACTATCCTGAAGTTTAGACATTTTTACAATCATATTGAATATTAATTTACTGAACAAAGAAAATATGGAGCAATAGTTATTAGTTATTTTAAAGTGTTTAAAAACAGTAGTTTTACAGTAGAAAGATGGTTCGTACCACCTTTGGTATAAGTACAGCTTTCTCAACCTTCAATTAAGCATCTCTTACACGTGGGTATTAATAAATCTTTTAATTGTTAAACTTACTCATGCCCTTTTATTATTTGCGCTTATATTTGTGTAGGTCTGCAGTCAATTTTGAATTATATTAAATAATCTACCCTCATGAAAAGTGTGGTCTGAATTTGATCTGAATCAATCTGAATTTTAACTGAAAATTGTCTGAATACAGTCTGAATAATTGCTGAATGTGTGCTGATACTCTGAAAATACAGATGCTGAAACATGTCTGTGGCACAAATTCAGAAAAATTCAGCCTTGAATGTATTTCTGAATCTTGTCTGACAACACTGTTCAGTTAAAATTCAGACTTTAAGATTCAGACTTTTTTGTCTGAATAATGGCTGAGATGCTGAAGTTGGCTTATTATGGAACAATTCAGACATTATTCAGACAGATCAGACTTAATTCAGAAGTATGATTCAGACAAATGTTTTCAGACAATATTCAGAAATAGTATTCAGATACTGCTCAGACAATGTTTTCAGACAATATTCAGAAATAGTATTCAGATACTATTCAGAGAGCTAGATCACTCAGACTTTATTCAGAGAAATATTCAGATGTTTTTCAGTCTGCACAATTGCTGAATGTGGATTCAGACTTTTTTGTCTGAATAATGGCTGAGATGCTGAAAATTGGCTTATTATGGAACAATCAAAACATAATTCAGACAGATCAGACTTTATTCAGAAATGTGATTCAGACAATTTTTTAAGACAGAATTCAGAAAAAGTATTCTAAGATACTATTCAGATAATGTTTCAGATATTATTCAGATGTTGTTCAGATAAGTTGAGATGCTGAAAACTCCCTTAGAAATGGAACAATCTAGATATGATTTAGACAGATCAGATCATGCTATATTCAGAGTTTGTTCAGGCAATATTCAGAAAAAGTATTCTGTATTTTTTCAGAGATATCACTCAGACTATATTCAGAGAAATAATCGGCATTTTTCAGGCACATTCATTGTCCAGCTAGTCTCTCATCAAACTAATTCCATAATATTTGGAATACTACAATAGCAGTTTGAACACATTATATGATAGGGATTATCATACATGTATCAAACTACAACAAAGGCAAATCAAATTGCAGCCTCTGTGATCAGATGTTTCTTTTTTTTGAGATCAAGACATGTCTGTCTAATAATATAAAAATATAAATAAAATATAAAAAATTATACTTCAGATACAACTTTTATTTGATATTTTTCATTTTTTTCAGTTAAATTATTTCAGTGACTTTCTTTTTTTGTTGTTTTTGTCTTTTCATTTTCTCCTTGTCCCTGTAAAAAAAAAACAATGTAAACATGCTTTTGTTAAAGAAACAGCAACAAATAAAACAAAGAGTATCATCATTTTGTCTTGTTCACTGACTTTGGGAACCCAGTTGTGAGATATGATTTATATCTTGATAGCTATTGATAAATTTCAATATTTTACTAAAAGACATAAAATGAAAACGCAATTCATCCATTTTTTACGAGCTTGCGCTTGATTGTTTCATGCTTGTTTTTTTTTATTTTGTATTACATACCTTCTTTCATAAGTGGCAATGTTCACAAGTGCCTTCTTAAGTTTTGTATAGTCTACCTTGGGCATTGGAGACTTCAGTCTCATTGCAAATGCTGAAAGATAGGAGAAAATGCAATGCTCCAGATAATTTTTGAGGGCCATGAGTATATCGCTCATTTCAATTCACATGAAGGAGTTAAACAGTAAAATCAAAACAATCGAATGAGTATTTTGCAATCAACCTGGCATTGTTTTTATTAATTACTGAAGTTCACATTAAAACAGCTTTCGTTCCTAGTATGCTACTGGCTAGTTGCTAGCCACCCTTGGTTTTCAGTTGGCTGCATGTATTTAAGTGGGAATGTAACACATGAAATATATTTGTAAGCATATCTGACCACTTCTGATGTGTCTTTTACATAATAATAATACTAATTATATAAAAGACATACACATGCATGTTATCTGGACTGCTGAAAATGTACAGTAACGCTTTTGGGGATATTATGGAGTCATCTGACCGGTTGTGTAACTAGGTTTTCTATTGGTTTATTCTAAGTACATGGCAAAAAAGTTCATTAATATGTGGCGATGTTCCATGCAATACATAGTTCCTTACCTACAAGGTCAAGGTCATACTTAGAGGTTAAAAGTAAAAAATTGGGTATATTTTTCTTAACCACACTTCGACATAAAATTTTGTACTTACTTAATATGGCTTCAACTATGGATTTCCCATTAGTCAGGTTAGAGAGTTTACTAGCTGACGCTATTTGTTCAGCTGAATAAAATGTCCTAAGCAGCTTGCTAGCAACCTCAGTTCTGGTTGAACTTAAGGTGAAGATGATTTCATACTTTTTTATAGGAATGTAGACACTGGACCCAGGCACCAGTTCAATCATCTAAAAAAAAAAAAAAAAAAAAGTCCTATAATGCTATAATGCCTGTCTGAATACTAGTTAAACATATCCAAAAGTCAACTATTATATAAAATTTTAATTAAAAGCAGAGATATTCTGAAAAATCTTTTTTGTACGCCCGTTGAAAGAAAAATGGGTCATATAATGGGAACACACATGACAGGCGGGCGGGCTTGCGGCGTCCACAACGTTGTCTGCTCTCTAATTCATACAATTTTATTCGGATCCTCACCGAACTTTATGAAAACGTTTCTGGCCATAAGAACTCGGTCAGGTTCGATAACCAGGCCAATCGGCCCAGGCACTTCTGAGTACATAGAAAATTGACCAGTGTCCGTCCTTTAAGTCAACCAATTATCAACTGAACCTTAATGACAAGTTGTTTCGAAAGCCATCGATGAACAACAATATCAAAGCCCTGAAAAGAAATGGGACAGAATATTTTGCCAGATTCCAGGACAGCCTCCACCAATGATAGTGGGTGGGGAATAATTATGGCTTAGTTTTACTAATGCTTTCTTTTGATTAAAACCAGTGACCCTGATTTTAGTCATAATAAATGACTTATGTTTGAAAGAACATGATTCTGAATTAGATTTTATCACAAATGACAAAAATTGCCAACCCTTTGACAGCTATTGTTTCAATCCTTAAACCCCCAACAGGGATATAAAAGGGAGGTAATGGCTGGTGGGTGTTTTCCCTTGATATTTAAACTGTTTTCAGGTCAGGGAGAGATTTTTTTTAAATATTTGATATTAAAGGGGCATGCCCTGGAACTGAAGCGTCTCGAATATAAATCAAATTGGTATCATTTGAATGCCAAAATCAATTAATGAAAGTCCTGTAAAATATTTACGAAATGTCCCGCTATTTGACTCAAAATACACATTTCAAGATTTACCAAACCTGCCGATTACGCCTTAGAAAATATTCGTCATTTTCATAACTCGACCCTTTCGTGATCTGTCAAAAGCGGAAAAAATGTCAACAAACTGTGAAATAGTAAGTATTGCTCATGTCATGTTCATTGTTTGCAACATAAAGCTTATCTATCGATCAATTATAGGTAAGTATCATTGTTTTGCTGCTTGAAAGGCAGCGCGCACGCTAAGTTAAATTCTCAGACGAATCGGAAATATCGTTGTCGTCAATAAAAGGCTTGTAAGCCTTTTATTTAAACTGGCATATAAATACCCACTCATGCGTTATAGGGCCATTTTTGAAGGCATATTGTTCTTTGACTTTTCGGTAATAATTGTTTTTACAAGTGATAAACGCATTTTTGGTGTATAAAACCCAAGACACAGCAGTTCCTGGGCATGCCCCTTTAAAGGGTGCTTTTAATCACTGGAAAAAAATCTAAATGAAGTCAAGATAAGAAACTTCAAAATGTATGAAGATTTAGGTTCTTACATTTTCAAAACAATTTATTACAGAAATTCAAATTTGAATCAGAGGGAGGAGTTTATATGGTTTAAACCCATCATCTGCTTCAGCTATTTATAGATACATGTAGTGTATAGTAAGTCAGCATTCACTGTATGTCTATCACTGATAAAAAAACAATATAGAGAGAGAGAGTTAATTTGCATCCCATATAGTAGAGGAAAAAATTCTCAAAAGAGGCCTAGTTAACGAATAACGTGGACCCAAAAAGTAACAAGGCGTGTCATATATCAAAATGTTCGGGAGGGTTTGAAGTTTTACCAAAGCCCGGCAGGCATTTGAAATTCTGGCGGCGAGCCAAGAAATCCAAGATGGCGTCCAAGATGGCCGCCATTTCAGCTATATAGAGAAAAAATGAAAATATCCCGTAAAATAATTTCATGAGAGGGTACACTTTAAATTATAGGCAAATAAGATAAATATATGTTGTACTCATTTTATCATGCATTGCATGGTTTTTTGAAGGTCAAATCCAAGGTCACTGACCGGGTCAAAAGGTCAAATTCACTAAAAAATAACCATATCACCACCAATTGTTTTCTATTATGCTAAGAAATGATATAATAGATAACAATTATTCATGGTATAATGAAGCATCGTTATTGTCTTATATCAAAACAAAATGATATCATTCCTTTGTTACCATAGGAACAATCAAAATGGCTTCCAAGATGGCCGCCATTTCAGAATTATATAGAGAAAAAATAAAAAATATCCTGTAAAATAGTTACACGAGAGGGTACACATGAAACTATAGACAAATAATATCAACATAAGTTGCCCTTATTCTTCATGCATTTTAGGACTTTCAGAAGGTCAAACTCAAGGTCACTGACTAGGCCAAAAGGTCAAATTTAGCTAAAGATCACCTTATCACCGCTAATTTGGTTCTGAAATGATAACCAGTTACATAATGGACAATAATTATTCATTTTAAAACTAATCATGGTTGTTGTCTTTCACCATAATGAAATAATATTCATTTGTTACCATAGAAACCATTAAGATGGCTTCCAAGATGATCGTCTTTTGTAAATTAATTACTAACATTTTGCTTTTAGTACATGAACTGTTTTCGACTTTGAAAATTATTCACAATCAGTAGAGAATACAAGTTGAATTAATGGTATACATTTAACTGGACATTTTACGAATGGCCATATTGACCAACCTACTGTCATATACAAGGTCATATGTTTTTAATCCAGGACCTGAGACCTTTTTCAAATTACAAGGAAATTTCTCATTTAGTGATTGCATTACCATTACACTACTAAGACAGATGTGTTACTGTATGTTTTAATGTCGGAACGTCGTGCTTTGGAATTGTTGCCATGAAAACACATACGATAGATAGCAGTTATGTAAGTTTTAATTTGTATTATTCTGTATCAGTTCAGAGTGCAGCTGGAACCTTTCAGCAGTGATCTCTTATCAGAAACCCTCTGAGAGACCACAAACATACTTCAATTCTCCACCTACATCATCAACGTTCCTGAGCCAGAAACTGCTTAATTCATTCAGTTGGAGGAACTGATGGCACAATATGGTCTGTCTGCATTTATTCTGGTTGACCGATTTGAAAGCAGTGGTGCTGCCCATGGAAAGGTTTTCAAACTCACATAAGTTGAGACATACTACATTAGTCTGCAGAGGTCGTGTTCTTTTCAGTAATAATGTCAGCCCCCAATAATTTCAACAAATTGTACACTACTTTGTAAAGAGTCACGGGACTAATTCATGAATCAGTGTTCTTCTATATGTGCGGACAAGGCAGACTGAGCTTGAAGTGTTTTCTTATCGAAAGGGACGTCTATTTTTTAAAAGCAGTGTTTGCATGGATTTGTTTTTTGTATGGTGAGGCAGGTCTGAGGGAATAGCTGTCGGAATCCGAGATACGTAATTGTTAATTAATAATTAATCTCAATAAAATACCAGCTGGCAAAGATTTTGATAGAGGAATTTCTGTGTTTTGTTTTGGTAGTTAATGAGACACCAAACAGCCTCCTTTCACAATATATAAAACATATTTTAATGAAATAATGCAACATTTACTGAAAATATTGTTCATTACCATCTCAAAGCTGAGATATGCCTGATGTATTGTTGGAGACATCTGTTGAACAATTGCTGGACAAACTTCGGACAAAAGGCTGGGAACTCTCTCCTTAATTTCAGTTTTGGGATCACTATCTCATGAACACTTCTAAGCCATTCAAGCTCTTCCTGAATTCTTCCCGTCATGCAGAGTGGGAGGTTAATAAGTTTTCATATTTGATAAAACATATATTTATGACTTCTTCTTTTCAATTCGATGAAGGAAATCAAAGGATCATGTCGTATGAAAATCATATGGGTCATTTTTAGATTAAGTTGAGATTCTTTCTTCAAAGTTTGATGTTATGTTAAAAGATACTGATTTTGTATAGACACAATTACGAGTTCTGTCCTTAAGGTCGGATTCATAATATGTGATGGTATGACACTGGTGTTGTCATATCCATTATTGTATACAGCAATATGTCCCAAACATTTTTGAACTTTTATTTAAAAGTAGATCTATCTGTAAATGTTGTTTCGACAGCTTCATTGAGCTCAGTGCTAGATTTAATAATTAAAGGAGGTTGGGATCAATCAGATTCAGTTTAAAAGCCTTTGGTTACCTTCAAAGATGAGAGTTCTAGTATTAGATCTGAAACAGGCGCTGTGTAACTTGTAAACTTTAGGAAGGAACTCAAAATGTTTACATGCAGTGTCTTGTCCAGAATTCTGTAGAAATTATGCAAGGTAACCAGACATTTGTTGCAGTGGTGTTTGGGTGATACTGTGCAGTTTTTTTTAGATGTGTCTGTTACCTTCCATAATTATTTACAAATCAAGAACAAGTTGAGACTAAAATGTTGCTTCATGCAAAGTTTGTTTCAGATAAATGTATACAGTTAAATTTCTACAGTCCCATTTATTAGGTTTCATTTATTAGCCATACTACATCACCTTAAAAGAACTGCCAGAAGGCTTTTAACCTCCTGAAAGTAGTCGCTCATGATTTGGGAGTTATTATAGATTTCTTATTTGTTTGAAACTGGACTGCGAAACCATTGTACATGGATCAGCTAAAAAAGTCATAATCTGGAAACCCATGATTCAATATAATTATAATCTTTGTTTAGGATTAGTCCTTGGAGCCTTTAAAACCTCTGCCGGTAAAAAGCCTCTCTGTTGCGAAAAATAAACCTTCCGTTTATCTTAGCAGACAAAAACTTGTGATTCCACCACTTGATATACATGTATGTATGTATGTCTCAATTCGTTCTGGATCTCCATGTGAATATGGGATACTTCGCAGAGCATAGTTCCATATATATCGCCCTGGACTCTTAAATTGGCAGAGTTTTGCTTAGACCTCACTTGTGAAAAATGTCAGGAACAGACAGTGGCCCTTTCCAAACCAAATACAAATCAATGAACTTGAACAAATTTATTGTACACATCAACCAATTTCTACTGATGACTGTAGAGATTGTGATACTGTTGCAGGTGCAGTAGTATCTAGGCATAAAATGCCGTCTTCCAGACTAGTCCTCTTTTTTCAGCTAGGATGAAGACCATTGATCTTGTCCTCGATCTCACTGAAGAATCAACCAGTAATCATTTCATCATGTTCTCAGACTTATTATCTACCTTACAATCCCAATGTGAACATGTAATAGGAACTAGAAAAGTGCTCCTGTATCTTCGAGCAAATCTCTAGCCAAAATATGTATTTTACCGGCTCCCTGGTCACATGGAAAAACATAATGATGGGGCTGATGCAAGTTCTAAATCAGCCATATACACTGATTTTAAATCTTCTATCTATTTTTAACCTTATCTGATCTTCCCGACAGAACCTTTGGGATGCCAGCATTGATAAGAAACTTCATTTTGTCAAACCAACTCGCGGCCGATGACAGCCCACTTATAGGTCCATTTGTTGGGAACAAGTGATGATATCTAGAATAAAATGTATATTTGGTCATTCTTGTTAAACCCATTCTTACTTCCAATCATGAAATGCCTGAATGTGTACTCATGAACATCAGTTTTACCCATCATTATAAGATAAATATTTCTTATCCATTATGTAACTGGTTATCATAACAGACATAAATAAGCGGTGATAATGTGACCTTTAGCTGAATTTGACCTTGAGGTTGACCTTCTGGAAGTCCTAAAATGCATGATGAAATGAGGACATCTTATGTTGATATTATTTGTTTGTAGCTTTATGTGTACCCTCTCATGTAACTATTTACCAGGACATTTTTATTTTTTCTCTATTTAATTCTGAAATGGCGGCCATCTTGGAAACCATTTGATTGCTCCAATGGTAACAAAGGAATGATAATATTTTGTTATGATATAAGACAATAATAATGCTTCATTTTAACATGAATAATTGTTATCTATTATATCATTTGTTAGAATAATAGAAAACAACTGCTGGTGATATGGTTATAGTTTTTGTTGTAAATTTGACCTTTTGACCTGGTCTGTGACCTTGAGGTTGACCTTCTGGAAGTCCTTAAATGCATGATGAAATGAGAACATCTAATGTTGATATTATTTGTTTGTAGTTTTATATGTACCCTCTAATGTAACTATTTACCAGGACATTTTTATTTTTCTCTCTATATAATTCTGAAATGGCGGCCATCTTGGAAACCATTTGATTGCTCCAATGGTAACAAAGGAATGATAATATTTTGTTATGATATAAGACAATAATAATGCTTCATTTTAACATGAATAATTGTTATCTATTATATCATTTGTTAGAATAATAGAAAACAACTGCTGGTGATATGGTTATAGTTTTTGTTGTAAATTTGACCTTTTGACCTGGTCTGTGACCTTGAGGTTGACCTTCTGGAAGTCCTTAAATGCATGATGAAATGAGAACATCTAATGTTGATATTATTTGTTTGTAGTTTTATATGTACCCTCTAATGTAACTATTTACCAGGACATTTTTATTTTTCTCTCTATATAATTCTGAAATGGCGGCCATCTTGGAAGCCATTTTGATTGTTCCTATGGTAACAAAAGAATGATTATATTTTGTTATGATATAAGACTATAACGATGCTTCATTATAACATAAATAATTGTTATCTATAATATCATTTCTTAGCATAATAGAAAACAATTGGTGGTGATATGGTTATTTTTTAGTGAATTTGACCTTTTGACCTGGTATGTGACCTTGAGATTGACCTTCTGGAAGTCCTAAAATGCATGATGAAATGAGGACATCTTATGTTGATATTATTTGTTTGTAGTTTTATGTGTACCCTCACATGTAACTTTTTACCAGGACATTTTTATTTTTCTCTATATATAAATCTGAAATGGCGGCCATCTTGGAAGCCATTTTAATTGCTCCTATGGTAACAAAGGAATGGTAATATTTTGTTATGATATAAGACAATAACAATGCTTCATTACAACATGAATAATTGTTATCTATAATATCATTTCTTGGCATAATAGAAAACAATTGGTGGTGATATGGTTATTTTTTTCGTGAATTTGACCTTTTGACCTGGTATGTGACCTTGAGATTGACCTTCTGGAAGTCCTAAAATGCATGATGAAATGAGGACATCTTATGTTGATATTATTTGTTTGTAGTTTTATGTGTACCCTCACATGTAACTTTTTACCAGGACATTTTTATTTTTCTCTATATATAAATCTGAAATGGCGGCCATCTTGGAAGCCATTTTAATTGCTCCTATGGTAACAAAGGAATGATAATATTTTGTTATGATATAAGACAATAACAATGCTTCATTACAACATGAATAATTGTTATCTATAATATCATTTCTTGGCATAATAGAAAACAATTGGTGGTGATATGGTTATTTTTTCGTGAATTTGACCTTTTGACCCGGTCTGTGACCTTGGGTTTGACCTTCAAAAAACCATGCAATGCATGATAAAATGAGTACAACACATGTTTATCTTATTTGCCTATAATTTAAAGTGTACCCTCTTATGAAATTATTTTACGGGATATTTTCATTTTTTCTCTCTATATAACTGAAATGGCGGCCATCTTGGACGCCATCTTGGATTTCTTGGCTCGCCGCCAGAATTTCAAATGCCTGCCGGGCTTTGGTAAAACTTGGAACCCTCCCGAACATTTTGATATATGACACGCCTTGTTACTTTTTTGGGCCATGTTGATCTTCCAAATTGGCTAATATTTCCTCTACTAATAGTCTGATCAGAAGTTGCTCCTTTAAGGCCAACAAAAACATTATGTTAAACCAAAGCTAAAAATAGTAAATACCTTTTTCTCCCTGGCACTTTCAGCATTCATGTATATCCCCGCCTTGTCTCCCAGATCTTGGAAAGAGTCTGTACAAAACAGTGTTTTTTATTAAACCTCAATATATTATTTATCAATGTATAAGTCCCTTAGGCCTACTAAGTGTTTTGACAGAATATTACATTTAAGGAGAAAATTTCCCAGTTAATATTTTATGTCACCCCCAGAGCACAAAACTGCATTCCTGCAAACATTGAAAGTTGTGACACTGACCATCTGCACTTTTTAATTTTGACTACGCTAGTAGCAAATATTGTAAGACAAAGGTATGATAAGATAAAAAACACATGGCGCCTTTGGTAACATCAGTTCTTATGATATAAAGTATCTTCAAAAATAGTTTCCTTTTGAAAAGGAATAAAAACTGCAATTATACACACAAAAAACTTATTATAAACAAAAGGGCTGTGATGCCGTTATTATTGCTCACTTGAATACAATGTCAAATTGACATTGACATAAAAAGCAGAAGAAAGGGGGCAGTAATCTTGCATGCCAAAAGAAATGTTGAATGACAACACTCTTTACTATTCTTGGAACCTGATAATGAGATCTGAGTAAGCATTTATGAATAGGTAAAATTCTTAATGGAAAGTTTTTAGCTGTACAGGCAATAATTTTCAACCATCAAAACTTTCACAAAATCAAGTACTCATGTGTATGAAAGAAACTGGAAATATGCTTTTAAGATATCAGGCTTTTTCACTTCCAGCAGAAGGAAATTGTTATGCTCATCTTTATTGTTTGTATTCTTTCCAGTTTTAAAGAGAAGGTAAGTAAATATATAATTCATACAATGTCATATGACTGCAAAATGAATTTGACCGAGTTTAAATTAATATCATATCAGAACTGTTAGTCACAGTTACTTGCAACAAGAGAATTTGCACTTGGCACAGAAATACACGAAGTTAAATACCTATTTCCTGCTGCTTCTCCAAAAATGTCTGCCTCCACGGACAGTCAACACATAAGCACTCCTGTAAAGAATAACTTAATTTTATTCCCCATTGAAATCATGAGATAACTAGAAAATAATCTGGAAACTGCTACTTTTTATACATTAAAACATAAACACCAATTTAAAGCAGCAGTGGTAAACAAAATCAACTTTGATTATGGTTGAGAATATGAGAGGCAGTCAATCAATTGCATTCAGTCATGGATATTTCAACAACAAAAACTATTACCTCTGAATTGGAACTTTCTTTTAATTCTTCATGCCTCCCAGTTGATTTTTAGCTCACATGTCACAAAGTGACAAAGTGAGCTATTAGGATCACTCTCCGTCCGGCGTCCGGCGTCGTGCGTCGTCAAACTTTTTGTTGTGAACACACTAGGGGCCACATTTTTGGCTCAATTTTAGCAAAACTGGGTCAGAACGTTAATATCAACAATATCTCGGACGAGTTCGATATTGGGCCATTTGGGGTCAAAAACTAGGTCACCAGTGCCAAATAAGGGAAAACCTTGTGAACACTTTAGAAATCACTGTTTTGAATTTATCTTCATGAAACTTTGTCAGAATGTTTATTTTAATAATATGTAGGTCAAGTTTGAAAATGGGTAATTTCTGTAGTAAAATTAGGTCACTAGGGCAAATTGCTGAAAAACCTTGTGAACACTCTAGAAGTCACTGTTTTGATTGGATGATCATGAAACCTAGTCAGAATGTTTGTCTTCATAATATCTTGGACGAGTTCGAACATGGGTCATCTTGGGTCAAAAACTAGGTCGCTAGGTCAAATCTTATGAAAAACCAGGTTAACACTGTAGATTTCACAGTTATTATTGGATCTTCACCAAACTTTGTCAAATTGTTTGTTTTAATGATATAACAGTCAAATATAAATATGGGTCATCTGGGGTCAATAACTAGGTCACCAGGTCAAATCTTAGGAAAACATTGTTAACACTGTAGATGTCACAGTTTTAATTGGATCTTCACCAAACCTTGTCAAAATGTTTGCCTCAATGATATGTGGGTCAAGGATGAACATGGGTCAGCTGGGTTCATAAACTGGGACACAAGGTCAAATATTAGGTAAAAATCTTGTAAAAGCTCTAAATGTCATGGTTTTGATTGAATCTTGGCCAAACCTTGTCAGATTGTTTGCCTTAATGATATTAAGGACAAGTTCAAATATGGGTCACCTAGGGTCAAAAACCAGGTCACGAGGTCAAATCTTAGGAAAACCTTATTAACACTGTAGATGTCAAATTTTGATCGTATCTTCACCAAACCTAGTCAGACTGTTTGTCTTAATGATATGTAAGACAAATTCGAACATAGGTCGTCTGGGGTCAAAAGCTAGGTCACCGGTTCAAAACAATGTTTTAATGAGTGAACAGTGATTGTCATGTGAGCGATATAGGGCCATCTTGGCCCTCTTGTCTAGAAAAAACATGAACATACTAGTTATTTAAGTTTTCTTCTCTTTTGATAAGTAAAACCAGTCACTTTAAAAGGTTGACAAAAGGCAAAGTAGATTTGGAAACAATGAATCCCCCCAAAAATTGTGCTATTTGAGATTTCAATATGAATGAAATAAGGACTTAGAAGAGTTTATCTATCTAAGTGTCCTATGGGTTCTCAATATATTTTTTGATCATTGAACCAAAACAGAGTGTCCAATATATGGTTAAACAGCATTCAGCACATATTGAAAAAATCTTTTCAGCAACCACAATGCCTTGATCTTTAATATTTGATGTGTACAACTGTTTAATAGGCCTCTACCAAGATTGTTCAAATCATGACCCATGGGTCAGTGAGTATTGACCCAGCACTGGAGTCCCATGATTTTACCGATTCCTAAAAGAAATAATTTTAAAAATCTCCAGTCATTAACTAAACTAGGCGTAGGGTATCCTACATGGGTTCAACTGACTTTACTTATAGGCTCTCATAATTCTGATCACTTGTTTTTGAGAATATAATTATTTCTCTGAACCATTGAAAAACTTATAACATCCCAACTGGCATGTTCTTAGTAACTGAATGGCATTACAGGATTTTTTATAGGCACATTTATTTTACCTCTCTGTTACATCCTCAAGGTCTATTACAGACTGCTCAAAAACTGGTGTGCAGGTGTCTGGCACTGCATTTGCACTGTCTCTGTTAAAGTTCTGAAAAAAAATTTGCATGTGCATTGACATTGGTTAGCTTGAACATTTATAAATGGTAATGTTTGGTAAAATACTGTACTCGCTATCTTTAAACAAAGTACAGCACCAGACATTCATTGATTCGATAGGCTCAAGAGAGCTAAATACACATACCATCTGTTGCTTCAACATTAAAATTTGTTACCATTTACACAGTCATTCTAGAAAGTAAAACTTTCACTGAGCAATAGATTGTTTTTATTAGAGATCTTGAAACAACATCACAAACATAATATATTTTGTCAAGTGTAAGCATATTATTGATTTTCCATTAGTCCTGCAGGAATGTTTAATTAGTATAGAGCAATTTTATTAACCTGTCTGAGCTGAATAATTATACGGTCGCTGAATGCGATTATTTTTAGCTTCATACCACAGTCAATAGTTTTTGTTAATTTCAACATTAAGTTCCAATATTATGTTGCACTTTTTTGTTGTTCGGTATGAACAATAAAGTTATTACCGTATTTCAAAAATCGCTCAGTCTGCATAAAACCTGCATACCGAACAGCTTCCATTAACCTTCCGCCTACGAAGATAGTTCCATTTTTGTCGAGCCCGTCTGCGGTGAGCTCGACTTAGTCGCCACAATGGCGGTTGCGTGTCTGTACATTAGTTAGTTAGTGAGTGAGTGAGTGAGTTAGTTAGTGTGTCCGTCCGGATCCTTGTCCGGGCTGTATCTCCCTTATGCATTGACACTTTAAAATAACTTGGCATAATTGTTAAACACCATGAGACGGTGTGCAGTGCGCAAAATCCAGGTCTCTAGCTCAAAGGTCAAGGTCACACATAGAGGTCAAACGTCAAAACTGAGCATTATAGACCTTGTCCGGGCTGTATCTCCCTTATTCATGGAAACTTTTTAAGATAACTTGGCATAATTGTTAAACACCATGAGACGGTGTGCAGTGCGCAAAATCCAGGTCTCTAGCTCAAAGGTCAAGGTCACACATAGAGGTCAAACGTCAAAACTGAGCATTATAGACCTTGTCCGGGCTGTATCTCCCTTATTCATGGAAACTTTTTAAGATAACTTGGCATTATTGTTAAACACCATGAGACGGTGTGCAGTGCGCAAAATCCAGATCTCTAGCTCAAAGGTCAAGGTCACACTTAGAGGTCAAACATCAAAAATGAGCATTATAGACCTTGTCCGGGCTGTATCTCCCTTGTGCATAGAAACTTTTTAAGATAACTTGGCATAATTGTTAAACACCATGGGGCGGTGTTCAGTGCGCAAGATCCAGGTCTCTAGCTCAAAGGTCAAGGTCACACTTAGAGGTCAAACGTCAAAAATGAGCATTATACACCTTGTCCGGGCTGTATCTCTCTTATGCATTGAAACTTTTTAAGATAACTTGGCATAATTGTAAAACACCATGAGGCGGTGTGCAGTGCGTAAGATCAAGGTCTCTAGCTCAAAGGTCAAGGTCACACTTAGAGGTCAAACATAAAAAATAATCATTATACACCTTGTCAGGGCTCTGTCTCCCTTATGCATTGAATTATTTAAAAATGACTTGCCATAATACAATGCGACCATGTGTCTTGGGCAACACCCATATTTTTATAGGTCAAAGGTCAAGATTACACATTCGGTCAAATATATTTTCCTTGTCTGGGCTGTAACTTCTGTTTGCATTCAATGATTTTTAAATAAATTGGTATAAAAGTTTACTTCAATGAAATGATGTGTCATGAATATCACCCATACTTGTAGTTCAAAGGTCAAGATCACAAGCTGGCTAAACAGGGGCTCGACATGTTGCCCTTGGGCTTCTAGTTTTCAATTCAATGGCATAAACACAAATTCAAATATTACGTGCATATAAGTCAAAATCAGATGGCTATGCAATATCGTAAACGAGCAATAAAAAGCAGTCGTAAAAAAATCTAAACAATCCTATCCCTCGGATTACTACAATATTTACTATCAGTACACACATTTCAAAGAAGGATGACGTCATAATCCTCGTGCTTTATATGCTAATTTAGTCTGGTTCATAATGGATGATGCGATGATAACTGAGTGTCAACCAGATATTTAAAAAAGTAGTTAAATTATTCGGGAAATTGTAATAGATTGATTTAATGCTTATAACGTGTAACTTTTTCTTCGAGTATGTCTTCATGTATGAGATATTACATTCTGCATAAGTTGAGTATACAAAGAGGCAGGTAATGTAGACTATATAATATTATGCTATTTGCTGAACTACTTTTGGTGATCAGATGGGAAACATAAATCAAAGTACTGAAAGCACATGGAACGGGAACAACTTTAACAACTGCATAGTGGGTGTAGAAAAGCGTTAGTAGTACTTAAGTCTGCATCCAAATTCATGTGCAAACTATCGTTCGGATTCAAAAACTCACCCTACAAAGAAACTTTTGACTGCTTTGTAGTTCCGAACAACAGCAGAACCTTCTGAGCTTTGATTTAATACATGAACATTCAACAACCGGTATAACGAAAACTATTGTATAAATTACGGAAGTAATCGAATCTCGAAAGCTAAAAATAAATGCGTTGACTATGAAATTATGTAGCTATGACAGGTTAATAAATTTGCACAACACCAATTCAACAGGTCAGTTTGTCTTATAGTACTTTAACTGTAGAGCATTCATTAATACAAATTTTCACTTTACCAAAAGTGGAAGTCCCTAAATAAAGCATTTTAATGAGAATTAGTATACAAATCACTGAAATGAACTTCATTCTGCAGTGTAAGTTAAAACTTAAACATTAAAAATATGTAATTGGGTTTATATCATTGACAAACTAATATTGACTTATTACAATACTTCAAAATATTGTGCATTAGAATTACTAACCTCAGCAAATGGCATAGTTTTAGCTGTTTGAATTAAACTAACAACTTGAGCATCAAAAGATCTTTCAGGTGCAGAATCACTCAATGGCTTAGGCTGTACTTGATTTTCCCTTTTAACAGCTGAAAAAACATTAAAAACTACTTAGCTTTTCTTCCAGTACAGCTACATTGTATTATATTTATTTCAAGGCATAACTGATACAAACTGTCCATGTGTCAATAAGTGTAACAGATTAAACAAATTTGAGAATGAATTGTGTCAGAAAATAGACAAAAATGAAGTGCCATTTCATTGGTCAAATCCTCTGCTACGTTTCATCAATGGAACCAATGAAGTGACTCATTAATTATGCATGATTATGAAGCTTCCCTAGCATAAAAAACAATGTTGTTCAGAATATATATTGCGAGTTCTCCGATTATGAATTTTACTTTGTGTATTTAAATACTTACAAAGTACTTTTCAATAAATACTTAATTCCAGTGTACTATGTTTGACAAACTCTAAAACTAAGGAAAATCTGCTCACCAAAATCAACTACACACTGGTCAACCTTGTCTGGTCCTTCCTCTGTTATTTGAAGGTTTATAAACTCTTTGAATGATGCTTCTACTTTCTTCAAAGTATTGGCACTACCCTCTGCAAGTAAAACAATGATTGAATTACTAGCTAATTTTATTTAATAGTCAAGTATAATTTTATGTCAGACATAATGTAGCATTTCACAGCATAAGCCTAGTTTGGCGCAGTCTGGACACTCCAGGATAGTATTTAGAATTACACCATGCATGTGAAAAAGTGATCTGGTTTAACTGATCCACACATTGAGTATCAATGGTTAAGTAGAACAAGAGGGCCAAGATGGTGACAAATTGACCAAAGATTTTTCTACTGATCAAAATTGGCAGTTACGAAATGGCAAGGTTAATACAAATAACAACACTGATAACAGTAAATTGAACAAGCTTACAGTCAGTATTGCATGCAATACATGTTCCTTGCCATCACCTATCATTGGAACCTATCTGATGTTTATACAGCAGCATCTGTCTAGATTTTTGGATGATGATAATTTTGTCTTAATGAGTGAGTCAGCTGAAGTTATGATTCGCAAACTAAATTTATATTTTTAGTAACAGTGAACTAGATATTTGACATTTTGACCCCATCTGCAATCCCTCTCTAGGTTATCTCCTCAGCTACCTATGTACCAACTTTCATTGAAATCCTTCATCCCAATCCAGAAACCAAATTTCTATTTTTAGTAACAGTGACCTAGATATTTGATCTTTTGACCCCAAATGCAATCCCACTCTAGGTTATCTCCTCTGCTACCCATGTACCAACTTTCATTGAAACCCTTCATCCCAAACTTAAGTAAACATCCAGAAACCAAATTTCTATTTTTAGTAACAGTGACCTAGATATTTGATATTTTGACCCCAAATGCAATCCCACTCTAGGTTATCTCCTCAGCTACCCATGTACCAACTTTCATTGAAATCCTTCATCCCAAACTTAAGTAAACATCCAGAAACCAAATTTCTATTTTTAGTAACAGTGACCTAGATATTTGATCTTTTGACCCCAAATGCAATCCCACTCTAGGTTATCTCCTCAGCTACCCATGTACCAACTTTCATTGAAATCCTTCATCCCAAACTTAAGTAAACATCCAGAAACCAAATTTCTATTTTTAGTAACAGTGACCTAGATATTTGATCTTTTGACCCCAAATGCAATCCCACTCTAGGTTATCTCCTCTGCTACCCATGTACCAACTTTCATTGAAATCCTTCATCCCAAACTTAAGTAAACATCCAGAAACCAAATTTCTATTTTTAGTAACAGTGACCTAGATATTTGATCTTTTGACCCCAAATGCAATCCCACTCTAGGTTATCTCCTCAACTACCCATGCACCAACTTTCATTGAAATCCATCACCCCTGGCTGAAGTTATCATCCGGAAACCACATCGAACAGACAGACGGACGGGTATCGACTGACACTTTATTCTTCTCCGGTACGGCAGGGACTAATAACATTCCTGTGAGTGGCAAGTGATTTTTTTTTAGAAAGCAATCGAAATAATCACCAAGTTTGCAGAAGATCGGCTGCCATTGCCGGGTGCCGACACAATCTTAAATTATTATTACTAGATCTATATAGATTCTACTTACTTGCAATTATAATTGTCGGGTACCACTTGCCCATATAACGCGCTTCTGTCTTTATCCCTGGTGTTATCTCTCCCCTTACACCCACCTCGCTTACAACTGACCACCTTTGCTCATCAATGCCCTTTTATTATTTGCGCTTATATTCGTGTAGGTCTGC
This sequence comes from Lutraria lutraria, assembly GCA_964023205.1. Lineage (NCBI taxonomy): Eukaryota > Metazoa > Mollusca > Bivalvia > Venerida > Mactridae > Lutraria > Lutraria lutraria. Next base: position 33,414,176 of record OZ026840.1, on the reverse strand, counting down.
AGTCAATTTTGAATTATATTAAATAATCTTATAATGTTGGGGTATATATACATCCATGATAAACTCGCTATTTAAACTTTACACTTCCGAGAGACATAATGATAATTGTATGGAATGTTACGAATTTAAAAACAATGATTTAATTACTGTATTTTGAAAGTCTACGTATTATCTGTCACATTATGTTTTATTTGCCAAGACTTGCAAGATTTTTGTTTGGTTTTGTGTATCAAGTCACATATGCATGCAAACATTAATTAGTGGTTTTGTAGCATGATGTGTGAAAAAAAATTAAATATTGACTTAAACTATCAGGTTGATGAACCAGTGTTGATTTTCCCTGTATGTGTTAAGATATAGTCCTCGGAGAAGTAGAAAATTATTTTAGCGCAATGCGCACTGCCGACAAGAACGACAATCTTCATTGGGAGACTACCTAGTTATCGGAAAGGGCCATAGGGGTTAAGAGTCGTTTAGAAAAATGATTCAAAACTTTTTTTATTTCATTTATTGCTTTAGCATAATTTTCATTGATAACAGTATGGAGATTTGTAGATAGATTTACCCCTAGTAAGTTAAACATATTTTTCTCCCATCTGGACATAAAGTAAGTTCACTATTTTTCCTACTGCCTATCCACACCTGTCCGCCTTTGTTTTATCAATATTGAGACACAAACCAGAGGTTTTAGTATAAAATTTTAGTATGTCCATGTTTTTTCTGAGTGATCGCTGACTCAGACCCATCCAGAAGAATGGAAGTGTCATCCTCATATTGAGATAATAAAAATTCAGTATTATTTATCTTTATACTTTTAATATCTGGATTATGTTTAATTAATAAAGACATAATCTCAGTACAAATAATAAATAGATATGTGGAAAGAAGATTACCATGATGACAACCACGACGTACAGAGAACCAATCAGACATGTGTCCATTAACAATGACGCAAGACTCATTGTTTGTATAAAAAGTTTTATCCATTTGATTATGTTACTTCCAAAGTTAAATTTTTTTAAAACATTAAACATGTAATCCCAAGAAACAGAATCGATTGCTGCAGCAAAATCTATGAGTAATAACATGTCAGGTAAATTGTATTTTTCTGTGAAAAAAAGGATGTCATAAATAAGTCTGATATTATCACCCCATAAATCTACCTGGCAAGAAACCAGTTTGATCTACACTAATAATATTGTTTAAAGCCACTTTAATTCTTGCGGCTATGGCAGCAGAAGCAATTTTGTATGAAACGTTAAGAAGTGATATATGACGACAATTTTTAGCTCACATTTCACAAAGTGACAGTGCGAGCTTTTGTGATCAGTCTTCGTCCGGCATCATGCGTCTGTGCGTCGTTCCTTGTGTGTCGTCTAACTTTTACCTTGTGATCACACTAGGGGCCACATTTTTAGCTCAATTTTCACAAAACTGGGTCAGAATGTTAATGTCTACAAAATCTAGGATGAGTTCGATAATGGGCCATTTTGGGTAAAAAAATAGGTCACCAGGGCCAAATAAGGGAAAACCTTGTGAATTAACACTCTAGAAATCATTGTTTTGATTGGATTTTCTGTTTGATTGGATCATCATGAAATCTTTGTCTTTATAATATCTTGAACGAGTTCGAACATGGGTCATCTAGGGTAAAAAACTAGATCACGAGGTCAAATCTTAGGAAAACCTTATTAATCTTAGGAAAGCCTTGTCTATGCTGTAGTTTTCATGGTTTTGATTAGATCTTCACCAAACTTTGTCAGAATGTTTGTCTTATTTATATGTAGGACAAGTTTTAACATGGGTCATCTGGGGTCAAAAACTAGGTCACTGGTTCAAAACGATGTTTTAATGAGTGAACAGTGATTGTCATGTGAGCGATATAGGGCCATCTTGGCCCTCTTGTTTAAATATAGTTTATCCTTATTGCCTTTTGGAATACAGGTTATCACACCTTGTTTAAATGATACAGAGATGTCATCGTTATCAAAAGCTTCATAAATGGACCTAACTAAAAAATCACCAATATCAGTCCAAAAAAGAAGTAGTGAGGCAAGAGCTACCTGGAGCTGAATTGTTTTTTAGCTCATCAGAGCACGAATGTGCTCAGGGTGAGCTTTTGTGATCGCCCTGCGTCCATCGTGCGTCGTTCGTCATGAAGCGGCGTCAATATTTACTTAAAACAACATCTCCTACTACACCGCTATTCCGATTGCAACCAAACTTTGCTGAAATGATCCTTGGGTGGTCCCCTTTCAAAATTGTTCAAAAAATTAACTTTCATTAAAAACTCTGGTTGCTATGGCAACAAATAGAAAAAACTTAAAAAATTTCTTGTCCGAAACCACAGGGCCTAGAGCTAAGATATTTGGTATGTAGCATTGTCTAATAGAACTCTACAAAGTTTGTTCAAATTATTCCCCTGGGGTCAAAATTGGCTCCGCCCCGGGGGTAACTTGATTTTACATAGACTTATATAGGAAATTTAAAAAATCTTCTTGATGCCTAGAGCTTTGATATTTCGTGTGTAGCATAGTCTAGTGGACCTCTACCAAGTTTGTTCAAATTATTGCCCTAGGGTCAAAATTGGCCCCGCCCCGGGGGTCACTTGATTTATATAGACCTATATAGGAAAATTAAAAAAATCTTCTTCTCCGAAACCGCAAGGCCTAGAGCTTAGATATTTTGTATGTGGCATTGTCTAGTAGACCTCTATCAAGTTTGTTCAAATTATGGCCCCGGGGTCAAAATTGGCCCTGCCCTGGGGTTTATTCTATTTTATATATGAAAATTTGAAAAATCTTCTTCTCCGAAACCACAAGGCCTAGAGCTAAGATATTTGACATATGGCATTGTCTAGTGGTCATCTACCAAGTTTGTTCAAATTATTGCCCTAGGGTCAAAATTGGCCCCGCCCCGGGGGTCACTTGATTTTACATAGACTTATATAGGAAATTTAAAAAATCTTCTTCTCCGAAACCGCAAGGCCTAGAGCTTAGATATTTTGTATGTGGCATTGTCTAGTGGACCTCTAACAAGTTTGTTCAAATTATGGCCCCGGGGTTAAAATTGGCCCTGCCCTGGGGTTTATTCTATTTTATATGGGAAAATTTGAAAAATCTTCTTCTCCTAAACCACAAGGCCTAGAGCTAAGATATTTGGTATGTAGCATTGTCTAGTGGACCTCTACCAAGTTTGTTCAAATTATTGCTTTAGGGTCAAAATTGGCCCCGTCCCGGGGGTCACTTGATTTATATAGACTTATATAGGAAAATTTTAAAAATCTTCTCCTCCAAAACCGCAAGGCCTAGAGCTTAGATATTTTGTATGTGGCATTATCTAGTGGACCTCTACCAAGTTTGTTCAAATTATGGCCCTGGGGTTAAAATTGGCCCTGCCCTGGGGTTTATTCTATTTTATATGGGAAAATTTGAAAAATCTTCTTCTCCTAAACCACAAGGCCTAGAGCTAAGATATTTGGTATGTAGCATTGTCTAGTGGACCTCTACCAAGTTTGTTCAAATTATTGCTTTAGGGTCAAAATTGGCCCCGTCCCGGGGGTCACTTGATTTATATAGACTTATATAGGAAAATTTTAAAAATCTTCTCCTCCAAAACCGCAAGGCCTAGAGCTTAGATATTTTGTATGTGGCATTATCTAGTGGACCTCTACCAAGTTTGTTCAAATTATGGCCCCGGGGTCAAAATTGGCCCTGCCCTGGGGTTTATTCTATTTTATATAGGAAATTTTGAAAAATCTTCTTCTCCTAAACCACAAGGCCTAGAGCTAAGATATTTGGTATGTAGTATTGTCTAGCAGACCTCTTCCAAATTTGTTCATTTTATGGCCCTAGGATAAAAATTGGCCCTGACCTTAGGGTCACTTGATTTTACTTGGACTCGTGTAGAAATATTTTAACAATGTTCGTCTCCAAATGACCTTTTTTCCTGGTGAGCATTTATAGGGCCATCATGGCCCTCTTGTCTTTTTTTTAAGGCTACACAACATTTCATGGTTTGACAATTTAGTTTCTAAAGAATCTCTCTCTTCCATTGATAATTTTAGAATATTTACATGAAAAAATAAGTGTGGGTCAAAGTTTTTCAACTGGATGTTCAGAGTATAAAGTCTTAAAATGATTCTGAGTTTCCTGTGTAATGTCCTCATGGTTAGTCAAATACAACTACCTGATAATACATTGTCTAAATATGGGTAAGAATAATTTAACATTAACAGACTCATAATATTCCCAAACATGATTAAAACCGTAATTATTAAGTAATTTTACTATATTGGATAACCAATTCATCTTTCCAAGAGTAAAATCCCTATGAGAAGTTTTATATATTTCGTTTAAAATACAATTGTTTGAGGCCATAATTTTGAACCAGTATTTAATTATCTTCACATATCTCAAAAACATATAAAGGGTAACGTGAAAGTTCACCATACACTGCAGTATTAGACATTTGCGATTTAAGACGGTGACGGTGTTGAACTTCGGATTAAATTAAAGGGGTCATCTCACATTTATGATGAAAATGAATTACATTGGTGTATATGCATGTTATTTCGATATCAAGTCATATTTACAGAATTAAACCGATTTGTTGTTTTTTTTTCGGCACAAAAGACCCGGCAAATATTTAACTTTCCGTCGATGTCTCCATATTGTTCCTACTGATTTATAACACTTGAGCTCAACATAAAGACGATACTGTCGAATATATCTGTTTAATTTTCGGTACCTTTCAGGGGCGTAGCTTGACCAATAATGGTGTGTACGCAAAATTTTTGAATGCTCGTGTGGGTTATGTACCTCGGATCAAGTGCGTTTTAGATATTTCGCTTGAAAATCTATGCCTGTTTCAAGTTCGTAAAATCTTCCATGACTTTTTTGCCCCCACACACTGCAATGCCTTTCGACTGAGGATATTTTTTTAACACTGGCAAATAATTTGCATGTACATACTATTCATAAGACCAATAAATCTAACTGCATACGAAGTCGTATGTCTGTTATTTCCACAGATATCAAATGCGAACAGCAAAACAGTAGATCTACATGTACCTTCAATATTTACGCAAAAACACATGACGAAATGTATTTAGTTCTAATCGAATATCAGTGTAATTTTACGATTCCTTTTTCGGCTGATTACATCCAGAACATGTTCAGAGTCCAGCTGTTTTATAGTGTAAACATTTAGTCCTAAGCTTGACAATCTACTTGTTGTCATAGTGTTTCTGGTGTATCATATCAATAAACCATCGCTCAGCTGTAGCTGTAGATACTCGCGAATACACAAATCTCAGTTTGTAGCCCTCAATTTTCAAGACGAAGTTAGTCATGAATATGAAGTTGCTCTATTAAATGTTTGCGTCCAAGTAGGAAAAGTTATTTCAGTTCCATTGTGGCGCATTAAACCAAACCGCTGAGAATCATTCAGATGTCCTATAATATAATTATATGATGCGTATATTTAGGTATGTCGCTATCATTATTAGGGTAAATTACACTACAACTCTAAATAGTCTAGATTCGTGATCATTTGAATTATTGATTTACTTGTATTTTGTTTATTAACAAATTTTGATTTTAACAATATGACAAATACAGTAAGTAGTTTTGTTCATGAATGTGCATTTCTGTTTACGATTACATTCTCATAGAATCAGCTTAGAGAGCTTTTGAGTATGTACCAATTTAGGAGTCACTTGAAAATGCGAAGTCGCCCGATGCCAGTGACGGGAAAGAGCCACGTTGACGACAGGTACCTGGTAGACGCAGGCGACAGCAGAAACGCCCTCTGGCAGAATAAATTCGGGACAACCAAGAGTCGTATAACAGATTCATTACAAAAAGTACCGAAATTGATGCGTATACTCGGTTTGGTTCTAGTTCTTATGAAAATGAATAAAATTGTAAATTAAACATTTGTTTGAGTTGACATGCAAACACAATAATTAGTAACACTTGCCCTATACAGGAGTACGTATCAATAATTTTGAGATGACCCCCGAATTTAATCCCAAATCCGATGTCCACCACCGTCACCGTCTTAAACCGCAAATGTCTATTACAAGAATTCAGTCGAACATTCAATATTTTCTTACAAAATTTCAGATGTAATCTTTCTATTTCTTTATATTTGCAATATCCCCATATTTCAGCAGCATAATACAAAATTGATCCCACAAACGAGTCAAAGAGTTGACATAACAGTTTAGGCTTTAAACTATATTTCTTACAATGAATTAATAATGCACTAAGTGCTTTATTAGCCTTTCCTATCAAATACTCATGATTCAAATGAAAACTACCAGTATAATTAAAAATTGTTCCTAAATGATTGAAATTACCTACTATCTCTAGCAAAGTACCATTGTAAATAAAAGATTCATTTGGTTTCAGTCCCCCGCGTTTTCTAAAAACAACAACTTTAGTTTTATCAATATTTACGTCTAAGCTCCATTTCTGACAATAGTTATGTAACAATAATAAGCAGGACAGTGATCACTCCATTCAGTTAAATCATGAACCGTGAAATTGTTGATATGAGAAAAATAACAATTTTTCGTTAATACATAATAACAGAGGACCCATGACTAGTAATATATGTATAACTACCATTTACATCATTAATTCTACCATTCACAACGCATATGCCAGTTGCTCTACATAAATCTATCAATCTATGGCCGAACGTGTTACACGATGTATCCGCTGAGGCCCGTACCAATGGCTCATCGGGAATATATTCATCTGCATCATAACTAATGTTTACATTATCGTGAATTATAAAATCTTTTTTTGACCCTATCCTGGAATTCCAGTCACCAGTAAGATACACAGCACCTCTGCTTTCGAACTCATAGATATTAGCTTCTATTAAATCAAATAGGTCAACATTGCAAAGATCATATGATGGCGATCCTTCACACCATAGATAAACACCACAGATATAAATGTCCTCCCGTAACTTGAAAAAGGATTTATCGAATTTTAGCCATATGATTGTGTCAAAGTGATTACGAATAACTTCAATACCGCCTTGTAACTATTCTTTGTAATACACAGCAACTCCAACACTGCATCTTTTGGCTCTTCTGTGTTGGAACTTTCTGTATAAATTGTGTGACACATAACCGGAAATATCAAGATTACTTTTCTTACTGGCCCAAGTTTCATATAAGAATATAACATCATATTTGGTGACTGTATTTACAAATTCCTGGCAACTCTTCTTCATGTCTGACAGGCCATTCACATTCCACGAGACAACTCTCACTTTCCTATCTCTGAGCAACACCATCTATATACAAAGTATCATATACCAGCCATGCCTTCTGTTTGTTTTTCTTAGCCTCCTTCACTTTTGGCATCAATGATTTGCGTTTATATATATAAAATCACATTTTTTCACAAATTCTGTAAATATCTGGTATAACCACCGACCACAATTTAACAAGAGCGCGACACCGTCTCCTAATTGACCAAATAAGGCGTCGGATTAGAATGCATAGGAACATTGTTCAATTCCTGCTGAATCGCTATGGTAATTTCTGTAGGTTTCTTGGCTGTATTCAAGTCAGGAGTAGATTTTCTAGGCTGATTCTTGCCATAATTACGACCTAGTGGTCACAAAATCAATTGGTTAAGTGATAAATAAACGTTAACGGATGATTTTGTATCAATTTTAATTTATCTAATTGCACGAGCAAATCATGCACACACTCGAGCGTTTAACAGCTTATTGGCGATTAGCCGCGTAATTATGTGGCACATTTTGTCAATACACATTCTTTTGATTAGATTGCTTGCTGTGTAACATTTTCTGCAAGATTTATTTGAATTAAATGATAAATGAAGAAAATATGAAGAAATATAGAAATGGCACGTTGGAAGATTTGTGAAGTATACATGTCAAGATATCACTTAAAATCCAAACATTTTCACAGAAGTAATGGTTCCTTTTTGACTTAGCTCTCGGGGAGGCATTTGTGTCAGGCTGTCGAACTCATTTCTAGTTTATATTTGAACACAAATGGTGAACTTTCAGTTTCAGATTAGAAGGATTTGCTCCGTCAAATACCATCTATTTGAATCATGCATTATATTTCAAACACCGTGATAAACCATTATTAGACATAATATTAGCTTTCGACATAGATGGCATTTTTATATTGTTCACTTTTCAAATTAACGTTTCACACGTGCGTTTGTGGGTAACGCCGCTGATGTTATAACTTCTTGACTATCTGATATTTTTAAAGCTTATCTAAACTGAGACCGTGAACATTTTTTCTCTTCAGAAGACACCTTTTTGGCATTTGTCTTTATTTACCAATTGTATGTGCGTTTAATGGCCATAAAACATATTTGATATATTTAATTATAAAAACAAAGCTAATAGATATTAAAATGCATTTGGAGCTTTCGTATTTCTTGCATGCTGTTCTTTTCCGATTCTTACGGTGAAATCTTGTTGCTCAAACGCAGGCGTGCGAATGAAGTAATTTTATGTGCAAGTTTGGGAGACTCAAAAACACATTTTGTCATGACCCAGTGTTCACATTGTTGAGGAACATATTTTCAGTTAAGATATATCGAATAGTTTACATTTTCTGGAAGATTGAAGCTTTATTGTACGGCGGCCTTTGGCCGCCGTACTCTCTGGGATGCTTATTTTAAACTGGCAATGCAAAATCGCAACTTCTTGCGCGAAGCAGCTTAGTGACAGTGCCCGAAATATTCCGAAATATCCGCAATGGTCATCACGTGATATAAACAAAACAGAAATAGAGCGAGGTCACGTGTTACTCACACCAACTAGTGTTAGCTTGATGACGCAGTCGCTATTTATAGTCTATAAGAATGGAGCGAGCTCGATATCTGCCCATCTGTCAATAAATGCAGCCGAAACTCTTTATATCAAAGGAATTAGGAAAAATTGTTCGATCTAAATGAACTTCGATGTATAAATTATTGGAGAAATTCGCTGTGTTTATTATCGGTGTGTTGTAATAATCATTTAATCGTGTTATAAGATACGGAACACGGTATTTATACGTTTCGATGTATTTATTTTAGCAACATGTCGCAAATAAACAAAACATTATAAACATATTCACATAGACCAGGGATGCTATATTACAATATATTACTATATTACAATTATATTGTAATATAGCATCCCTGCACAGACTAATTTTATAATCGCGAGCGTGGACACTGACTTGTTTACGCAATTGTCGTTAATTAAATATCGATTTCGGAGCTCAATACAAAAATGTCCGATCAGGTGAGAAATGATGACTTAATTGGTTCGACATAGACGGTCACTTTATGGTTCGATATAGATGGTCACTTTGCAGTTGAAAATCTATGTTTGGGACCGTTATACCAGGTTTTTACGACAACGTACCCTCAGACAACGGAGTATATTATTTTTGGAGACTTTATTTAAATATTTTATATGCATTCCAGCAGATATTGCAACGTCTGATACATCGAGGTGATAGTTTTTCCCTGGTTTTAATTTTAGGGTGGAAACAGGGACTACATAAAGAGTACCTCGTGAACTGTAGAACCATATGACCAGATTCATGAGAATCATGAAACATCAACGGCTTGTATTTTTGATGGAGTAGATGATCACTTTAGTTTCGGGATCAGTTAAGTCAAAATAACAAATTCGTTTGATCTGAAACTTCGCACATCCTGATAAAAAATGCTACATAGGCCACATTCTAGTATTGAATTGCCGGATGCGATTTTGCGCCGTACAAACATTTAACTTGTCTTTACTTTGGTATGTAAATTCACAAAAATCGTTTGAGAAATGAAATAAAACTCTCTATATAACATATGTATGAAATCGATTGTATTTTTATGCCCCCCTTCAAAGAAGAGGGGGTATATTGTTTTGCCTGCCTGCCTGCCTGCCTCAAGACAAAATCATCAATCCTCAAGACGCGAAAAATACATATTTTTTCTGGGGATTTTTGTGTTTTTTATTTGATTTAAACAATTTTTAAGGTTTTAAAATCGAAAAAATTCTTGTCTTGATTTTTATTTTTCCTGGAACAAATTTCACCAATGCAAGGCATTGCCTGCCAGAGGTCATTTTTTCTATTTATTTTTTCTAGTGAAAACTGCCTTCTTTATTTAAATTTCCACAGACATATAACGAATAATTACACCAAGTTTTTTTATAAATGCCTACACAATATTTAAATATATGACCTTTTACATTTTTTGTCTGATTGACAGACGGACTTCAGATTAGACAGACAAAGAAAGGCAATGCCTGCATGACATAATTTTTTGTACTGCAATATCTCTGCTTCTGATCATCTCTGTGTGGCAAAACTTCTCACAAATTAAGAGTTTCATTCTAAGTTTAATTCATTGTAATTTGGATCAGTTCGATCAAAGAATTAAGTAAATATGCACTAACAACCTTTTTCAAATTTCCTGACAGACAATGACAGACTGACAGACTAAACAGACAAAACGTTTTATGTCATCTTTTCAAAAATAAGTTAATTTTAAATGAATATAACAAGTTCTAGACTTTAAGCATCAATACTTTAATCGCTTTAAGTCACTTCATGGTTAAATTTCAACACTTTATAAAAGTGAATAGTACATGTTTGACAGGCAACTCAAGAATGGAAAACAGTCACAAAGTTTGCGGAGAATGAATATCAGATATACCGGTAGTGCACGCATTTAATGTTAGAAAACAATGTATCATTGTTTAGGTAATAATCAAACAAATATTTTAAGACCAGTTTCATTGAAATTGAAAGATGTTTGACTAATTGAGAAGCGAAACATGGCCGTCAAATTTCAGAAAAGCGAGATGAAATCTCACCTTTACTGGTAGGTGTTTAGCTCACATGTCACAAAGTGACAAAGTGAGCTATTAGGATCACTCTCCGTCGTGTGTCCGGCGTCGTGTGTCCGGCGTCATGCGGTGTGCGTCGTGCGTCGTCAAACTTTATGTTGTGACCACACTAGGGGCCACATTTTTAGCTCAATTTTAGCAAAACTGGGTCAGAACGTTAATATCAACAAAATCTCGAACGAGTTCGATATTGGGCCACTTGGGGTCAAAAACTAGGTCACCAGGGCCAAATAAGGGAAAACCTTGTGAACAATTTAGAAATCACTGTTTTGAATTTATCTTCATGAAACTTTGTCAGAATGTTTATTTTAATAATATGTAGGTCAAGTTTGATAATGGGTCATTTCTGTAGTAAAATTAGGTCACTAGGGCAAATTGCTGGAAAACCTTGTGAACACTCTAGAAGTCACTGTTTTTATTGGATGATCATTAAACCTTGTCAGAATGTTTGTCTTCATAATATCTTGGACGAGTTTGAACATGGGTCATCTTGGGTCAAAAACTAGGTCGCTAGGTCAAATCTTATGAAAAACCATGTTAACACTGTAGATTTCACAGTTATTATTGGATCTTCACCAAACTTTGTCAAATCGTTTGTTTTAATGATATAACGGTCAAGTATAAATATGGGTCATCTGGAGTCAATAACTAGGTCACCAGGTCAAATCTTAGGAAAACTTTGTTAACACTGTAGATGTCACAGTTTTAATTGGATCTTCACCAAACGTTGTCAAAATGTTTGCCTCAATAATATGTGGGTCAAGGATGAACATGGGTCAGCCGGGTTTAAAAACTGGGTCACAAGGTCAAATCTTAGGTAAAAATCTTGTAAAAGCTCTAAATGCCATGGTTTTGATTGGATCTTTGCCAAACCTTGTCAGATTGTTTGTCTTAATGATATTAAGGACAAGTGTAAATTTGGGTCACCTAGGGTAAAAAACCAGGTCACAAGGTCAAATCTTAGGAAAACCTTATTAACACTGTAGATGTCAATTTTGATCGTATCTTCACCAAACCTAGTCAGACGGTTTGTCTTAATGATATTAAAGACAAATTCGAACATAGGTCGTCTGGGGTCAAAAACTAGGTCACCGGTTCAAAACAATGTTTTAATGAGCGAACAGTGATTGTCATGTGAGCGATATAGGGCCATCTTGGCCCTCTTGTTTTAGAGTATTTCCGACGTAGCACGCGCATTTAATGTCAGATATTAATATATCATATGTCACTGTTTAGGTAATATTCATACCAACATTTTAATATCTATTTTCTCAAAATCAAATGATATTTGGCATATTGAGAAGCAAAACATGACCGAAAATAATCTCAAACGCAAGAAGAAATCGGCCATTTACCAGTAGGGGATTACTTTTTCAGATATAACACCAGTGATATTTTTACAATTTAACTTGCTCGAGTCCTAGGACTCGCAGGACTAAAAATCTTTGCGTCCCAATGTTTGAAGTGCGAGTCCCAAATTTTGTGATTTAAATGGATGTAAATATTGCCCATCCAACGAAGGACGACAACAGTATGATGATTTGTCTGCAAATCGCTTTCTCCAACGATTGCAACTCCAAATAAACTCAGAGCAGCCATTTTCTCGATGACTATGTTACATATCTCATTGTTATCAGAAAAATATCTTTTAGTTTAGTATAATTCAAGTTTTTCGGTCTGAGACTAACAGAAACCTGGGCATCCAATTCATTTGTCAAGATGGAAATTCCAATCATGAAATAAAAAGCTGGCGAATGTATGTATATTTAGTCATTACTTAGACTGTGTCACTTTATTCATTCTCGGCGCTCTAATCAATAACACCAGTCCACCATTTACATGTAATATTATTTTGCAATGTGGAAATTTAGAAACTTCGATAATGAACAAAAGCAGACAGATTTAATGTCCGTGAAGTTGGCAGCCCAGCAGCCTAGCAGCGTGAAGTTGGCAGCCCAGCAGCCTAGCAGCCCAGCAGCGTGAAGTTGGCAGCCCAGCAGCCTAGCAGCCCAGCAGCGTGAAGTTGGCAGCCCAGCAGCCTAGCGGCCCAGCAGCGTGAAGTTAGCAGCCCAGCAGCCTAGCAGCCCAGCAGCTTAATATATTTCTATAGTTAAACTGCACCACAAATCATGCAAAAACTTAAAAACGCGTGAAGTAATAACATTATGTTGCTGTCATGTTTATTAGAAGAAAAAATACGATTTTTATCGATTTTGTGAATCTGGCAGTGTAGCGGCCGCATAGCGGACTATTATAGTCAAACATAAAATGCACAAGAAATCCGGCTAAACACTTACGAATCGATGATATAATTCGATTTTATACCTTTAACGTTCATTAGATGAGAACTTACACATTTTTTCATTTTTTTGTGAAGTTTGCAGCCCAGCAGCGTCACAGCGTAATCTATATTTCTACAGATAAACTTCACAACAAATCAAGAAAAATACTTCAGAATGCATAAAATAATGTCAGTCTGTTGTTTAAACATTAATCAACAGAAAATATATAATTTTCATATTTTTTTTTCAATGTGAAATTAGCCGCTGCTAGCAGCGTGAAGTTGGCAGCCCAGCAGCTTCACAGCGTAATCTATATTTCTACAGATAAACTTCACAACAAATCAAGAAAAATACTTCAGAATGCATAAAATAATGTCAGTCTGTTGTTTAAACATTAATAAACAGAAAATATATAATTTTCATATATTTTTTTTCAATGTGGAATTAGCCGCTGCTAGCAGCGTGAAGTTGGCAGCCTAGCAGCGTAACAGCGTAATCTATATTTCTACAGATAAACTTCACAACAAATCAAGAAAAATACTCCAGAATGCATAAAATAATGTCAGTCTGTTGTTTGAACGTTAATTAAATGAAAATATATGATTTTTCAAAAAAAAAATTGTGCGTGAAATTAGACGCTGCTAGCTGCCAACTTCACGCTGCTAGCAGCGGCTAATTTCAAACTGAAAAAAAAATGAAAATTATATATTTTCTGTTAATTAATGTTTAAACAACAGACTGACATTATTTATGCATTTGAAGTATTTTTCTTGATTTGTTGTGAAGTTTATCTGTAGAAATATAGATTACGCTGTGAAGCTGCTGGGCTGCCAACTTCACAAAAAAAAAAAAAATGAAAAAATGTGTAAGTTCTCATCTAATGAACGTTAAAGGTATAAAATCGAATTATATCATCGATTCGTAAGTGTTTAGCCGGATTTCTTGTGCATTTTATGTTTGACTATAATAGTCCGCTATGCGGCCGCTACACTGCCAGATTCACAAAATCGATAAAAATCGTATTTTTTTCTTCTAATAAACATGACAGCAACATAATGTTATTACTTCATGCGTTTTTGCATGATTTGTGGTGCAGTTTAACTGTAGAAATATATTAAGCTGCTGGGCTGCTAGGCTGCTGGGCTGCTAACTTCACGCTGCTGGACTGCTAGGCTGCTGGGCTGCCAACTTCACGCTGCTGGGCTGCTAGGCTGCTGGGCTGCCAACTTCACGCTGCTAGGCTGCTAGGCTGCTGGGCTGCCAACTTCACGCTGCTAGGCTGCTAGGCTGCTGGGCTGCCAACTTCACGGACATACAGATTTAAGGCTCGTCACTCAGAAATTATATGCGTACTGCGGATGCACATAAAATGAAAACATGCATCCATGGTGATATTTTTGCATCCTGGACGCAGGATGCAGAGGTAAAAAAATCACTGTAACACTCCCATTTCATGTGCGATAATAATTTATCACTGGTCATCATTAAGGCCACATGGCAACATGGCCACATTATTTCAGAAACTCGAGATAGAATCTGCAGTTTTCAGGTTGGGGGTTAGTATTTCTAATATAACACTCGCATTTCATTTCTGATAATAATTTATCATATGACATCATTTAAGCAATAATCATACCAACATTTTAAGACCAACTTTATTTAGATTGAATGATATTTGACTAAATGAGAAGCAAAACATGGCCGTATAATTTCAGGAACGCGAGATAAAATCTGCACTTTTCCGGTTGGGGGTTAATATCTCTGATATAACACTCTTATTTCATGTCCGATGATAATATATCATACATCATCATTTAGGCAATAACCGTACCAACCTTTTAAGACCAAATTTATATAAATTGAATAGTATTTAACATATTGAGGAGCAAAACATGACCGATTATAATCTCAAATACAAGAAAAAATCGGCCCTTTACCAGCAGGGGATTACTATTTCGGATATAACACCCGCATTTACTTACAGTCGCCTTACCACCGATACACAGCTACAGCTACCACAATATCGCTACCTAGCATGGCTATCTTCGGCAACCTACCTATGACTTCTTATTATTACCTATCTAAAGCTACCTACCTTGGGTTACCTACCTACATCTACCTACAGCTTCCTACAACTAGGTCTCTACCTACGGCTACCTTGATAATGGCTACCTACCTACGGCAGCCTACCTACCACTTCCTACAGTAACCTTCCTACCTGTGGCTGCATACCTACAGATTCCTAGCTACTGCTACATACCTTATTACAGTTACCACACTACAGCCTACCTATAGCTACCTAACTATCGCTGCCTACCTATGACTACCTAAGGCAACCTACCTTTGGCTGCCTACCTACTGCTATATACCTTCCTACCGCTACACAGCATACCGTTACCTAGTATGGCTACCTACAGCGACATACCAACGTCTTCCTATGGTTACCTACCTAAAGCGACCTACAAATGGTTTACTACCTACAACTACTTTGATAGGGTTACCTACCTATGGTAACCTACCTATGGCTACCTACCTACTGCTTCCTACAGTTACCTACCTACTTAAAGCTACCATCCTACCAATGGCTTCCTACCGCTTCCTACAGCTACCTACCCATGATAACATATCATCAGCTACCTACTGCTACACACCCTCCTACAGTTACCTAACTATGGCTACCTATACTGCCTCCCTACAGCTATCAACCTATCGCTACCCACCTATGAATACCTACTACTTACGACAGCCTACCTCTAGTTACCTTTCGGTTACCTATCTACCAGCTTCCTACGGCAAGGTACCTACCAACGGTTATCTACTTACAGCTACCTCCCTAACTATGGCTACAGCTACCTCACCTACCTACCTTTGGCTACCTATATATGGCTACATATGACATCATAAGTTCATTCAGTTACCTTACTACCACTATACAGCATATCTATGTCTGCCTACCTTGTGCTTCCAACCTACTGCTGTCTAGTATGACTACCTATGACAATCTACCTACAGTTACCTGCCTCAAGCTACCTACCTATGGTTATCTAAATACAGCTACTAACAGCTTCCTGTAGCTTTCTACAGCTGCCTACCGCTTCTTTTGGCTACCTAGGCATTGCCTATTGTGACAGGCAATGCTATCTTGAGTCATTGTCTGACAGGGTAGGCATTGCCTATCATGACAGACAATGCTGTCTTGAGTCAATGTCTGACAGTGTAGGCATTGCCTATCGTGACAGACAATGCTGTCTTGAGTCATTAACTTTAACTACCCAACCCTTTTTACCTACCTA
Source organism: Lutraria lutraria (assembly GCA_964023205.1). NCBI lineage: Eukaryota > Metazoa > Mollusca > Bivalvia > Venerida > Mactridae > Lutraria > Lutraria lutraria. Next base: position 33,397,684 of record OZ026840.1, on the reverse strand, counting down.
CAGGTACTTATCTTCTTACTGCTACATTCCTACCCTGCTACGACCACCTACATACGGTTACCCATCTTACATCAAACCAATCCATCTATCTACCTACAATCTGTTACACACAAAGTTATTAACAAACATAATTATGAAACTATTTATTTTTCCAGACCATTATTGTTTTTAAACCCCAAAGTCCTTGTCTCCCTGAAAATCCCTGAGATCCGTCCAAAAGTCCCACTACACAAGTTATAGCGAAAAACTTGTGAATGAGGGTTGTTTCGTCTTTATTTTTCGAGTTTATTGTCCGACAGGGGCATTATTGAATATCATGACAGATTATGATGTCCTGAGTCTATGTCTGACAGGGTAGGCATTGCACATCCTAACAGACAATGCCATATTGAGTCATTGTCTGACAGTGTAGGCATTACCTATTGTGACAGACAATGCTGTCTTGAGTTATTGTCTGACAGGGTAGGCATTGCACATCCTCACAGACAATGCTGTCTTGAGTCGTTGTCTGACTGGGTAGGCATTGCCTATCATGACAGACAATGCTGTCTTGAGTCAATGTCTGACTGAGTAAGCATTGCCGATCATGACAGACAATGCTGTCTTTAGTCAATGTTTGACAAGGTAGGCATTGCCTATTGTGACAGGCAATGCTATCTTGAGTCATTGTCTGACAGGGTAGGCATTGCACATCCTGACAGACAATGCTGTCTTGAGTCATTGTCTGACATGGTAGGCATTGAACATCCTGACAGACAATGCTGTCTTGAGTCATTGTCTGACAGGGTAGGCATTGCACATCCTGACAGACAATGCTGTCTTGAGTCATTGTCTGACAGGGTAGGCATTGAACATCCTGACAGACAATGCCGTCTTGAGTCATTGTCTGACTGGGTAGGCATTGCACATCCTGATAGACAATGCTGTCTTTAGTCAATGTCTGACAAGGTAGGCATTGCCTATCATGACAGACAATGCTGTCTTGAATCAATGTCTGACAGGGTAGGCATTGCCTTTCGTGACAGACAATGCTGCCTTGAGTCATTGTCTGACTGGGTAGGCATTGCCTATTGTGACAGACAATGCTGTCTTGAGTCATTGTCTGACAGGGTAGGCATTGCCTATCATAACAGACAATGCTGTCTTCAGTCAACGTCTGACAGGGTAGGCATTGCCTATCATGACAGACAATGCTGTCTTGAGTCATCGTCTGACAGGGTTGGCGTTGCCTACTGTGACAGACAATGCTGTCTTGAGTCAATGTCTGACAGGTTAGGCATTGCCTATCATGACAGACAATGCTGTCTTGAATATTGTGAATATCTTTTTTTAGGCCACTGTAAATGTAAAAGTTTTCAAATGATGGTCAAAACGTTTAAAAGAAGTTAAAAAAATCAAATTTTTATCTTATCAACATTAAACACCATTATAACTGCTACTTTTTAGGGCCACTATTAATATATATATAGTTAATCTGTTACTGCACTTAGACAACAAAATTAAGTCTGACTGTCATGTAAAAAATTATCTAATCGCATTAATAAAAAATAACAATTAGCTATAATTATGTCTAATAACAGCTGAATTGCACTCTAAATAACAAATAAAACCATATAGAAGTATATTATTTTGTTTTGATTTAAGTATTAACAATATGAAAGAATGAGGTAAAGAATTACAAATTGGTTTTTCTGGGTTTACAATGAGAACATAGTACTGGTAAATAGGACGGAATAAAAAAAGACAGTACTGGCAAATGAGATTATGATAAGTTGATGACCTTATTATTGGTAAATAGGCCATATTATCATAATTATTAGAACATAATTTTATAGAGAATTTACTTATTTACTTGTCTTATTAAAAAAAGAGAGAGAATTTATGCTTATTGAGTTCATAAATATTTGTATGGCACTGTAACTGTAGAAAAACAATTATTTGAAAATTGTTGTGTACCGGGCACCTATGGAGATGTTGGCATCTATGTATATCATGTAGCTAGATGAAAAGTCCCCTCATATAAAATTTAGATTTATGAAAATTATTAAAATTTAGTATTTAAATATTTTATTCATAAAGGGGGCTGGTGTTATTTGTCACTGACACTCCAGTGATTATCATGACTGTACATTATCTAACGACACATGCATTAACCAATCATTTATTTGTTCATATTCAATGATATTCAAACCAGGCCTGACTCTCCGGAGAATGTCTCTATTTTCTCTTGGACAGCCATACCACAGAGGAAAGCCAGGATACCATTACCACTAGAGATTCCGGGATGATAATTATTAGAGTTAGATTACAAATTTAATATAAATATTTTGGCTAATAATCAGAACCAGAATCACTGCATGCAGCCTCACAGGATTTTGTATTCCACATCTTAACCATATCCTTTTTGTGTTTTATTAAGAAAATAGCTTGTAGGAATTTAACAACATGCTATCAATATTTAAATAAAATGGTATGCTATAGACAAAGGGAAATTTTCTGTATCTGGCTTTAAAGTTATAAAAATGTGTTAAAGTGGGTAAAAATGGTGATTTAGTCTCAATTCAGATTGAGTTGTTTCCCTTGAACCTTTGAATGAGATAGTAAATGTGGGAGATAATTCTACATCTTGAATTGTTTCTGTTTATTTTCTTTAAGAAATAATAAAAATAGAGCAATTTACTGGAGGCTTCTTATCGTAATATAGGTTCTTTTTATGAAATGAACTAATTTCTTCTTATAAAACATATTAAATGGATAACATTAATTTGGCAAAAAATGCACATCACTTATAATACTGCATTTTTTAAGTATATAAATATATTATGATCTTGATTAAATGTTGATTTTATTACTTTAATGTGGCATAGTAATGAAGACGTATATGGGATTACCTTGAAATTTTTTATATTTTTGATAAATAGATATAGGCCTAATTTAATTAGAATTGTATTTAACACATTATTTGAGGTGTATAAATTTAGTGTTTATTTTTTTTTAATAATGGACAGCCAGGGTGTATGTATTTATTTTTACATTCTATTTGTTGGGATCCAATACATTAAGAATATTTCTAAGGCTCTAAATATGAGATTAATATGGCAACTTTTTTGCCTGCATTTTGGCATTTATCATATATTATTCATATACTCGGCATCAGTGAGTTGCCATCGAATATGTTTGTTTAAGCGAGACTAAGTTTGATACTTAATATTTACAAGACTGGAAAATCAGTTGTCTTCGAAATTATTATTCCTGTTAAGACTGCCTGTCGAGGTACAGACAAAAGCCACTGCCTCCCCCTCCTGCGCTCAAAAGTGACGGCATAGACAAAAGCCAACCCCCATCAATTTTCAGTTGAAATATTGTATATGTATTTATGTTATATGTTTGTTGCTATTAAATTTTATGGTTGATTTTTCTTCAAAATTAATAACAGGAAGGTATATTTTTGTTCAATTAAGTGGAATTTCATGTGGATCATGTATATTGCATTTCTCCTCTCCACATTATAAAAAATATGTTTTTTACAATTATGATAGGCAATGCCTACCCTGTCATACATTGACTCAAGACAGCATTGTCATTCCTGATATTCAATGCCTATCCTGTCATGAATTGAATCAAAACAGCATTGTCTGTCCTGATATTCAATGCCTACCCTGTCATACATTGACTCAAGACGGCATAGTCTGTCAGGATGTTCAATGCCTACCCTGTCATACATTGACTCAAGACAGCATTGTCATTCCTGATATTCAATGCCTATCCTGTCATGAATTGAATCAAAACAGCATTGTCTGTCCTGATATTCAATGCCTACCCTGTCATACATTGACTCAAGACGGCATAGTCTGTCAGGATGTTCAATGCCTACCCTGTCATACATAGACTCAAGACAGCATTGTCTGTCACAATTGGCAATGTCTACCCTGTCAGGCGGGTCGGTAGGGAGGAAAAATATTTTATTTCTGAAATTACACTTCTATCTTGAATTTTTATATTAATATTTATTGATCCTGATGAAGGCCAATATGGCCGAAACGTTGAGGTGTAAATAAATTAAATAAACAATTTAAGTTTTGCTGAAGTTAGACTTCTTTTTTACATAATATAATACTTCTATCTTGATGCATTCTATATTCATTTTATGTATTCTGCTACCATACAACCATTTATTGTGTGCTTTAATCAACCATAACATGTACTCAGTGCCTTAACACACATTATTGTTTCCGGGCCTTCATTACTTCAATTTTCCAATGATACCTACTTTAAATGTTTATCGAAAGCACTGAGTACATGTATATTTTCCCAAGTATAAAAATAGAGTTCTCCCAGATTTTGCAATAAATTTTTTTGAGTCGGCATGTTTTATTTGGGTCGGTCGGTAAAGGGCAAACAAACTTAATTTTAATTTAAGTGTTACTCTTTTACATAATATTAATTGCACACTATAGTCCAGACTGGCAAAGGGAGTAAACTCTGGCCCACTCATACAAGAGGACTGAATTAATAGTCAGAATAGCTTTAAATTCCCACTTTGTTAAAAATAGTACTTTATTAAGAGCCCACTTAATTTAAAATAGAATTGAATAAGATATTACACAAAATAGCTATACAAAACATAACGTAGCTATGCTATTTATTTATAAAATTGTAATATCATAATAGAAGAATTATATCAATGTACATGATTGTATACAGTTAGAATTTAATTTAGATTAATATGTATACAAAAGAGTAAAAATCTCCCACTGAAAATAGTTCTTCTTTATATTTTACTTAAAATAGTTTGAAAATAGATGCACATACAAACTTTCATTAAAATAGCCTAGAATGTACTGTTATTTTTACATAGTTATATTTTTACATATTACAGGAAAAACATTCTTGTTATTGGGTTAATTAATTCTTTTGGAATAAAATTGTTGTTTTCTTGACATATCGAGGGCTCAGCGCAACACTGTCGTAACTTGTTCTTATTTCAATATGAGTTACAACACTGTTGCGCTGAGCCCTCGATATATGTATTACAGTATATATATAAATATCTCTGTTATTGTGATAGGTGTTGAGTCCAAGTAAATATAATGATAATATAATGTGGTCTGAATATGGTGATAATTGATGGGAATCCGGACAAAAGCTCCCCCAGACAAAAGCTCCCCCATCCTTTTTGATAGGGGCGGACAAAAGCTCTCCCATTGTTTTACTACCCCGGACAATCGCTCTCCTGTTATTTTTGCACCCGGACAAAAGCTCCCCCAGACAGAACTCACCCGTTGATCAAGTTATTCAGTCAATAAATATGAATTAAATGTATACAGATTATTTCGGGACTACTTAAGACCTAAATCTATACTATACTCTAATTAATTTTGTTTGTTACACGTTAAATGAACGATAATTATATCACCATACTGATTGATATTTGTTATGCTTGTTATTAAATCAAAATGTTAACAAGACCATCTGTATTTTCGTTGGTAAGAACATTTTTTTATGTTTTGAAACTTCGAAAGAATTTTTCTTGTCCAGGGGAGCTTTTGTCCGGGGTGCAAAAATAACGGGAGAGCGATTGTCCGGGGTAGTAAAACAATTGGAGAGCAAGACTGCATCAGTGTACATAACATTGAATATTTAACCATGTTATATTAATTAAACCCTTTAAAAAGAAAATTACAAGCTATTTCCGTGAACGAACATGCTATTTTTGCTAGTTTTCTATTTTTGACATGTACGAGTTTTCTCCCTTATGTATACATATCTGTAGTGCGTACCGGTAAGTGTTTTTTCCTTCAAAACATCACAAATAAACTTTTCCGACCAAAACTGCACCATTGTTCTTAAAATTGAAAAAAATACAATATTTAACCATGTTATATTAATAAAACCCTTAGAAAAGACAAATTACAAGCTATTTCCGTGACTGAATGCTATTTTTGCAAAAATAGCTATTTTTGGTTTTTGGATACACCGAATAAAAATATGTGTATAGTAGTATATTACACTTTGTACAGATAAAAATTTATTCTACACAGAGGGATGATTTAATTTAAAATACATATTATGTAGTAATCCTCTTGTCCCTGTTCGGTTATGTTGTTTTAGGACCAGGGAAAGGCAACATTAAATTAATCCGCCCCAGCTATTATATTTTGCAGGTATACAATGATGTATAATTAGACAGTATTTACAATGCAGGCCCTGTCACAGTGGATCTACATGTCGAGGGTTCAGCGCAACAGTGTTGTAACTCATATTGAAATAAGAACAAGTTACGACTGTGTTGTGCTGAGCCCTCGATGTATAGAACATGGATCTCACTTATGGCCCGCATTGTTTTTATAAGAATTATTATTTGGGTTTACAGGGTTGAAGTTTTTTAAGAGGGTTTAAAATGTACTGATGGAGTGAGAGTGAATTACCACTTTGACTCACATCACATCAGTATTACTAAATTTATAATAGGGGCTATAGTTGAATAAAAGGGTCCAGAGTGTGGCTCGGGGCTCAATTTGGACTCAGATCTATATGTTGTCTGCTAATTGAGCCATCTGGTCACACCCAGACCCTAATAACAAGTTGAATTTAACTGGGTTGTTATAGCTGGGGCATTCACATTTAGTTCAGTACTCCTGTAATGGGTGGGCCAGAGTTCTGTGACCGAGGGCCAGGCTGAGGCGTCAGCTCCTGGATATGTGTCGGTGGGGAACACACAGAACTTAGAACAAACATTACATTTTTGTGTGTCTAGCAATAACATTATAATTATAAAGAAACTTAATAGAAAGTAATTTTTATATAACAATATGAAATTATTCATTGAAATTAAAACATTTCATGGCATAGTTTTATACCCTGTTACAGTTCACTCCCTTTCCCAGTCCAGACTATAGTGTGCTATTATTATTTTATATAAGATTAGATATTTTGCTTTGTCTTAAATTGATTAAATCATGAAGATCTTTATTATTTCTTCGTAGATTCATATAAACATATAACTAGTATCTATCTAAGAAGTAATTTAATTACATGGTATTGTTTAATGTTAATGTAGTTTCCATGTAAAATGCAAAATGTAATAATTCCTTAACTAATTAAGGAGTTTATTCTAAAAAAGTAATAATAATGATAAAATAATGCTAAATATAGCAGTCATTCTAAATAGAATGTTAAATTTACTTTAAATCTCAAAATTCTAATTCTAATTTTTAGTAAAAGAGTATATAACAGTTATATGCAGCCAGGCATGCTGATTGATCATTGAAAATTGATATATGAGGAAAGTCATATCAAGTTTGAAACTGAATAACAGTATCAGTTTATAAATAAAAATAAATAATTAAAGTATAACAATATACTTAACATTTGAAAAAAAATAAAATAAAGATAAAAAAAAAAAAAATAAAGATAAAAAGTAAATTATAACAAGGTTTTATTATTAGGTTGAATCTACCTATGACGTAATTTAAAAAACAGTACAACATAATATTGTATGTGTTTAGGTAGACACATTTAAATAACTGTTATCATAATTTTTCAGATATCTCAGCAGCCTGGCTTCATTAGCACACAAGTCAGGACCTGGGGCCTTAGATTTTATCTGTCATGTGACAATATCTTATAATCGTTTCTAAGGCATTAAAGACTGAGTGTTGCCCTTTTAGGAAATAAAATGTTTTCCAGGTTGAAGGTCAAACCTGAATTTACAAGGGCAGCCTTTAACTTAATTCTGGGAGTGAAGTGAACCCCACAGTGTAGCAGAAAGTGACTGGTTCAATACTCTACACCTGGCACAAATGGGGTCCAGTCCCAGGACATATTTTCCTTGGGCACCGGACAACAAATTTGTACCCAGTCTCAGACGGCTTATGCATTTGTCTAGTTTTTGGTTTGAAGAATAAACCTCGGGCCATCTGAGCCCCACTGAATATTGGACAGAATCACAGCTACCTGTCATCACACTGGAATAATGATCTTTCCAGCGCTTGACAGACTGTGACCTGACCAAAGAACTTATTTCAGTGGATGAGAGTTTAACTTTGGTATCAACAGTCACATGATCCAGGCCAGATTTTGCAGCCCTATCAGCCGCCTCATTTCCCCCAACACCTATATGAGCTGGGCACCAGACTAGTGTAATATCCAGACCGGCTTGTTGGTTGGAATAATTTAGTATGATGATTTGTTCTAAAGATCCGGTCTGGATTTACTATGAACATTTAGAATTGACTGCAGCGCCGAAAGAGAATCCGAAAATATAATCGTGTATCAACAGATGAGAAATTTATTGAGGGAATGTAGAATGCTGCTGATACTTTTCCTGATTAGGGACATTTTTATCCATCCGTGTAAATGCTAAAATGGTTATTATAATTCTCTTCTGAGTAAAGTTTGACTTGAATGTTACTTAAATGGGGAAGTTGATTTTTCAAATTTAGGTTAGATAGGGTGAGGTCAACCTGAGGCGAGGGCATAAGCCATGGATGTTCAATTTCTGACCTGAAGTCTGCTACCTGTATGTCCCTGAGACCGAAATCCTCAACCAAGTTTTGGGTTGAAGCCCCAAATGGGGGGGCATTATTTTTATACATAATCTTGGTGAAGTGTCCAGTCCCAAAGATGGAGTTCACGGGGTTATTTCCCCTTGATTGTGCTCTGGCCCAGTATTTGACAGTGTGGGCCTTGCGCCTGATAGCCAAGGGAAGTACACCAGCCTCCGCTTCCAGTTTGTGAGTAGGGGTGGAGCTAAGGGCCCCCAGGGCAATCCTTAGGGCCTTATATTGAATTTTGTCCAATTTATCTAATAAAGTTGGGGCAGCTGCAGCTTAATTTCAGCACCATAGTCAATTTTTTATCTAATAAGGGAGATATAAAGGAGCAATAAGCTTTTTTTATTTGCTCCAAAGTCAGAATATTTAAGCATTTTAATCATGTTAAGATTAGTGGTACACTGTTTATTTTAGTATTCAATATGAAGTTTAAAAGTAAGTTTTTTGTCCAAAATCATGCCTAAGAATTTTTCATTTTTTCAAATTTAATTTGTGTACCACCAAGGTGTATGTCTAATTTATGCTGCGGCTGATGCCAAAACAGGATACCGACAGTTTTTTCTTTGGATATTTTGAAACCCCAGTTTTGAGCCCATTCCCAAATCATATCTAAACATTTTTGTGCCTTAGTGGCCATATTCTTAAGATTTGTGCCTGTTATCCATGTGCCTGAATCATCTGCAAATTGACTTAATGACATGTCGGATTTTGAGATGGATACAGGAAGATTATTAATGAGTAAATTGAAAAGAAGAGGGGAGAGAATCGCGCCCTGAGGGGTACCTCTCGAGACACTTTCTTGGTCTGAGAGGGTACCGCTTACCCTTACTTGAATTTTACGCCCTTCTAGGAAAGACCTGAGGTACTGGAAACAAGCTCCCGTTATACCATATTCTTTTAACTTGTAAAGGACACCAAAGTGCCAGGTTAAATCAAATGCTGCCTGTAGATCTAGAAATATGGCTAGCACTGTTCGGCACCTGTTTTTGGCCGTAATTATATCATGTTGTAATTGAGCTAAAGTGCTCCTTCCCTTTCTAAAGCCAGACTGAGAGGGATCTAAGTAATTATTAAATTCAATATGCTGGTCTAAACGGGCCTTTACCATCGCCTCTAGCAATTTCCCAGAGTGAGATGTAAGGCTAATTGGTCTATAAGATTTGGGCTCTTCACTGTCCTTATTTGGTTTTTCGATAGGTATAATGCAAGCTTCTTTCCAGTTTGATGGATATAACCCCTCACTCCAAACCGTATTATAAAGAATAAGCCAAAGAAGAAGAATGTTATCATCCATGTTTTTAAACATGGTGTAGTTAATTTGATCTTGTCCAGGGGCAGAGTTTTTCCTGTCATGAATGCACCTCTTTAGTTCTTTTAATGTAAAAGGTTTATTTAATGGAGTATCATTTAACCCCGGCTCATATATTTCATCGCGATGCTGTGACTCTATACTTGTTTATGGGATGCGGGGGCTGGGGTACACTCCTTAACCATGTGTAGGATGGAATCTGTCAAATTTAATAGGTGTTCATTGATATCATCAGAGTAGACTAGGTTTGATTAAGGGACTTGCTAATAATTTTGAATTTTTCCCAATCTGTTTTATTTAATTTTAAATTTTTTGTTTCTGAATTTTGACCTGTTGAATTTTGGCAATTGATTGAGATTAAGATTGGGAAATGATCTGACCCCAGGGTATCCTCATGAACTCCCCAAGCTGAAACTGAGGCAATTTTGGATGTCCCAAAAGTTAAGTCAATATTTGACATGTTCCCATTAGATTTGTCTATTCTTGTTGGTGTGCCGTCATTGAATAAGATCAAATCATGTTTTTCAGCCCATTCCAAAATATCCCTCCCATGACGGTCTGAAATTTTAGAGCCCCACTTAACATGATGAGCATTAAAATCCCCAGTTATGGTACTATCAATTGCCTCATTTTGAGTTGGAAAGCACTTAATGATGTGATCTAGAGAGTCTAGATCACATCCTCTGGAATAAATGTTAGCTAAATTTAAAGATTGTTTGGAAGTATGGATTTTAATTAGTTGGTACTCTATTTTAGAGGTACCATTTTGATCCCTGGGGTTGTCTACCCTGATGTTCTCATAATTAATGGAATCTTTAATGTAAATTGCCAAACCACCACATAAGGTTTTCTTTTCTGTATAAGGTTTATGTTCTAAATTGAATCCAGGAATATTTTTTGACATATTTTTTATTGAACCTAGCTTCCTGGATACATAAAATATCTATATGTGGATTTTTATTTAACAAAATTTTCAATTCAGACAGTTTTTGGGGGCTCAAAATTTGAGCATTAAATGAGATAATATTTAATTTACTACACATGGTTAGGCTTAGGTGATATGATCCATTAAATATTTCCCCTTATAAGGGTCCAGGAAGTGACATGACTGTGTTACGTAATATTGCATAACAACTTCTTAATTGGCGACTTATCTTGATTATATTAAAGTACGTTTTGAAATTGAGATTAACACAGAGAGGACAGAGACTATGATATACTGGACAATATTGTTTGCATTAATCAGTTTAAAAACTTTTAAAGCATAGTGGGGAAAAAATGGTACCAGTAGATATTTCTTAAAAAGATGGCATAAGAAGTTAGTATTAACGAGGGTGTAATTAGACTATCATTCAAAATTGATATTTGAAAAACTTGGTATTTATAGTTTAAATAATGAATTTTCAAAAAAATGTATGCACATATCAGTAGGTAAGGAGTTTTACTTGCTACAAAAAAGAAATGGGAAAAGTAATAGTCACACAGTCATAGGCTGAAGTTGCTTATATCTCTTAAGTTGTTTTATCATTAGCATAGCATAATTATATAAATAGATTATAAAATTATGTTAAACTAAAAACTTTGTGAACTACTGCGTTCGGTGATTAATGATATTGTACAATTGAACGATGTAAGTGATACGGCAACTTAATTTTAAGCGAAATCAAGTTTTAAAAATCTACATAAGTGAACAAAATATTTCTCCAACATCGACCGTGACCATGAATTCGATTTTAAAAATAAAACTTCATCAACATATATATTTTTAAAGGCAAGTATTGAATTTCAAAATACATTTAAGAAATTATTCCGTTCCCTTATTTCTTTTCAAATTATGCGCGAAATATGCATTGATTACGCAAGATTTCGGATTTTAGGCCGTACCTGTTGGCTCTGTACACATAAGTCAACCAATAATTCCATAACAGTTAAATAAATTCAATGGAGACAATTCTGCATTTTTGATAAAACACAATTCACTCCAAAGTTCTTTTTTAGGGGAGACTATCATAAAACAAATGCACACGTAAAAAGTGCTAGATTACCTCCCTTACCAAAAGTTCTAATTTAAGACAGTATGGTAAATCATCTTTAATAACTTAGATATATATCATAAATTGTACATTGTTTAAGTTAAATATATCTGTTGCCAAACACTCTTAAACATCATATTGTGTATCGAATATTTAAATAAAGTAAATATTAAATGTAAAATTACCATGATTTAAATTTTAACTTGTTATTAGAAATTATTATTATTATAAATTTTTCTTTATTTAAAGTCTATTTAATGAATTATGATCTCTCCCCACTTAGTTTTAATATACAGGCCTGTTTATGTACTTAAGATATATTATATCAGCCCGTGTATGTAACAGTTATACACGGCAGGCACTCCCTGCAGCCAGAAGACATCCTGCAGTCACTGCCTTTCGTCTTGATGTCGCTCGGCAGACCAGTTAGTTTCCGATCGATAACTCGTCAACGGATTAACCAATGGGCCTGTTACTTTGCAGGTGCATTGGCCTTGGACACCAGGTGACCCCTATTGAAACTGGGGTCACTAGGTCAAAGGTCAAGGTCACCGTGACATGGAGTGAAAATCGTTTCCGATCAATAACTCGTCAACGGATTGACCGATGGGCCTGATACTTTGCAGGTACATTGGTCTTGGACACTAGCTGACCCCTATTGAAACTGGAGTTACTAGGTCAAAGGTCAAGGTCACTGTGAAAATCGTTTCCCATCGATAACTCGTCAACGGATTGACCGATGGGCCTGATACTTTGCAGGTACATTGGCCTTGGACAGTAGATGACCCCTTTTGATATTGGGGTCACAAGGTCAAAGGTCAAGGTCACTGTGTCATGGAGTGTGAAAATCGTTTCCGATTGATAACTCTGTGTCAAGGCCCTGTTTGGGGGGCATATGTCTCCGACCGCGGAGCTCTTGTTCTTATTTAGCTAGCTTAAGGGCCGGTGAATATACACTTTAGCCGTGTAGACTGTGTCGTGCTCTTTACACATTTGGATAAGAACAGTAACTGTTGATAAAACGGTTTAAGAATTTCATAACTTTTGTCGTAAGTGTCTTCATAGGAAATAATCTTACATTACATACAAATATATTGATGAAACGAGGCCAATTAGTTTATATCTTTTAGAAGAGAATCATTAAATTTCCAATATCATAGATGAGCCTTTATCTACTTTTTCTAATAGTAAGCTTAATGTAAGGCATGATCAGTTCTATATCCAGTTAATATATCTGTTGTATCAATTTTTGTCGAGCCCGCCTGCGGTGAGCTCGACATAGTCGCCACAATATTATGCCGGTTGCGTGTCTGTATGTTAATGAGTGAGTCTGGATCCTTGAGTGAGTGAGTGAGTGAGTGAGTCCGGATCCTTGTCAGGGCTGTATCTCCATTATGCATTGACACTTTTTAAGATAACTTGGCATAATTGTTTAACACCATGAGATGGTATGCAGTGCACAAAATCCAGGTCTCTAGCTCAAAGGTCAAGGTCACACTTAGAGGTAAAACGTCAAAAATGAGCATTATAGACCTTGTCCGGGCTGTATCTGCCTTATGCATAGAAACTTTTTAAGATAACTTGGTATAATTGTTAAAAACACCATGAGATGGTGTGCAGTGCGCAAGATCCAGGTCTCTAGCTTAAAGGTCAAGGTCACACTTAGAGGTAAAACGTCAAAAATGAGCATTATAGACCTTGTCCAGGCTGTATCTCATTTATGCATAGAAACTTTTTAAGATAACTTGGCATAATTGTTAAACACCATGAGATGGTGTGCAATGTGCAAGATCCAGGTCTCTAGGTCACACTTAGAGGTCAAACATAAAAAATGAGCATTATAGACCTTGTCCAGGCTGTATCTCCCTTATGCATTGAAACTTTTTAAGATAACTTGGCATAATTGTTAAACACCATGGGAAGGTGTGCAGTGCGTAAGATCAAGGTCTCTAGCTCGAAGGTCAAGGTCACACTTAGAGGTCAAACATATAAAATAATCATTATACACCTTGTCAGGGGCTGTGTCTCCCTTATGCATTGAATTATTTGAAAATGACTTGCCATAATACAATGAGGCCATGTGTCTTAGGCAACACCAAGATTTTCATAGGTCAAAGGTCAAGATTACACATTCGGTCAAATATATTTTCCTTGTCTGGGCTGTGACTTCTGTTTGCATTCAAGGATTTTGAAATAAATTGGTATAAAAGGCGGGGCCTATTTTGACCCTAGGGCAATAATATACACGAAATATCTAAGCTCTATGTCCTCAGGTTTTTGAGAAGAAGATTTTTGAAGATTTTATAGGCCTATATAGGAAAATTGAAAAAATCTTCTTGTCCAAAACCACAAGGCCTAAAACCACAAGGCCTAGAGCTTAGATATTTTGTATGTAGCATTGTCTTGTAGACTTCTACCAAGTTCGTGCAAATCATGGCGCCAGGGTCAATATTGGCCCTGCCCGGGGTCAGTTGATTTCAACAACTACTTGATAGTTGAGGTACCGGTAGATAACTTTTTACCATGACAAATAACTTCCCTTGATTAAATTATCCCTTAGTGTTACGATACTCAGGTGAGCGATACAAGGCCATCATGGCCCTTTTGTTTCTATATACATATAATTATTAAATTACATTTATGTTTTGCCTCCAAAGGTAGCTTACTCTTATTACGGTCTGTTGTTGTTGTTTTTGTATACGAACAGGTACAGAACAGCACTAATTAAGGCTTTATACCCATAATGTCCAAAATTATTATCGTATAATGGAGCAGGTGGATCTTAGGAACCTTCATTATCTTTAAAGGTTACTGTGGTAAAAAATGATTTACAGTGAGATTTTTGAAAAAAAAATTTTATGATAATCCTTTGAGTTATTGACCCTTTAAATTTGCATTGAAGTCCATGGATAAGCACATTTTATAAAGATAAAAGAAAAAAGGTGATCCATTTTAATGAAAACTCAAGGTAGAGAGATGCAAAAACATGTTATCGATCTTATATGTTTAAGAAAAATGTAAGTCACTGTACAATATCTTCAGAAATTAACTTTTTTTTCAAATTTTCTACAAAAGCAGCATCTCTTAAAAAACTTTCAAAATGAGTTGTAAAATAAATTAAAGTATCTAGGATAACTATCAAAGTAATGAGAAAAATGAGCAGTACTACTTTTAAAATATTAACATTACTCTATCATTGAGTGGGTATGTCCAAAAAGTATACAGTCTTATGGATATAATACCTTAAGTGTTATTATTAGTCATGCTATGTTGGCATTGGCAGCCATGGATGTATTTCAGTCTGCCTTATTTTTGTTTGATCTGTTTAAGCAATGATTATTGTAATTTCATTATATGTTTGTTGTAAGTGGACATGGTGGCTGAAAGGATACTGTAAAAGTTTTTGTTGTTATTTGTCCCATATTGTCCTATATTGTCCTATATTCTTTGAACAAATTCCTATATTTCAGAGGTTTGTCCTATATTTTTTGGACCAAAATTCACTTGACGCCCTGCAAAAGGAAAATCTTAAAAAATCTTGTCTTGAACAACATGGTCCTAAGCGGTTAAATATTAGCCGTCACATTAGTCACTTGTTTCATATAGATTTATATAGGGGAAAATATGAAAAAAAGTTCTTGTCTAAAAGCACAAGGTTTACAGCTTTTTTGCATGTAGTAGCATAATTATGTAGAGGCCCTCTTACAAAATTGCTAAAAAAGATATCTCCAAGGTCGTATTTTCCAATAATTATTGCAGCACACATTTAAATCAAATTTCTCAGGTGAGCATTGCAGGGCCACTTGGCTCTCTTGTTTGTTAATCATTTTGTTTACACGGCAAATTTTTTAATCTCAGTATAAAACGGTTCAGTGATTTCCTATCATCCATTTGTCAACCAGTTTTTGATGCAAAATTCTCATGCTTCTTGAAATGTGTACACACGTTTGTGAGGAGAACCAGTTTTCGATCAGATTGTTAGCGGACAGGCACATGGTAGGTTGATATTTTACTAATTAAATTAAATTTAGGTCACAGGTATGTGAGCTTTATACAATTAAATCGTGAATTCTTTCTTCAGATGATTTTGTATTACTATTTTATTGTTTGTTTAATTTTCTTCGATTTCTTTGTAATGTTATTGCTGAATGTAGTAAAAAACTTACTGACCATGGCCCCGTTTCATCAAACATCTTACGCCACTTCTTAAGTAAGAAGTGTCTTATCTCCCTTCTTAGCGTTAAAATACGTTTCATCAATTTTTTCTTAGCTACGAATTCTTAAGTTTGGGAACAATTTTTTCTTAACTTTATGATAGCTCATGGGCTTTCTTAAAGATAAGAAAACGCGACTTCTGCCTTTATCATTACGAGATAGCCTTTTATTTTAAGACTGTTGAGTATGTTATACTAGATATTTGTAAATAATGGAAAAGAAATTCTGTTTTATGTTCAGGGGCGTAGCCAGTTATAAATGAATTTTATGCCCACAAGGAAGAATGTAACCCCCGCTGTTGCTTGGTTTTGGATTTTTTATGCCCCGCTATTTGAAATGGCGGAGGAGCATATCGTGTTTCCTCTGTCCGTCCGTGCGTCTGTGAGTCTGTAGGCACCCAGGTGTCATTGTGGGGTTAGGGTTAGGTTACGGGGTTCCAGTACGTACAAACCGACATTGTGGGGAAAATTTGAGCTTATGGGGTGCAAAAATGTTGCTTGTGGGGTTCAGAAGATCAAAAGAAGATCAAAGGCGGCACCCCACAACGTCACTTCAGTGAGTACGTCCGTCCGTACACACCAGAGGGTGGTTGTGGGTTAGGGTTGGGTAAGAGTTGATACATTTTGGCATTGTGAGGTACAAACTGGAATTGTGGGGATAATTTCGACTTGTTGGGTGCAACTTGTGAGGATAAAAACACCGAAAATATCAAAGGGTGCACCCCATAACATACCTCTCATGAGAATGTATGTCTGTTCAAATTTTCCAAGGATGGTTTCATATTTTACATGAAGGAATATAATATTAAATACAGGTCAAGTTCGATGTGACATAAAATCCAAACATTTTCACTGGAGTTATGGTCCCTTTTTGACTTAGCTCTTGAAAGGCATTCGTGACAGACAGTCGGACACATTTCTAGTTTAAATTAGAACTCAAATGGTGAACTTTCAGTTGTATTTGCAGGGATTAGAAGCACTGTCAAATATTATTTATTTGAATCATGCATAATTGTATTTTAGATACCGTGATTAACAATTATTAGACATAATATTAGCTTTTGACTTATATGGCATTTTTATATTGTTCACTTTTCAAATTAACGTTACGCACGTGCGTATGTGCGTATCGCTGATTTTATAACTTGTTGACAATCTGATATTTCTAAATCTTATTTTGAGACTGGGAACACATTTTTATCTTCAAAAGAAACCTTTTTGGCATTTCTCTTTGTTCATGATAAAAATTGAAAAATAAAGCTAAGAGATATTAAAATGCATTTGGAGTTTTCGTATTTATTAACTGTTTTTCTCCGAATCTTACTGTGAAATCTTATTACTCAAACAATAATAATTTGATCTGACAAGCATTAATCATAAACAATACAGTTGGGTTGTCCAACATACATAGGCGTGCAAATAATGTAATTTTATGTGCAAGTTTGAGCGACTCAAAAACACATGTATCATGAGTCAATGTTCACATTGTTTAAAAACATATTCTCAGTTAATATATATCAAATAGTTTACATTTTCTGAAAGATTAGAGCTTCATCTTAAATTTGTATATAATTTACAAAAATCTGTTGAGAAATAAAATAAAATTCTCTATATAACATATGTATAGAATCAAGTGTATTTTTCTTATTTACATAGCTAGGGCCGGTGAATAAACTTTACCCGTGCAGACTGTGTCGCGGTCTTTACACATTTAGATAAGAACATTTGATAAAACGGTTTAAGAATTTCGTAACTTTTGTTGTGTCTTCGTAGGAAAGAATCTTACGAAAGATAAGAATATATTGATGAAACGAGGCCCATGTCTCTTTATGTGAGAAAGAAGGCAGTTGCTTTTAACTTTTCCATGTGCTTTCAAGTGACCAAAAAAGCCCAAACCTACATATCCTATTGTAATGAACAAGTAACCAGAAAAATACATATTTCTTTTATGCCTAAGGAAACCCAGGTGGTTATTTGAATGTTATAATAGATATTTTGTAGTTGATGTTTAAGCTCGGTTATTCAAAATAGATTTACTGTTTTACGGGCAGTATTGTGTATAACAATAAAACATCATCATAAGTGCTCAATGACTTATTTCAAATCTAACATTCTTAAGCTCGACAACAATTGGATGAATTTTTAGCTCACATGAGCCAATGGCTCAGGATGAGCTTTTAGGATCGAGGAATGCTGGTGCCCGTCCACACTTAGGATGTTTACACTCTAGCATCCACAGCTATATATTGATTATGTTCGATTATGGGCAAAATATGATAAGTATTTCCAGAGTTATGGGCCCTTGACTTAGAAAATTTGGTTTATTTTAACTTGTTTACATTATTCATTGCTTCATCAATATTGAAACTTATTTACAGTGAATGTGTTATGATGACCTAAAGGTCTCTGAGAGTTTGATATGGGCGAAATTGAACCAGTGCTTGCAGAGTTATGGGCCCTTGACTTAGAAAAATTGCTATATTTCAACTTTATTACATTATAGCATCTTGATTTCTTCACTAATCGTAATAATATTCACACAGCATCCATTATTCATGAAAAAAAGATTCAGTTTGATCAAACTCTTTATAGAAACTGCGCATACAAGATGAAAGACTATATCGCCTGATCATTAATTATAGCATAGTTGTTCTCAGATGAGCGATATAGGGCAAACTTGGCCCTCTTGTTAAAATAGCCTTTAATTGACCCATGATATCAGTGTTTATTTTTAAATATATCATTTTATATTAAAGTCATTGGAAACAAGAAGAACAGTGAACAATTCTAGGTATGGTGCATGTGAATGAATAGACTTTTTTTAGGCCTGTGTTCTACAATGAAGACTTGGCCATCAGTCTAAGGTAGGTGTTAAAAATTGCATACTCTAAAATTATTACTCTCAGCGTGTCAATGACGTTATCATAAATATTTTTCGGTTGTACTCCAGTTGTCCACAATAGTTCAATATGTGTGATATACCAGTGGCAGGGATGTTATTTTTCATCTGCAGAATTTTGTGGTTTTGATCATCCCTGGGGCCAACTGGGGCCCTAGCAGCCCTCAGCTTCCAGCTTAATCAATTTAATATTTCTCAGTTTTGCCATCCCACTTTACACTCACGGTAATCTGCAGCAGGCAGTAAACCAATTGGATTCTGTACCAATACTTACCTAGCTCTCTTCATGCAGTACTAAGTATTCTACTTCTCTACTTCTGTAATAAGTGTTCAATTTCATAGAAAATATGAAAATAAGATTGAAATTATGTTGGTATTTTTTTGTAGATTGGTTGTCAGAACTTTAGAGAATAAAATCATCTACTTCTCATCTTTGTGATGCTGCAATGGAAGAGCCTTCCCATGATACTTCTATACTGTGTATATGTCCACTTCAGGTATGTAGAGCCTGGTAGAGTTTCATAGATATAACTCAAATATTGTCTCTCCTTATCACTAGCAATGAACAATGTTTTATTCTTTTCAAGCTTTTTTTCTATTGAGCTGTCAGTTAAACATGGTGCCCATACCATGTTCTTCTCAATGATATGTGTGGGACAAAATTAGTAAACAAACGCTCAACAATAAACGCTTTCTTTGGAAAGTCACATGGTATAGGCACTGAGTTAAAGATAAATTGATGAAATAGACCATTGGAACTTTCTTCGGTTTTATGAGGGTATAAAGCTGTCTCAACTTAGATTTAAAATCTTATATGGGGGTTTCTGTTTAATATAGCTAGAATTCTATTGCCATATCATAGGCTGTAGTCTTTAGATTCAGTTTAATGAAAAATGATTTTGCTTGATTATGAAAAAGTCTTGAAATCTGATTGAAATTTTCCTCATTTTGTCAACAGTATAATAACATGTCTAAGTGTACAAAGCCATGTCTGACAAGAAATTTCAATAAGTACATAATTACATTGTTTTCATAACCTTAAAGTGTTTTCCGAAAAGAGTTTTACCAAAAACTGTCTGTGTAATCTAACAAACATGATTGTTACAAGTTATCAAAACAAAGTGTTCCGGAACATTTTATTCCTGCACTGTTACACAATTCAAGCAGCATTTGCTGAATTCAAACATGCCCTACTTGACTCCATAAATGCATTTTACCTTGGAAAAGAGGAAAACTTTTTATTAAACTTTGTTGATTTTTATGCCCCAGTATCGATAGATCGGAGGCATATTGTTTTTGGTCCATCTGTTTGTCTGTTTGTACCAAACTTTAACCATGCCTATAAAATCAAAATACTTGAACCTACATTCATCAAACTTCATATGTAGGTTCCTCATGGCCTGTGCATTTTCAGGTCAGTAGGTCACGGTGTTTAGAAAAATTACTACATTTCTTTTAGGATACTACTCCTACATTTTTCATGGGATTTTGAGGAAACTTTCACAGACTTGTTGTTACCAAGACCCCCTGCACATATACTCCGGGATTTTGTGATTCAATCCTTTTCTACGTAATTATGGCCCTTTGTTTATTTTGTGCGATTGTAACAAGGAACTACTCTTGTTTCCTTCTTTTCTTAAGGGATTTGATAAACTTTCATGGAACTATTGTTATCAAGATACCCAATGCATTTTGTAATGGTTTTATGATTCGATATATTTTTACGGAATTATGGCCCTTTGTTTATTTTGTGCATATGTAATATATACAGAAATACTTTTGTTTTCAACTAGGCCAGAGTTTTTTTATCTTTCATTTTACAAACCTGCCGGTCCTAATTTCTGAAAAAAATGGAATAAAAATAAAAGTGTGAAAGTGATATTTTAGTTTATTTTTTGCGCCCGTTCTTCCGATCCATGCCCAAAAAAATATAATTCCTCCGTACAATAGTAAAACCACCAAGCAGAATGCTCTGACATCATCCTTCTCTTAGTATAATTATGCCTGAGATGTTGCGCTTAACTGGTTCCCACTGATTTTGACTGTATTTTGCCTTTAGGTGTGCATGCAGAGTGTCAGTTTACGAAATAGTTGAAGGCATTGAATAGCTGTACGGAGACGTATGTTAATTACTAGAAAATGTAGAAAATATAAAAAAGATATGAAAAGTTGTGTCTCTAATTCTTTGATTGGTTAGCAATACATAATATGTTTAACTTTTGAACATGCTTTGATTTTTGTTCTTTTTATAATGTCAAACTATATGCATCTGTGTGTATGTTGGCCCACCAAAACCCTGATTTGCCTACATGCATGCAGTGTTTACCAAACGTGCCAAAAGCGTGGTTGTTCGCAAAATATTCATTCGATTGTTTTGATTTTGCAGTCTTATTTATATCCATATGAAGTAAGTGAGTGAAATACTCATGGTCAGGGTGCAAAGAATGAGTCATGGTCCTCAATAATCATCTGGAGCACTGCATTAAACCACCAAAGATGCACTAAAGTACATGTATATATCGTTCAAGTCTCCAAGTCATTGAAAGTCACATGTATTTATAACTCACATGCATCATGTTTATATATTTATACCCCCAGATATGAAATATATGGGGGCTATATTGGATTCACGCTTGACGGTCGGTCGGTCGGTCCGTGCGTCTGTAGACACAATTTGTCCGGACAATTTCTCAGCAATTACTCACAGGATCTCAATGAAACTTCACAGAAGTGATAAGTAGTAAGCCTAGTTGTGCATGCTTAAAGCAATTTTCGTTCAGATTAATTATCACTGAGTTATACCCCTTTGTTGTTTTTATACAGTATATACAAAGGCAAATTTTGTCCGGACAATTTCTCAGCAACTACTCATAGGATCTCAATGAAACTTCACAGAAGTGATCAGTAGTGAGCCTAGTTGTGCATGCTTAAAGCATTTTTTGTTCGGATCAATTTTCACTGAGTTATAGCCCTTTGTTGTTTTTATACAGTATATACAATAGGCAAATTTTGTCCGGACAATTTCTCAGCAACTACTCGCAGGATTTCAACGAAACTGCACAGAAGTAATAAGTAGTTAGCCTAGTTGTGCATGCTTAAATCATTTTTCATTTGGATTGATTTTCACTGAGTTATAGCCGTTTGTTTTTTTCTACAGTATATACAATAGGCAAATTTTGTCCTGACTGTTTCTCATTGACTACTGCCAGGAATTCAGCAAAACTTCTCAGAAGTGATAAGTAGTTAGCCTAGTTGTGCATCCATTAAGCTTGTCTTGGTTGGTTTAATTTTCACTGAGTTATGGCCCTTTGTTGTTTTTTATACAGTGTATATACAATATCTCAGTAACTACTCATAGGAATTCAATGAAACTTCACAGAAGTTATAAAAAGTAAGCCAAGTTGTGCATGCAATAACCAGGTTTTGTTTGGATTAATTTAATTTTCACTGAGTTATGGCCCTTTGTTTTATACAATTAGGCAAATTTTGCCCGTACCATTTCTCAGCAACTACATGCAGGAATTCAGTGAAACTTATTAGAAGTGATAAGTAGTTTGCATGTTGTTGTGCATGTCCACAATAGGTTTTGTCCAAGTAAATTTTAATGAGTTATGGCCCTTTGTTATTTTTTATATAATGTATATTTAGAAACTGGTCAGGATATATCTAAGCAACAATTTGCAGGTATTAAAAAAATGAAAATGCATTATATTTCCCTCTGTAAAATGTAACAATAACTGTGTCAAGGCCGCAGCTGGGGGTATTCATCACCTTTAGTGATAGTTCTAGTTTATTCAAATTCTGACACATCAAATAAAGTATTGAGTGTGCACATTAATGCTTCAGTAGTTGAAGGCCAACATGAAAGTAACTTAGAAACTTCAGCAAGAGGAAAAAGTAAATTTCTATGCCGGTAAAATGATGTTCAAACATAAAATATCTTGTTCCAAATTGCAGATATTAACTTTTATTATCAATGAAATATAACACACTGTATGACAAATAAAATTAGACCTAAAAAGAAAGTTATTGACATTCTGAACAATATAATTTAAAAATAAAATGAAAATTTTCATTTTATTTTTATTTTTTTGGTTGACTCCACCTGTTTATTACTTTTAATTTTATTTTTATTCCCTCCTCCGACTGCTCATTCCTGAAAAAATTCTAATAAGATAAAAACTCTGGCCCTACTTCTATATTTCTCAAGGGATTTTGACCAAACTTTGATAGAAATATTGTCACCAAGTTCCCCAGCACATACTGTGTGGGATTTGTGATTTGATCACTTTTTGGAAGATTTATGGCCTTTAGTTTATTTTGTGTCCTAAATTTCTTCTATGATAGTCCTCTTACATTTCTCAAAGGAATTTGATGAAACTTTCACAGACTAATTGTCACAAGAATCCCAGCATGTATATTCCAGGTTTTGTAATTGGATTGTTTTGGGAGGATTTATGGCCCTTTATTTTGTGCATATATGTAATAGAGAAATACTCTTCTGTGCACAACTTCTCCTAAATTTCTCAAGGGATTTTAACCAAACTGTGATAGAACTATTGTCACCAAGTTCCCCAGCATACTTTGTCAGGGTTTTGTGATTCGATCATTTTTAACAGATTTATGGCCCTTGGTTTATATGTACCAAAATTTAACCTTGCCTATTAGTCCAGTCATCATAAATTTTTTGGGGAATTAATTAGTACATAAGCCATTTTTGGTATGTTGGTTCTGTTTGTGGTAAATAACACCCAGAAAAAAGTCCCCAAGAATCCCATGGTGCAAAAGTGATATTTTGGGGCTAAAAGTTGAAAAAAATAAATCAAACTGGGAATTTCAGGAATCAATGTATAACTCAAAAACTATTTGGCCAAATGAGTTTTATTGTTCCAAGATGATGTGTATTGATAAAAGACATCATTTTGATTTAGTTTTACTCTCGAGTCGAATCCAAAATGGCCGCCATAATCCAAAATGGCCGTCAAAATCTTGTTTTTACTGTTTAAATCCAAATTTGACTGATTGCCTCTTATATCAGTCATTCAGTCATTCTAATTTCAAATGTAAAAAGAATAAAGATTACTTTTATCTTATTTATGATGAATTTATTAAAAAAAACAAATAGCGAAACTTATAAAAGCACACAATGTAATGTTGGGCATGAACTGTATAAAAACTCGAATATGACATTCTAGAGCACTATATTTGTTCAAGTTCAGAATTATGCCCAAGACACTTTTAACTTTTGATATTGATGAATATTAACAACTTTTGTATTTTAATGAACTTGATTATTCATTGCATAAATCCAATATGGCCGCTCCAATCCAAAATGGCCGCCAAATTGTTTTACTGTTTAATTCCAAATTTGACTATTTTGTCATATTCTAATTACAAATGTAAGAAGAAAAGAAATTACTTTTATATTATTTGTGATGAATTTCTTTTCAAAGTCAATATTGAACTTATAAAGCTCACAATGTAATTTTGGGCATAAACTGTGTAAAACACAAAAATGACATTCTAGAACCACTATAATTATTCAACTTTAGAATTATGCCTAAGACATTTTTAACATTTGATATTAATAAATACTGAGAACTTTTGTATTTTAATGTTGATTATGCATGATGTAAATCCAATATGGCTGCTAAAATTATAGAGTCGATAGGTCATACAACAAAAATAAACAATTAATCAGACAATAATGAAAGATGCCAATGCAAAGACCCATCTACATCATGCAATAGGTTCCTAAGTCTCTTCACTTTAATCTTTTCTGAATAGTTCTCAGATGAAGACATTTTTTCAAGTGCAGTAGCTAGTGCCTCTTCCTGAGGGTAGGTAGTCTGTATCATTGTTGTCAACAGACAAATGCTTAATTGGAGATAAGCCTTCTCCATTGACTTTGTGGACCAATATACCTACGTTTTTCTAATTGAGGTCATATTATTCAGTTTTGAGACAAAGTCTCCCAATCATTTTAGTGATTTTCGAGCTTTTGATCTTGATATACAGAAGGATTTAATTAAAATTTTCATCAGTTAGTCTCAGATTGAATTTCCTTAGGGCTTCCTTGAGGGTTTAGGTAGCCCATATACAGTCATCATTATACCATACATTTGTAGTTTGTCATGGCTTATAGAGTTTGTGGAGGTCAGTGGGATTGAGCCTTCAGCTGTCTCTATGGGCAGTGAAGTAACAATGTTAGACATATCCTTACTATTGTCTAACTTTTCATGAGTAATCATAAGTCTGGTCTCAAAGAAGTTTTTTTCAAATTCGCTATTGCTGGCTTCCGCAGTTTGGATTGGTCTTAGACAGACGGACATGCTGATGAAATAAGCTGAGAAAATGGTCACTTCCACAAGTGTCATCTCCAACGTTTCATGTAAAAGTCTCTTAGCAACGTTAATTTAGGCTACACAGAGATAGATTTTTTCAGGCACACAAGACCTGGGATGAGAGAAACAACTTAATATCTCTTCCAAAACCAAGAGAAGTACAATTAAATCCTCTGGTCCAGACAAAGTTCATTATCAATTAATTTCTTAAACGCACATTCATACTCTTTCTCTTTTACTTGATACGTTTAATAATGTATGGGAATCAGATGAACTCCCTTCTTCTTAGCATTGCTAATTTCTATTCCTAAACTGGGCTTTCTAGTGATCATCACGCAATACTCAGATGCCACCTTCCACTTTTTTTATTGTGGCTTTCTTCCGTGTCCAAGTGGGAAACACTCTTTCAGATCCACACAAACAATAAATGGATATGCCACAGGGCTGTATCATGTGGGTCACCCCATTTAGTATCAAAACTAATAGTGAAGTTTTAAATCCAGGAGTAAACTGCTCCCTTTATGTAGATGGTTTTACTTGAATCCTTTGATGTTTTGAGTCGAAAAACAAAAACCTCGTTAAAAGACGGCTCCATCAATGATATACTTGATATGAAACTATGTCGGATCAAAATGGTTTCACAGTTTCAATACATTTTTAAATGCATCCGGAACTATGTCTTATTATATGGGCAACACACCAATTCAGGTTGTACCAGACTTTAATTATCTATAGGGGTTATATTTGACTCCAGACTTACATTTATATTAGTCATATTAAATCACTAAAATAAGTAATTGCTAGAAGACTCAATACCTCCTGAAAGTTGTCACTGACTGAGGATCTAACAGAAAAGTACTAATACGTTTATATCAGTCTCTTATCCATTCAGAACTGGACTATGGGTCCATTGTATTTGAATCAGCATGGAAATCATATCTAATAGCCCTTGAAACACTACATATTCATGGTTAAAGACCTGTCCCTGGAGCCTCTATGTTGAGGCAAATGAAATACTAGTACTAAGTATCCCTTTTTTCACAACAAAAATTTGCCGCTCTTATACATTTGTATTTTAAAACTAAAATTAAATTTCTTTTTAACAATACATACCAAGTTGTTAATTACACTTTATCAAAATATATCTTTGAATGTAATTCCACCACTTGGCACTTTCCAAACCAAATACCAAGAACGAAAGAAAAATATACCACATGCATCAACCTATTTAATCTGATGTTATATAATCTGTATCACTATAATATAATACAATGTAAATGAGATTGGTCTCACACACTCTTATTTTTTTGTCACTACATATCAATTGCAACTATTTCATTTTACATTTTTAGTTGCGCTTCATTTCTTATTACATGACTATATATCCTTTTACCAATCTGATAACATACTTCTTGACGTCCTCTTATTTAATTTCGCTTTACATGACTTATGTTGTCGATGCGCCGTAAAACAACATTAAACATTGCATTTCCAACAGTGAAAATTAATATAAGGATTCATTGTGATAGATAAACAACATTGTAATAAAAAGTAATCACATAAAAATCACCGCCACTAACATATTCATTGTACATTATAACTACTAACCTCCACAAAAAATTCGTCTGAAACAAAAGAAGTCCAATACATTTTTGCTATCTAGAACTACTTCTTGATTACTAAAGTACCAAATCTATGTTTTTGGAAGGTGATACTTTCCTACATAATCATATTCAAAATAGTTACCCTCGGCCCAATAACAGGACAGAAAATAGTACCACTTGTTGTATACATTGCAGAGTGAGACTTTTGATAAAAGCTGAAGTTATTACTGCAGAAATATTATGTTATGGAAACTTAAACTGTAAAACTTATAAGTACAATGTATAATAATTAAGTATTCAAACGCACAAAAGTTTCATTCATAAACTGTTGAGGTAACAAGATTTACTAATATTGTTTCATTTACTATTTAAAGTAGTGCTCGAACATATGGTGGTGATTTACGCCATGTCGTACGAGTTTCCGCGTTTTTGCCACGAAAATGCTAAAATACGACAAAGTTGACTTTCCGTCAGTACTTCCAGTACTTTGATCAATCTTTATACTGTAAATTACTAAAGATATATTGATTAAATACCTTTCAATGCTAAAATACTGGAAAAAGCTACTAACTTGACAGTTTTTTATTGCAGAAAATGTTTTATACAACAATTAAATAAATAATCTTAAACCGAATGAAGTTTGGGCGGCCATATTGGATTATGGCGGCCATCTTGGATTCTAAGCCGATATAAAAACATTCAAAAAGATACTGTTGATAAATTTTTACCAGTGTAGAAAATTTAAAATGTCAGGAATGAACTGTTTTTGAGTTACACAGGGATTCCAGAAATTTGCAGTTTTATTCATTTTTTCCATCTTTTAGCCCAAAAATCTCGCTTTTGCACCATAGGATTCTTGGGGACTTTTTTCTTGTCATTCTCTATCACATAAAGAACCAATATACCAAAAATGGCTTATGTACTAATTTATTCCCCAAAAGGCCAATTTTGAACTTTAGATGACTGGTCTAATTAAATCAAAAGGTTACTGCCTACAATCATCAAACTTCATGTCTTGGTTTATCATGACAATCTCTACAGGACCTGTGCATTTTTAGTTTAAAGGACACCCAGAGGCGGCATTGTGTTTTTAAAACACATCTTGTTAATTTTTGAATTATCTCCCTTGTAATTCTCATAGGCATAGATTTCCAAAATAACAATGTTTTGATAAATCTGCATTAGCAGCATGGTATGCGTATGTGCAAAACAAGATAATTGAGCCATGCAGATTAGTGCTTTGCTGATTATTGATAAAACCAAGGTTAACAGGTACTCAAACAAATATATTTACATGTACATTAATTGTATATTGGTTATTTTGGCGAATTATATATATCAATTAAATATTTTTTTTAAAAAGTGGATACTTTCTTCTTTGGCTTAGTATAGATACTTATTAAAATATACAGGTAGCTTCCTGTATTCATTATAAAAAAGTTAGGTACTTGGGTGTGATTCTTATCACATACAAACAATTATTTTGCCAATTAAAGGTCTCATATATAGCTTTATACACTTAATAACAGAACTTGATAGACAAATTTTAAATAACTGACTTCAATGAATATCATTTGGTGTTTTTATTTATAATGTTTGAATTTGTAATGGTTGACTATGTACATAAAGCTCTCATATGAGAAATTCAATTTTGAATATCAATATCTTAAGTCAGAAAATCTAAATATAGGATTATGCAGAAAAATGCCACTATACTAATGCCTAAATGAATGAATTTGTAACATACATGTAGTCAAAAATCAACCCTGATAAACTCAAGTAAATCTTTCTGTATTCATTCGTATGAACTAACATTGTTGGTCCTAAAGTAAAATCATCATGCAATCAAAGTACTGGAAGTACTAATGGAAACTTAACTAGAATAACTTAAAGGACTAGCACTGCAACATAGAATGGATACTACTATGGTAGTTTAACAATTGCATTGTGGATGTAGTAAAACATAGTACTTAGCACCTAGCTAGTAAATGGCTATAGAAAGCTGTCTATTACTCTGTTTCCAATAATACTGTGGTACAATTAAGATTTTGAACCCAGTCTTTGATACAATATAGATTTGGGACCCAGTCTTTGATACAACAAAAATTGGGAACCAGTCTTTCATACAACAAAGATTTGGGAAACAGTTTTTGATACAACAAAGATTTGGGAACAAGTCTGATACAAAAAAGATTTGGGAACCAGTTTCTGATACAACAAAGATTTGAGACCCTGTTTTTGATACAACAAAGATTTGGGAACCAGTTTTTGATACAACAAAGATTTGAGACCCTGTTTTTGATACAACAAGGATTTGGGAACCAGTTTTTGATACAACAAAGATTTGGGAACCAGTGAGTCTTGCTATGCTGCTCTTCTATAATGCACCTGTCAATATTTTGACATTTCTAAAATGTTTATGTTCAATTCCCCAACATAGAGCCTACTTGGTCTATCAAATGCGACATGGATGTATAAAACCTGGCCAAAATCTATTGCCTGGGATTAGGAGTCATTAAGTTTATCAAATTCCCGCATTTTGGAAATGGGCAAAATATTGACAGGTGCATAATCAGGAAACAGTGCCGAAGCAACCAATGAGGGATTAATTAAGTTTGTTGACTGGTTTTCATTTTCCAGATTTATCGTCTTGGCTCCAGTGTGGATTTCAGATATGCAAAATTTTTGTAAGATTTTCTGCTCGTTCGCTGTTTATTGAATGTCTCTCTATCTATTTTCTAGATAATCCAAGAAAATGTTTAGCAGTAACCAAGAAAATCTTATGACCAGTTGCTGGTAAGTAAATAATATGTCTTATACAATGTATATGATTTGAATTTTGATGAAATTGTTATAAATGACTATAAACTTGGGTGATTTAAAACAGTCATTAATTAGTTCATGACTTACATCACTATCTGACAGAAAGCTAACAAAAAATATTCTTAAAAAAACAGTATTGTGAAACCTGGAACTTTAAGTTCTGGGTTATTTATAAAAAAAATTAAGCTTGAAGCCAATGATTGTTTCTATTTGAACTAGACATTCAAAAACGTGTTGCTAATGGTTGATAATAATCAACCCTTATGTTGTTGTTTGAGCTTGTTTAATTGATTATCAAAATTTAAAGCCAGATATTGCGGATATTATTAAATTGTCAAAGCTGCATAATTTCATGGTTTATGCTTGCTTTTTTATAGCTTAAATAAGGTTTGATAACTTTCATAATTTGTTACACCGGTTGTCAAATGTGCATGTATTTAAAGATGTGCAACATAATATTATGTAAACATGCAGAATGGAACATTCCCTAACAGTAAAATAAACTAGAAGGCCAAGGGCAACATGTCAAGCCCCTGTTTAGCCAGCTTGTGATCTTGACCTTTGAACTACAAGTATGGGTGATATTTATGACACATCATTTCATTGAAATAAACTTTTATACCAATTTATTTAAAAATCCTTGAATGCAAACGGAAGTTACAGCCCAGACAAGGAGAATATATTTGACCGAATGTGTAATTTTGACCTTTGACCTATGAAAATCTGGGTGTTGCCCAAGACGCATAGTCTAATTGTATTATGGCAAGTCATTTTCAAATAATTCAATGCATAAGGAAGACACAGCCCTGACAAGGTGTATAATGATTATTTTTTATGTTTGACCTCTAAGTGTGACCTTGACCTTTGAGCTAGAGACCTGGATTTTGCGCACTGCACACCGTCTCATGGTGTTTAACAATTATGCCAAGTTATCTTAAAAAGTGTCAATGCGTAACTAACGTACAGACACGCAACCGCCATTGTGGCGACTATGTCGAGCTCACCGAAGGCGGGCTCGACAACAAAAACTATCAACTGTGGTAAAAAGTTAAAAATAATCGTATTCAGCGACCATGAAATTATTAAGCTTTTACAGTCACAGTGTACCAGCAGATGTAAACCTAGTATAAAAGAAGTGTATGATGTAGCTTTTTATGTCAACAGCATCTATTAAATGCAGGTGATATATAGTGATATTGTCCTGTCTGTCCTTCCATTCTTTCATCCATCAGTACGAGAACACCTGAATACTTACTCAGTTACTTACTTAGTTATATACACTTGTCATTCATGTAGACACTTATCCAGTTAATTGCTAAGTTATGTATGATGCAGTAGGCATATAATTATGGTGATTGTCCTGTCCGTCCATACAAGGTTAAGTAGATTTTACCATTTCATCTATCACCAACAGTGCTTAGTTACTAGTACACTTGAATACTAATACAGTTGTTACCTATGACATTCTCAATCCAACCATACCAACCAACCTTACTTTGACCTTGATTTAATTTGTACTTTGAATGATTCTGTTCCAGGTTAAGTAGATTTTACCATTTCATCTAACACCGACACTGCTTAATTACTGGAATACTTATACAGTTGTTGCCTATGACATTCTCAATCTACCCATATCAGCCAACCTCACTTTGACCTTGACTTGTTCAAATGGACTTTTTCTTGACAAGCATATCGCAGGGACGGAACACAGCATCTTGTTGTGTCTGCAGTGTTTTTGTGTTTCTTAAATCATACTATTAATGTTCTTTAAAAGTTGTTGATTTCTGACATAATGTCAATAAAGCAAAGAAATACTAACCAAGGTCTATTGTACTGTAAATAACTGTATGAAGTTATTTCTGTTTTATTTTTTGATCTGATGTTTTTGTAGGTGATACAGGATACAATTTTGGATGTAGGTATGGTTTACTGTGAAATCATTCAACAGAACAATGGAAAACAAACAGCTAAGTTAGAGAAATGTCTTCTAGACAACAAATTTTGTAATCGCCTTCTTTCAGTTCATTCGTTCTGTATTATTAATATATGAATGCATAATTGAGTGAAACATTTCCCTTACATGTTAGTTTGATTCAGTTTTAAATTGGGACAAGTGTTTATAGTTGATTGTTAAGTCACAAACTAATCATCATTGTAATTGTTCTGTGAATGTCAATTATTTCATGTACATTTTTATGCCCCCACCACTTTTTATTTGGGGGGGATATAGTTTTGTATACATTTGTGATACTAGCAATGTTTGTTTTTGACTCCACATGCTTGATTGTACTTGATCCTTGATGCTGACCTCAATGTTAAACTGAAAGTCTACTGGGTACCATAATTGAATTTAATATATAAATATTGAGGATTGTACAGCATTACTATAATTATGCAAGAATGACGTTGACACGAAAACATGTGAAATTGTCATAGGCATAATCAATTAGCAAAAAACGAAAATTCTTCATTTCTGCCTGAGAATTGTTTATACTTGTATTGTTTATACTCCCATCGAAAACCTCTCTAGAGCAACCATTCTCAACAACACTGTACTTGTATTCTTTATAGTGACATTTTATTAAACTGTCAAAACTTCGCTTTTAGCCTTATACCACAGTCGGTAGTTTATGTCTCATTCCCGTAAAAATTATGAAAATAATCAAAGCTTACCAAATGCAAGCATAGACCGGGAAATTATGCAGCTTTGACAGTTTAATAAAATGTAGCCCCTATTATCATAGTGTTTTAGAAAAAACTCATGTTTAGGATTACTTGACATACATATACATAGTTCCCATATCTACAATATTTACCTCCCTTGGCAGCCATCTTAGTTGGCAAATGTGTTATATGCTTAATAGAAAAAATAAGAAAATTGGTTATTAAACAACTCAATTTATAAAAGATAATTTTTTAATGAAGTTGTTAAGGCCATACGCTCATAAGGTTTAAGAAAATGTAGTTGTCACATATAAATATCTTCTATCAATGCTTGTTGAATTTGCCAACACAGATGGCCACCAAGGGAGGTAAATATTGTAGATGTGGGAACTACGGGAGGTCTATAACATTTTGTGAGAACACTAGGTACAATTTATTTGTCTGTTGTAATAGAAACATTTAGGTTAATCAGGTAGTCATAAACATGACTTCTTTATGGCCATATATTGTGTTATTGAAGATCATTCGTTGTTTTGCATATAAAATACATTTTTGATACACAAATTAATATGATTTAATTTTGTTATAATATCATTACAAGTGTATAAATAAACTGCTAGACTTGGTCTTTTGTTAGCTTTTTTTATTCAAAGATTGTGACAAGTAAAGTCAACATGAAAAAATAATCGCACAATATATATAAGCAAGTGAAGTAAAAAAAAAAATATAAAAAAATTTGCCCACAAAGACGGTAAAAATTCCACAAGTGCACACACTTTACACAAACCACCAAATGTGTAAGGGTCGGCCTTGTGTATCTTATTTTCAACATCTTGTTCTATTTAACGTATTACATACAAATATTACATCCCTAAAACATTGCGTTATCATATCACATAAATATTCTATTTAACAATCATATAATAATTTTATACACAATTAATACATCAAGAAATATACTACTCCAAATTTGATAAAGAACACTTATTCAATGATTGTATATTTCCTACAAATACACTTAACAAATACACTTACCAAAACTTATAATGTCCCTTTGTAAAATATGCATATTTTTTTTCCATATAAGCTACAAAATGTGTTCTATTGATTTTTTACCCGTTTCTTCTCCATAGTTATAAAACAGTTGATTTGCATGTGGTAAGTATGAATCTTCAAAGTAATTATTTAAATCAATAGCCACGTTACAGAAAAACACAAAATAGGGTGGATTCCATTGAGGAAATATTTTAAGGGCCAGCCCTGTCGGTCTTATTCAGCGAGGATCCCGTACTTACAGGTACATTTAGATATTAATTAATATTTAATTTACATAACACATTAAATAAAAACAAACCACAAAGTTAACATATGAAATAGTTGTGGTTATGTTTTATACATGATTTTGCAATGTTATTTACTAGAAAATAATTATGATGTGCCCAGTCTGTATTGCGGCAGTATTTAGTGATATGTCTACTTTTAATTAACAAAAGAAAAAAAAACACAGTTTTTTATCTTAAAACTTCCAATTGTTTTCTCCAATGTCACCAAAAAGTATTGAATGTCATTAACTTGTAAAAATTTATAGTTAATTAAGTTACGGTTTAAAGCAACTCACTAAATTCAATCTGGTATTATGCTATCATTTTAAGTAAGTCATTACAGCTGTCAAATGTATTCATGAACATTTAAGTGTATATTAATGTCTTTTCTACATTGCCAGAATCTTTGAAGTTTGTAAGAAAATGATTGCTTGACTGAATGCCAAATACATTTGGCAGCTATAATGATATACGTAAAATGATAGTAGTGTGGTAGCCCTCCCTGAATAAGGCCGGTGCGGGCCCTTTCCTCAATGGACATCCATTTCATTTTGTTTTTCTGTAATGTGGCTTAACACTCTATCGATTTCAAAAATTATTTAGAAGATTCATACTATATAATAGTAACTTTCCACATGCTGCACTTGCAAATTAAATGTTTTATAACTGCAGAGGCTTAACAGGGTAAAAATCAATAAAATGCATTTTTGTTGATAGAGTGATGTAGCTTGACTTGATAGAGTGATGTAGCTTGACTTGTTAGAGAATGATGTGCGCTCCGAATATCAAAAAATATATAAAATATATATATTTTACTAAGGGGACATTATAACTTACAAGTTTTCTTAAGTGTAGATACTATGATAACTATATGATATACAGATATGGTTCAATGGACAAATATTGTTTCATTTTTTCACTGGCATATGATGCCTAAATGAACAATTTTAATCAAATCTAATCATCAGTAGTATTAAAATTTTGAAGCAATTAATTCGAGCAATATTGCTAGTGACCCTTATCAAATTTTGAGTAGTAAACATGTAGTTAAAATATCCAATGTGACGAAGTAGGTAACTAAATGTCAGATACTTTCTTAGTTGTATACTACTAGAGCTATTAGCCAGTATCTTAATCAGTTACCGTATCACCCTGGTAATATCTTAATTATAATAGCCATATTATGCAAGACATGTCTATGAGACTATAGGTAAGTGACTATAAGTGTCAGATGCTTACATAGTTATATACAATCAACCAGTCACTTACCCTATTTTATACACTTGGTCAGTGATTGACCGTGTATATAACTGACTTAGTTCAAATAACTAAGGTAAGTTACATCTGACCAAGTGTATATAACCTGCTAAGTGACTAACTATTTTCAACAAGCATTTTTGAATAGGTTATGTAAAAAACTAAGTCAGTCGCTTACCCTGTCATAAATACATCATCAGTGACTGGTTGTATCTATAATACCATAAGTGACTGGCTAAATGACCAGCTAAAGGTATATAACTATGTAAGTATCTGACCAAGTAAGTGACAATATTAATGATATAACTAGGTATACATAGTATGTATTCGACAAGTGATGGATCAAATGTATAAGACAATGTCAGTGACTAGCTAATTGTTTATAACAATTAATGTAAGTGGCCTGCTAATTGTATGTTAATTAGTGTATACAACGTGTGTAGTGACTGGCTTATTGTATGTTAATTAGTGTATATAACTTGTGTAGTGACTGGCTAATTGTATGTTAATTAGTGTATATAACTTGGTGACAGGCTAATTGTATGTTAATTAGTGTATATAACTTGGTAAGTGACTGGTTAATTGTACGTTAATTAGTGTATATAACTTGGTAAGTGACTGGTTAATTGTATGTCAATTAGTGTATATAACTTGGTAAGTGACTGGTTAATTGTATGTTAATTAGTGTATATAACTTGTGTTGTGACTGGATAATTGTATGTCAATTAGTGTATATAACTTGGTACGTGACTGGTAAATTGTATGTTACTTAGTGTATATAACTTGGTATGTGACTGACTGGCTTATTGTTTGTTGCTTAATGTAATGTATGGTGCAATTTTATTAAACTGTCAAAGCTAAATAATTACACGGTCAATGAATGTGATTATTTTTAGCTTCATACCACAGTTATTTTTTTACCATTATATAATGTTTTGTAGTCATCGTTAAATACATAATAGTATGTTTGTTCACTGGTATAACAAAAATCATAGTACAGATTACCAAAGTAATTGTGCGGTACTACCTTGCTGAAGGTAAAAATAAATGCAAGCATTGACCGTGAAATTATGCAGCTTTGACAGTTTAATAAAATCGCACATTATCAACTTTTAACATTTGACTAATAATGTTCGGAAACAATTGACCACACTCAGATGAAATGCAACCATGGTCCTGCTTTTATGAGGATCCATTAGCTGACACAAAATCTAGTTCAAGAACAGACATGTGTATGTACTTGACAAATAAGTAAGCCCTTATTAATTATAATTGGAAAATATGCGAAGTAACAATTATAGAATCTAAGCTAAGACATGTCTATGAAACTATACTTGAGACTTGTGTACATACCCTCAGGTAGGCATCAGATCAATACAGAGGCATCATGGAATCGAAAACAATACAACCACAGCTTTCTACAGATCATACATCCAGTTAATGAGTGATTTCTTAGTTCTCTGCACAATGCTATAAAAAGAACAATTTCGGTGTTAATTAAATGATCATTAACTAGACAAAATATGAAAATATATAAGTTGTAATATCTATTCACAAATGTGCTTACAGAGTATAAACATACAAACAAAGTTAGTAAAGGACCTGACTAAAAACAGTCAAGCCTGTGTAAGGGGTCACCCCTGAATAAAGGCCATCCTCTGAATATATGCTATTCTTTAATAACTGCCATTGAATATCTAGAACAAATTTAATGACCTCCAAATAAAGGTCACCTGTCAATAAAGGTCACATTTTCTCTTTCCTAAGAGTGGCCACTGGTTTGGCTGAATGTAAGTGCCTGACTAAGTATGTAACTGACTAACTTTGTATGTATGTGACTGGAAAGTATATAAGTGCCTGATTATATGTGTAAGTTATTATTTGCCTTAGTATTAAGTTCCTGACTTAGTATATAACTGATTAACTAAGTATGTAAGTTTGACTAAATATGTAAGTGTATTACTATGTATGTAAGTATCTGAATAAGTGCAGTGTCTGACGTAGTATGAAACTGACTAAGTATGTAACTAAGTATAGGTAAATGTCTGGCTAAGTATGTAAGTGCATGAGTAAGTATGTATGACTTATGAGAAAATATGTAAGAATTATATTAAGAATGTAAGTATCTTATTTTGAACTAGAACTATCACTAAAGGTGATGAATACCCCCAGATGCAGCCTTGACACAGTTATTGTTACATTTTACAGAGGGAAATATAATGCATTTTCATTTTTGTAATACCTGCAAATTGTTGCTTAGATATATCCTGACCAGTTTCCAAATATACATTATATAAAAAATAACAAAGGGCCATAACTCATTAAAATTTACTTGGACAAAACCAATTGTGGACATGCACAACTTGGCAAACTACTTATCACTTCTAAGAAGTTTCACTGAATTCCTGCATGTAGTTGTTGAGAAATGGTACGGACAAAATTTACCTAATTGTATAAAACAAGGGGCCATAACTCAGTGAAAATTAATCCAAACACAACCTGGTTATTGCATGCACAACTTGGCTTACTTTTTATAACTTCTGTGAAGTTTCATTGAATTCCTATGAGTAGTTACTGAGATATTGTATATACACTGTATAAAAACACCAAAGGGTCATAACTCAGTGAAAATTTAACCAACCGAGACAAGCTTAATGCATGCACAACTAGGCTAACTACTTATTACTTCTGTGAAGTATCGTTGAAATCCTGAGAGTAATTGCTGAGAAATTGTCCGGACAAAATTTGCCTATTGTATATACTGAATAAAAATAAACAAAGGGGTATAACTCAGTGAAAATTAATCCGAACGAAAAATGCTTTAAGCATGCACAACTAGGCTTACTACTGATCACTTCTGAGAAGCTTCATTGAAATCCTGTAAGTAGTTGCTGAGAAATTCTCCGGACAAATTGTGTCTACAGACGCACGGACCGACCAACCGGCCGACCGGCTGTCAAGCGTGAATCCAATATAGCCCCCATATATTTCATATCTGGGGGTATAAAAGTATGTCTGACTTAGTATGTAACTGACTTAGTATATAAGTGCCAGAGTGTTGCATGTGCAGTTTTACTTGTATGAATTTCTAATGATGTCACGTATAACTTATCATGTATCATACTATGTTTGCACTTCAAAAAATATTGGAAAGTTTAATGTTTAGCACATTAATTGAAGACAATTTAATTGCATTAAAAACTCTTTATTGTACACATACTAGTGAACAACACATCAGTAAATACCAACATCGATTCTTCTAATTTTAACACAACAGAACATGTTAACATCGTCGCATTGAACACAATCAGGGTCACTTAAATTAAAAAGACCCAGACACAATAGAGTAGGGCCTATATATAGTTAACCCGGTGATCATGTAATTCTAAGTAATTTTGCATAAAAAGAACTTTTTTAAATGCAGATGCACACATGAAAACTCATAAGACAACCAAAAAGGAAGCTTTTTGAAACATGTGACATTCAACAAAGGTGGATTGAAATTTAAGGTATATTTACTATTCTTTTCTTGGCTAAAGTCAGGAAATATGGTTATTGTTACTGCTTTTTGAAATACAACATTAAACAGCTATTGTTTGAAGGTCAAACTGACTGTGGTTACTAGTTTATTTCAAAATATCAATGTTTTTAAGCTTTTATAATATTTTGCTTTACCTCTTTGTTTTTGTAGTGCACTAAAAAGTTCAGCATAATTTGATTCTATTCAGATTTGCTGCAGGATTCAAGATGGTTGAAGTGTTGTAAAAATAAAGAATCAATTAGTGCTAAACATAAATTATACTACAGTTCTAGAATCATTGTATCATTCACATTGAAATTCTTAACATGAATTACATGTATATTAAAATAATTACAGAAGAGTGTGACAGAATCTGTAGTCCAGGAGGATTTAGAGATCCGGGAGGAATTGAAGACATAAAGGAATCCTAAACTGAATTTCATCAACTTTATAAAACTATTAAAAGGCGAAGTGGGCCACAAATGTTTGGATTGTTTAAAATAATTAAATACTGTCACTTGTGTATAATTTGTTATATACTTACTACATACTAAAATAGTCACTTAAAAAAGACAAAAAGTGAAAAAAGTCAAGGTCGGTGTCATTCATTTCTGGAGGAGGGATAATATAGAATATATTGTCTATGTGAATACCTGTAATTTTTCTATTGTATTATATCTTTTTCTGAAAGTTTACTTCAAAATTGAATTAGACCTAAAGAAAATCTTTAAATGAACAAAATTAAAGGCAGCACTTATTGCCCTTCACAAACGAGATTTGGTACTGTTTGTGGTGCTGTAAGTCTTGTTTTCTTAAAGTATCAATTAAAAACTATTGTTTTGAAACATGGATTACTTATTTACCATATTAAGATGACTCAGTAGGGAAAGCAGGGTACATAACTATTCTTTTGCTTGAATTATTAATCAAGTTTTTGTTTGAAACTTGGAACACTTGCCATCATAAAATTCAGTTCAATGTTCTTTTGTTTGCCATGCATTTTGTCTCAATTATGGCTTTTTTGTACTTAACAAATACATATTTCTTGGTTTAGGTAACTATATACTTTGACATTGAATTAAATATATGTATATATTAGTAATATAACTTTGGTTTGCTTAAATTCTTGAACAATTGTTTTCAAAGGTAAACATTTGTTATTTGTTTGGGTACTGTAAATTGACAAATATTCCTGTGGGTTTTATTTTCGCGAATGGCTGATGTATCGAATTAAAAATTTGGTAAAATAAAAAAAGCATTACTAATTTAAAGTTTAAATAAGTTTCATTGATAATTCAAGATCTCGCTAAAGTAGTTGTGATAAAAATCACGAAAATAAGACCTCACAGATATTAAGCAATTTACAGTAACCTAAAAAAGCCGATACTTGGAGTGGATGGAACAATTTCCAACTGAGCCTATGGTAGGGTTCTTTACCTCCAATGCACCCAGTCGAAGCTAATACTGCTGTGAACAAGACCCAGTTAGGAAATCACCCAGCACTGAATGTCAGCAA
This sequence comes from Lutraria lutraria, assembly GCA_964023205.1. NCBI lineage: Eukaryota > Metazoa > Mollusca > Bivalvia > Venerida > Mactridae > Lutraria > Lutraria lutraria. The sequence goes on along the minus strand of OZ026840.1, from coordinate 33,357,624 downwards.
CTGTGACGACTGTGAATTGAACTCGCTTTGCCGGTGTAACGTTTTCAAGCTCCCCCCTTTTCAGGTTACCCCCCGGTAACTTAAAAACGTGTTCAATGTACCGGCCCCGGTAACATTAAAACGTTTTCAGACTCCCTCTCCCGTTTTAATAATCCCCCCTCCCTATGTTGATTCTTCATGGCGAACACGTTTATATTTCTGGTTATAATTCATACTAAATGATTCACAGTCAACATTGTTTATTTACATGTAATTCCTGTATTTCTAAACTGAATATACGCAATAATTATATGAAGCTATGGAATCCTATTAGGGTTATGGAGAGTACGCGCCTTTATTCAATTAATTAACAAAAATGCAAGACATGACCTGTGCAATTCCACACTTAAGTGTGTTTAGAAAACCAACAATAGTTAATAAAAAATATTGTTTTTATATAGATTGCATTGGTATTTGAGCAATAACGCTCATAGGATTCCATAATGAAGGAATGGACTTGTCAGTATATGACGTCATTTGATTTCGTCGTATGATTTCATCATAAGGACCGCGTGTATAGTCTCATATAACTGTAGTACATGTATGCATTTATGTGTTTGAAATTGTAATCTCCTTATTCGTGTGCAAGCTCTCTATTATTATGAATTTTCGAATTATTACCCGGGGGTATTCTGAAAACGTTTTCAAAGCGCCCTCGGGGTAACCTGAAAACGTTTTCAGATTACCGGGTAGGGCATTTGAAAATGGAGGGGGTAATTTCAAAACGTTTTAATTGTACCCCTCCCGGTAACTTAAAAACGTTTTAAAGTTACCGGGGAGTAACTTGAAACGGGGGGAGCTTGAAAACGTTACACCGGCACCGAAGTGCAACCAACTTACCACTGAGCTTTTAAAAGGTTTTGGTTTGGTTGTGGTTTGGTTGTTTCACAACGTTGTTCCACAACGTTGACACGACTCCACACTTTAACGTTGTCACAACGTTATTCCAAACGTAGTCACAACGTAATGCGAAACGTTGTCACAACGTTGTCACAACGTTACTGTGTTTGCTGGGTAAGTATTATTGCGTCTGGCATTATATTAAAGTGCTGAATTGAATTTTTATCAGACTAAATAAGTAAGTGCCTAACTGGGGATGTAATTACCTAGCTAAAATATGAAAGTACCTTACTAAGTATGAAAACGACTAATTATTTAAGTGCCTTACTTTTTATTTATAACATATTAAAAATATGAAGTGATGTAACTAAGTATACAATAATTGCCTTACTAAGTATGTTATTTTCTAACAGACTATGTAACAGACTTACTGAGTTTCAAAACGAATTAAAGAAGAATGCAAGTACCTGGCTAAGGATGTAAGTTCCTGACATGGTATGCAAGTCTCCAAATATGTAAGTGCTTCATTAAGTATGTAATGGACAAACAAAGTATGTAACATCCTGGATAAATATTTAAGTAAGTTACCAGCCCAATCTATCAACTAAGAACAATAATGTCATGTACTACACAATCATTAAATAAAATTTTACCATGAAGCCTTGAATAGTCTTATATTGCTGACTGTCGCTCTTGCTCTAATTGGCATCGAACTGTGCTGGTAGTTTATTGTCAAGAACGATTTGCCCAAATCTCCCAATCATATCCTTATGCTTGAAGTGTACTGTGCTTACAACTTTAGTTGAAGACTGTTTCTTATTTCCATGATACCTGTAACCACAAAATGATAAACTGTTATTGATTATGTAAGTGAATGAAACCTCCAATATTACCATACCTAAACATTTTGTACTCATAGAAAATTAGGTCTAGGGCTTGAACTCAAGATCCCGAAGGACATAGGCCTGGTTCACACGGAGTAACATGGCAACATTACGTAATAACAAATTAAAATGTAATTTCCATGAGTAATAAGCCACCTTTATTATCTCTAGGTTGTTTCCCTTTACACCAAAAAAGTCCATCTAAGTTTATTCAGCCATCATATAATATGAATGTTTAATAAAATGTACTTCGATGAAATAGATTAAAGGGTCACTATGCTTACGAAATTTGAAACCATAGGAAACTTAGGAAAACCTTGTTAACATTGTAGGTGTTACAGTTTTGAGTGGATATTCACCAAACTTTGTCAGAATGTTTGTCATTATGATATGTTGGGAGTTTGAACATGTATCACCTGGGGTCAAAAACTAGGTCAGCAGGTTATATCTTAGCTAAAAACCATATAAATGCTCTAGATGTCACTGTTTTGATTGGATCTTCTCCAAACCTTGTCAAGATTGTTAAGGATAAGTTCGAATATGGGCCATCTTAAGTCCAAAACTAGGTCACCAGGTCAAATCTTAGGAAACCCTTATTAACACTTCACAGTGCCCAGGCGAAATGAAGGCCATATTACCATGACATACCATGGTATGCCATGGTCGTATGTCCATGGCAGGCCATGGCCGAACATGTTTTGTTAAATGGCACCACGTTCGACCATGGCCGTCCATGGTAATCGACCATGGCCAGTTACCATGTTCAACTGTGGTGCCATTTAACAAAAGATTGTTGATCATTGCGGGCCATGCTCAACAACCATGACCGGACATGGTCGGCCATTGCCTGTTGATCAACCATATTCTCTGGTCGACCATGCTCCTGATCTTGTCCCAACACAGTATTTGATAGCCGAACATGATATGAGATGGTCAACCATCAACTCTCGTGGTGACCATGACAGACCATGGTCATCATTTCGCCTGGGAGATGTCAACTTTTGATTCGATCTTCACCAAACCTTGTTAGACTGTTTTTCTTAATAATGATATGTGGGACAAGTTCGGACATGCGTTATCTATGGGTCAGACACTAGGTCACCTGGTCAAATCACAGGAAAACCTTGATATCAATTTATTAACAGACCTCATGACACAGGTTGTTTACGATGATTTAATGAACAAACAATGATTGTCATGTGAGCGATATAGGGCCATCTTGACCCTCTTGTTTATCTAAATTCAAGAATATAATGAATATTTACTAGAAATCCCTGTTTAGGTAAACTGTCATACAAACAGGTTAATTCTCTGGAGGAGCCCTATTCGTAAATAACTTCAACATAATTATAATAATAACAAGGTGAATCTAATCCTGAATATCGTACAATTATAATAAGTAACTCTATTCGTAAAGAACATATAATAATGATAATAATGCTATATTTGTTAATCACTTACACATAATTATGGTATAACAAAGTGATCCTTTTCGTAAATAACTCTCATATATAATACTATGCAGTATTCACTGACCGACTCAAAAGCATTAATATAATAATTACCTCTCTCCAATTTCTCACATAATGGCGACTTGAAAATTCTGTCATCGTGAACAAGTCAGGTCATGCAGCGTAACAGATTGTGGTCATAAATATATGGTCACAACACAGATCTGTGAATAAATTAATCACTAAATAGTAGTAGAATTTCTTACTGTACATGTATACAGCACAACCTCTCCAGAGCGGCCCTTTCTTGAGCAACAACCTCTCTTCAACGACAATATGTTTTTTCCTACTGCACGATTTAACTATTAATTTAACATCTCTAGAGCAACAACCTCTCAACGACAACCTAATTTTGCTACTCCAAAAGGGTATTGCCTTGGACAAGTTGCACTGTATATGCATGTGTCATGTTTGTTGTAACACAGTGTTGTAATTAATAACTAAATCACCCATTATCATTCACCGTGAATCATTGTCACACAAAATTCTTAGGAGTACTAGTAAGTGTTTTATTATTATAGAACATTCTAATTGTCTCCATTCTTACGTTCATTGGTCATCAGGTGGGGTTGAGCTCACACATATCTAGAACATTTAACCACCAAACTAAAGGGGATTATTTTATTTAAATAATGATAAATATTCATGAATGTACAGAAAAATTAATTCTTGCAGTACCGTCAAAATAAGCAGAGAGAACAATGTTTATACACCACACAACAACGTACTAACCCCTGGTGTTTTCAACAGCATTTCAGTTAAATACCAATGGGTGGGTCCCATTGTTACAATAAGAGGGTCATGATGGCTCTGTATCGCTCACCTGAGTATCGTACCACTTAGGGATTATTTAATCAAGGGAAGTTATTTGTCATGGTAAAAAGTTAACTGTCAAGTAGTTGTTGAAATCAACTGACCCTCTGGGCAGGGCCAATATTGACCCTGGGGCCATGATTTGCACGAACTTGGTAGAAGTCTACTAGACAATGCTACATACAAAATATCTAAGCTCTATGCCTTCTGGTTTTGGACAAGAAGATTTTTTAAATTTTCCTGTATAAGCCTATATAAATTAAGTGGCTTCCGGGGCTGGGCCTTATTTTACCCTATGGCAATAATTTGAACAAGCTTGATAGAGGTCCACAAGACAATGCTACATACTAAATATCTAATCTCTAGGTCCTCTGGTTTTTGAGAAGAAGATTTTTGAAGATTTTCAAAACAATCCTATGGCAACCAGAGTTCTGCATGAAATGGAATTCTCCGAACAATTTTGGTAACTTTGGGAACACACCTGTGAAATTTGGTTGAAATTGACAAAGTGTTTTAGGATGAGATGTTGTTCAAAGAAATTGTTGACGACGGACGGACGTTCTCGTGAGACGTATGTTGTGGGGTGATCCCTTTGATCTTTTCGGTGTTTTTAACCCCACAAGTCGCACCACACAAGTCGAAATTATCCCCACAAGTCCAGTTTGTACGTACCTGAACCTCACAAGACCTAAATGTACCAACATAAACCCACAACCACCCTCGGACATAGCTCGATCCTAAAAACTCACATTGGTACTCTGTGCCAGGTGAGCTAAAATGCGATACAAGATACAAATTCGTATTTATAGTCGGTTGGCATATTAACAATGTAACATAAGCTGTGAATAGCTATTGGTCGAAATAAACAGCTGACCCAGCACTGCTTTACAACATGAGAAATTTTATTGTACTGTATTTTAGTACTCATTAGAAAAACCACGTGCACCGCCATACTTGTATGATATGTTTCAATATTGGAAAGCTTAGCCGTCACGTGAATTAAAGCTTATCACTGTATATTACAAAATAACAAATTTACCTGTCGCAACATTCCAAAACTGTCCACATCTTGGAACAAATTCTCATCAGAAACATTCTGTTTTATCAAACAATGACAGTTGTCTTGTCCCGCCAACTTATAAATGACCAAATTTTATGAGTCACATGGCCACATTTTTATTCAGACCTTACACAGGTCTGTTTTACACAAATTATAACTTCAAGTCGAGGGCTCAGCGCAACATTGTCGTAACTTGTTCTTATTTCAATATGAGTTACGACACTGTTGCGTTGAACCCTCGAAGAGTATCTAAACCAACAAATGTTCGCTGGTGATACAAATGGACACACGAGAAACTCGTGCGAATGAATTAAATGTGCTACGGATGGTACAAAATTGTGTTTGGAAGAGGCGTATAACTGCTCGTAAATTATTGCTGGGGTTCGAAATAGCTTTTCATTGTCATTTCAGGAAGGAACAGCAGACGTTCTGGGACAGACGATGATTCAGCAACTGTTTTACTATGGAAAGCCCCCCCCCCCCCCCCAAAGTACATTGTTCTATTTTTCTATAATATGCAGTTTGCCGACTATTTTATGCAGTCTTAATAAGTAAAGCATAATGAAGCGTATTTTTGGAAATACAATAATAAACTGCAATGTTTACTGCATAGTCTGACCAAATAATTTTGTTATTGACCATTTTGTAGTGGAGAAATCGACTTGTAAACAAACATAAGTGAAAGAATTTGTTCCTGCTCGGGTAGACTAAGGGCATGCTACGTGTGCGGCTACAGTTTATGCATATATATCAAGAAGGTTTCCTCCTGCGGATTTTTAATGTTTTGTTAATGTGGCAGGATGACGACAACTTTCAGAACTTTGGTTTGATTGATTAAAATCGTACACGAATTGACGGATCTTACCAAAGTCGTGGTTGTAGTGTATTGAGTTTAATCTAATACAACATTGTAGTCTCTTGGCTTATCCGTTACCTGTCTGTATAGTATTGTACATGATTGATTAAATAGCCTCTGATACATCAATTTTATAGCCTAGGGTCAAATGTCAAAATTGAAAGTAATTAAAACAAAATATTGAAGTTAATTCGTACAAGCCAAAATCGATTGTGCCAGCATTCTAGTGTTAATTTATTGTTTATAAACTATCATTGCGTGTAAAACGACGCCGATTTTGTTGAAAGCGCCTTCGAATAGAAGTCAGTGAGCATGCACGGCCAAACCAAAGACATACCATCTAGAATAAATCGACAGATTCCAATCCCTGTGTAAATTTACAACTTTTGTGCGGATGATTACTGAATAACATGTATTATACTTGTTAGTTTTACAGTTTTAATCCTACAATATATATCCAACTTTGCTGTCTACGTATACTCTAATACTGTTACTAGTTTTGCAATGCGGATGTTAGAGGCGTCACATAATTGTAAAGGAAAGTGTAGCTATAGGAACTTCGCTCCAAATATGGTATGAGCCAACCATGGACCATCGTTCTAGTCCTATGAAACCTAAAAACAGCAAACTTCACATGTTGGTTCTTCGTGATCATCTGTACAGAACCTGTGCATTTTCAGGTCAGTTGGTCAAAGATCCCCCTCAGTACTAGACTCCCATCCTCCGTAAGCAACTGCCTACTTTCTCACATAAAGAGTAATGGTCGGTAGCGGGGCTCGAACCCACGACCCTCTATTAGTGAGAGGTTACATTGATTTGAAGTCAGCGACCTAAACCACTCGACCGTGGAGGCGGTCCATGAGTAAAGGGACCTCAATGGTCGCGTGGTTATTGTCTCTGACTGGTTAGCTAGCCACTAACCTCAATGGTCAAGTGGTTATTGTTACTGACAGGTGATACTAACCCTCACCTCTGTGATAGAGTGGTTATTGTCTCGGACTGGTGGTATAGAGTGATTATTGTCTCTGACTGGTGATACTAGCCCCTCACCTCTGTGATAGAGTGGTTATTGTCTCTGACTGGTGATACTAGCCCCTCACCTCTGTGATAGAGTGGTTATTGTCTCTGACTGGTGATACTAGCCCCTCACCTCTGTGATAGAGTGGTTATTGTCTTTGACTGGTGGTATAGAGAGGTTATTGTCCCTGACTGGTGATACTAACCCTCACCGTTGTCACCGAGTGGTTATTGTCTCTGACAGATGAAACTAACCCCTCATCTTTGCTAACGGGACCTGAAAGAACATCGTAAGAGGAAGCCGTCCATTTAACTTACGAAAGGTCGATGGTTTAATACAGGTGAACATTAAGGGTCTGTCTGCTCTCTACTAAAGCCAGACAGTCTCTTACTTACCCAGGATGTTGGTGCGGCGCTAAATGCCAGTGCAAATAAATGTAGATTCATGTGTTTTGTTAATTATATGTCATAAACTCTGGCCCCGGCTTTGGTAGACCTAGTTTGAGAATTTAATTAACTAAATATGCTTCATAAATACGGACCCTGACAATTGCCAAAATGTAAATTTCACTGTGATACGATTCTTTACCTCAATTTTGAGCATTGATAAAATATCACACATACCTAGGTGTTCAATTTCGCCGCTTTTTAGTTACACAAAAACTCCGATTTATGAAAACATGGTATGTTGACGTCATAGAAATCAATTAGAACAGAACACACCAATAATTAGCTGTAACAAAGAAGACTTTGTATCAATACGAACCATTTTCTGTCTACACATTTCGTGAACTCCGGATAAAAACGTGCTCCACGACTTCCTTTGTATTCATTATAGCAAACATCATTTATCACACATTCTTTATTATTTTACATTGAATAAACATAATCAAATTATCCACACACACTAAATTTGTAGACATTGACCATATAAAACGTTGTCCATACGAAGGGAAGTAAATAAATAATTTGTTAAAAGTACTTGATTGAATCGTCATCCTTAAAAGCAAAGGGATTATGCACATACGTAAAGTTTGACCAGAAAAACCCACCTTACACTATATAATTATATTGACAAGGGAAGTAACATTCAAAAGCCCAAGAAACTAATCCGTCCGCTTTTCCACCGCGCATTTGTAAAAATACAAGCAACCCTAAAACAATGCATATCATCGTGTAGCTAACACAGTTTCCTTCAAGAAGGTATATAGTTTCCCTATAAAAATGCAGCCTACACTCCACAATCGTCAGAAATTTCAACGGAATCTGCCAAAATGTTTCATGTCGGACAATTTCGGGAACACGGCACTTGCGGTACAAAGGCACGACTTAAAGGGCTTGATTTTAAGTTATTTGAAAACATTGCCAATATATAATACTGCATTTCGCCATAAATGAGTGATAATGTCAATAACATTATTATTCAGTTTTTTCCATGGGCACATATTCAATATCGCTTTTGTGTCTTAAGATTTAGTTAATTTTAGGCTTAAGACTCAGACTAAAATAATAGTACATAAATTAAATAGTAGAACAGACAAAGGTTGATTATTTCAATAGATATCGACCAATACTTTTTACTGAAAACATTTGGGTAAATATGCTGTAAAATAAATTGTATATTATGAACAACGAACGTGAGCATTTGTAGCCTAAAGGAATTCAATCCTTGACTTTACCTCCGTTTTTAAGGTTTTATTTTTCAGTTATTTACGGCGGTCGATTCACCTAACCCGCACGGTTTTCCTAGGCTGTATTAACTTACCCTTCCACAAGGAAACGGCACCCTCTCCACGAATATCAACATGTTTGTCAAAATTTCGTATAATGGAGTTTAATGTTGAATGAACCGAGTTGACTTATATAACGTATAACAGGCAATGCTTTGAACGTATGCTTTCATAGACATTTCACGAGACTGTATATCTAGTTCGATATCATTCGCATAAACCCGGGTATTGTCATCCATCGACTAGGCAACGCTTGCTGGGTGTACTTCATTGTTGCCTTCAAGGGCAGCAAAAACAATCTTCTTTCCCCAAATATTTCTTCCCCATAACATCACATGATCGTTGAAAGATGGTATGTCGTTTGTCCTGTCAATGGTTAGTATTTTGAAATATGGAAATAGTAATTATTTGGGATCACAAATAATTCATTATGAGCATGTCCTTTTGAACATCAAAAGTAAAATGAAGTAGACGCTGCATTCCGTGGAAGTATATAACACTGATGTATTCTCATCAATAGATTTTGAAGCTAGAATAGATCAAAGTGGTAAAGTAGAAGCGAAGTGTCAAATAAGCGTAAAATATGCCCTATGTAGTCCATATCTATGAAAAATGATGTCCCATAACAGCAACAAAAACTATGTGATGACAATAAAATTAAATACAGGTGAAATCGTACAGTGGGGAAACATGTTGTTGTTCGAGGGATGTTGTTGCTCAAGTGAGGGCCGCTCTGGAGAGGTTGTACTGTATAACCTAGACATATACATTGGTACTATAAGAAAGGGTATACTCTGTTTATCGGGAAAATAACCGGGTCTATCCAATGCATGTTACGGCTGTTTCGAGGTTGGGCGATTTGTTTGGATTGCGAATAGTTCACATCATTTTGGTAAACGGTGTAAATGTAAATAATATACACGTATATAGAGTTAGACTCGTACATGGTGGACATTTTGAAGACAAGGAAAAACAAAGAAACGGTAAATAAATAGATGCGGTCTTGGGGAGAATCACATTATTTAAAGAAAGGGTCCCGCTAGTGATGTAAAACATTCAAAATTTCATTTTTAAAGACGTTTTAGGTATGGAATTTCTGGGTTGTAAAATATATATTTTTTTTTTGAAGACAGGCTGCTTTTGGTTCCCTTAGTCTCTTTCGTCGTGTGCTACTTCGTCCTGTGATGAGATGGACTCTTTATATTGTGCTCATCTATTGCAAATATCGTCACTCTTTACAGAAACACATTTGAAAGTTTTCTTACAACTGTTTATACGAAATTATACACGTATAAATGTTGAAGACAGCATTCGTCGCACCGGCGTGCATAAGATTGAGTCAATGCATCTGATTCGGCAAGATACAGTTGGCCAAGAAATAACCCGTTTAAAACACGAATCCGGATTCAGTTATGGTCAAATGGATGTTGGGTGATGTGGTTGAATCGGGAATGCTCCGTTCCAGTCCCTATGAGAGTATAGAAGCGATACACGAAATGATAAAATCTTGGCCAGCTCGTACTGACGTACGGACTGATGAACACGTCTATTACTATTTGCCACGCATCACTAGATATTAGTAGTTATTTTCATATGAAAATTCAATATAGAAGCGGCGCTAGGTTCTTTCATTATTCATTTCATGATGACTGAAATCTAAAGTTATTGTGATACTAGAAGTATGGTGGAATATCATGATAAGTGATATATTTTCTGTTGTCTGTTTTGCATATAGTGTGTGCAGGATTACTATGTGTACGATGGGGCTCTTTGCTCTCTCCCTTCATGTCTTGAGGGCAGTGATGATCATGAATCCAGGTGAGACTCCAGTTGGCTTTGTAAATGGAGGTTTGTTACTGAACTCGATCGATTACAATCATTTAAGTTCCTACAAAATTGCTTCCATACTGAACAACTACTGCAGCATAGTTAGCAGCTCGAACATTAATAATATTAGTAGCTTACCAGTTTATTTTTCACTTCTCTCGAATTTTTTAACCAAACGAAAAAGCAACTGGGGAAAACCAAGCTCTCCCTCATGTACTTATGTTTGATGCTCATTTTGCTTACATATGACACTGAACAAAACCCAGGTCCTACTCCTAACCTACGTGATTTTTATGACACTCTCTTCTGCACATAATGTACATACTGTTGACATTACAGAATTCCTTTAAGGAGCTTAGGTTCTGCACTTATTTTTTTTATCACAGTACAAGGTCTTCCAGGGTGGATTGAGTAGCTTGGGAGGCCTTGTTCTTTATCATCTATACTAACCCCCACGCATGGCCTTAATAATCAAGTTTGATTGCTAGCCATTATTGTAAAAGAAGACGAAGGAGAAGAAAATGTATACTAGTATTTTCAAATCCAAATGAAATTATTACCCTGCCGGAACACCAAGCATCATAATCGATTATTCAAACGAACTGGAATGATCGTCATCTTCCGATTACCCACGAATTATTCAGACGTTGTTTGTTGTTTTCCGTCGGATAAGGCATAGTACAAACCGATGCCTAATGATATTACAATTGTAATAGCAAAGATACAGCGATAGGGAATGAATGTTCCGGGTTCATCATGGTGATTGTCTGAAATTGAATGTTTGTATTGATCTATACATAAACGGATCCAACAAAATCCATATCCACACGAAAATAGAATTTGAAATTTGTTGATATCAATGTCTATTATGTCCTGAATTAAAGCCACAAAATGCCTTGAATTTGGTATTATTTTAAACGTACAAACAACCTCGCAAGATTGTGATATTAATGTTTCCAAAATTCAACCGTGTGGACATCTCTATTCGGAATATGCTGCCAGAATAACGGTTTTAAATATTTTTATCTTCCGACACGAGACAATAGTTCGGTCTCGATCAATTTTTTTCTTGCCGGTATTTTATTTGCGTATGAAGTATAATATACATAAATATATTGGCGGAATTTCATGTATTTATAGCTTGGATTTACTATAAAAGTATTACTATATTCTTGTAATACTAGTATTCAATATACAAACATGTACATGTATATTTTGATTGAATCAAACTACATGTCGTCTGCTATTTACACTCCTGGGACCGTATTCACAAACCAACTAAGATGAAAAATCATCTAAGAATACCGAAATTATCTTAGTTTTCACCAAGTTTTGCTAACATTGTAAGATTTGTCTTAACTTTTGTCTAAGAGTGAAAAAAATCTTAGAAAAATTCTTAGATCGACGATTTTTATCTTAAAAGTTTAGTCAAGGTACGAGGTGTCTCAACTTTAAGAAATTTTCTTAGATAAAAAATAAAACGAAAGTGGATGCTACGTCGAACTCATTATTTGTCCATATCTATGAAGAATAAAGTTCATTTCTTGGATTATGAACTTTTAAACACTTTTCTGTCGTTATTTTGACTTGATCTTGCAGGGCGGAGCAGTTGTCAAAATAACGTGTCAATTTCACTTACAAATATTGTGAAAAGATACATTAAATTTTGCCAATGATCCAAGATGCTTTTCACTGGACTTTATGATAGAACAATTAACAAGTACATGTTATGTGACTATTTGCGCATATGTGGGATATTGTACGATTTTCGGTTAGACATTGGTTTAAGTTAATTGTCATACAAGGATAGTGCAATGCAGTGAACTAAAATATAATTAAACCATATACCATTTAATATATTTCGTTATTTATGTCGTTTTTGCTTCTTCATGAATAATTCAGCATCAGTTTCAAAGTTTATCGACTATGAAGACTTGCTATGAATTGAAATGATGTACTTTGTATTCACAGATTCTTTTGAGGACTCCATGAAACAATTTTGGTGACACTAGTAAAGACAGATACCAATGCCTAATGTGATTTTGATGTGATAAACATTTAGATAGATAAACATTGCTTACAAATGAATTTGGGTGCAAATTCATTCAGCCACTGTTTTGCTGTATTAATGTTTGATATGAACATGAAATCCAAAGACAACAGTATAATCTTAAATCTTTATTACCTTGTTTACATATTCTTGTTAATGCACATATTCTGATAAAGTTTGTTCAAGCTGAAAGCACATGCATGCAAGTATTTCATTGTGACTTTAGTATATCATCAATTACAATTGATTTATTATTTTGTGCAGTTTGTTGAATAGAGTATGATACAGGTATAAGCAATTTTGAAACTACCAGTAAACATGCAATTGTATCCTTGACAATATGAATTAAGTGAAGCAAATGATATCAGTAAACTTTATAAAATGCGTTTGTATGAATTTGAAATTAATGCTGCACAACTGAAAGATGTTTTTGTTATTAACCATCAATGTTCAGTTATGGATGAACTATTCTACAGCTATACTGAGCCTCTGTTGTTATAAAATCTCCCAACTGTGAGTAATGATATGACAAGCAGAAATATATCAGACTGTAAGTAAAATACATACATGTATACATATTTCATAGTAAGAATCAATTAAAAACATGAGTGATCAATGATACTTGGGTTCTGATGCCCTAATGGTACATATTTTTATTTTTGATACCACTGTTGTTGGATCTTTACCGAATTACTGCATACTTCATAAAATTACATAATATCAAAGATATTCATTTGATTTGATATATCAGTGATACTATTTGTAAGGAACCTATTTGTTTTCTTGCAAACATGACCAACAATTATATTTGTGCCATCTGTGGCTGAAAAAATACCAATTGTATCCGTAAAATTGAGAAAGTGTACAACAGGTTAAATAATCGCCAATCGTAAGTTATGACGTATGGGAATTCCGTGGAAAAAACACTGACAACGGTAAATTTTCAAAATTAAGATTTCTTTTCAAACTAAGAATAATTCCGTCTTAGTTTACGCTTAGAATAAATCGAAGATGAAGACTAAGACATTTACAAATCCTCCAAACCTAAATATGTTGATGATACAGTAGAACTCATCAATTGAAGACCACTGCAGTCTCGACCTATTCTTTACTTTGTTAATTTAAGTAATCTAATTGTAAATATTTGTTTGATCTTTTGATTTATATTTAATATTACATCGATTATTGCTACATATAATATAATAAACATCAGTTAGAAAACTCGTCACAAAAGTACCATCAATACAGTTTTTATCTCCTATATTTAAGTTTCGTTTATAGCCTCAGTCTGCATGTAAGAACTACGCTTAAAGGTGTTTATAAAGCTAAAGCACGTGCCACAATTACGGGCCCTGCTATATAATGAGATCTACTTATAACAGGCTGATCGTGTATCTAACCCGGATTGCCAGCGCCCACAGCCGCGACCACCTAGCATCAATAAGCGATATGAACTGTACTGCGATGGTTGGAAGTCCTTAGAATGACCCACTTACTGATGTTTTTTTACATTTAAACGTATATGAAATTTTGAATGGATGCGATGGATATCATATTTGATGTAAAGGTTAACAAGAGGGCCATGGTTCGTTGAAGCGTTAGTCTACTGATTAAAAGGTTGTGTGTTGTTGTCTGTATATGATGCTATATGATGTTTTAAAGGTAATGTTATTTTATGTTGTTTGAAGATAATGTCATCTGATGTTGACTATGGGTGATATTTTCCGATGTTGACTGTTGTTGATGTTATCTGATGCTGACTGTTGTTGATGTTATCTGATGTTGACTGTTGTTGATGTTATCTGATGTTGACTGTTGCTGATGTCATCTGATGTGGACTGTTGTTGATGTCATCTGATGCTGACTGTTGTTGATGTCATCTTATGCTGACTGTTGTTGATGTCATCTGATGTTGACTGTTGTTGATGTTATCTGATGTTGACTGTTGTTGATGTTATCTGATGTTGACTGTTGCTGATGTCATTTGATGTTGACTGTTGTTGATGTTATCTGATGTTGACTGTTGTTGATGTCATCTGATGCTGACTGTTGTTGATGTTATCTGATGTTGACTGTTGTTGATCGTATCTGATGCTGACTGTTGTTGATGTTATCTGATGCTGACTGTTGTTGATGTCATCTGATGTTGACTGTTGTTGATGTTATCTGATGTTGACTGTTGTTGATGTTATCTGATGTTGACTGTTGCTGATATCATCTGATGTTGACTGTTGTTGATGTTATCTGATGTTGACTGTTGTTGATGTTATCTGATGTTGACTGTTGTTGATGTTATCTGATGTTGACTGTTGTTGATGTTATCTGATGTTGACTGTTGCTGATATCATCTGATGTTGACTGTTGTTGATGTTATCTGATGTTGACTGTTGTTGATGTCATCTGATGTTGACTGTTGTTGATGTTATCTGATGCTGACTGTTGTTGATGTCATCTGATGTTGACTATTGTTGATGTTATCTAATGTTGACTGTTGCTGATATCATCTGATGTTGACTGTTGTTGATGTTATCTGATGTTGACTGTTGCTGATATCATCTGATGTTGACTGTTGTTGATGTTATCTGATGTTGACTGTTGTTGATGTCATCTGATGTTGACTGTTGTTGATGTTATCTGATGCTGACTGTTGTTGATGTTATCTGATGCTGACTGTTGTTGATGTCATCTGATGTTGACTGTTGTTGATGTTATCTGATGTTGACTGTTGTTGATGTTATCTGATGTTGACTGTTGTTGATGTTATCTGATGTTGACTGTTGTTGATGTCATCTGATGCTGAATGTTGTTGATGTTATCTGATGCTGACTGTTGTTGATGTTATCTGATGTTGACTGTTGTTGATGTTATCTGATGCTGACTGTTGTTGATGTCATCTGATGTTGACTGTTGTTGATGTTATCTGATGCTGACTGTTGTTGATGTCATCTGATGTTGACTGCGGTGTGTTATCTGATGTTGACAGTAGATGATGTTTTCTGATGTTGACTGTAGTTGATGTCATCTGATGTTGACTGTAGTTGATGTTATCTGATGTTGACTGTAGATGATGCTATCTGATGTTGACTGTAGTTGATGTCATCTGATGAAGACTGTTGTTGATGTTTTCCGATGTTCACTGTTGTTGAAGTCATCTGATGTTCACTGTAATTGATGATATCTGATGCTGTCTGTATGTTATGTTATCTGATGTTAACTGTAGGCAGAATAAGAATTCCTTCCTCAACTCATATTAGTTAGGTGTAAAATTGAATGATAATTAAAGTTGAACAAAAGTTGAATAATTCAAATCTTCTCTACGCTTAATGCTAGTAATAAAAGTCTAATTGAATGGTATGGGTTGTAATAATGCTGACGTTTTCTTACTTCAATTATCATGAGAAAAAAATATCCGTCAATATTACTCGTTCTTGCACGAAACACTACCGATACACGCTATATAAAGAAACAGTCCCCAGTTCTCAACTGGTCAAACACAATATCACTGATGATGGATAAAGGGACCACAGTGATCATGTTGTTATCTAGCCCCTTGCTCCCGTGTATTCGAGTTAAACACTGGATCTGAAGAAGTGAGGAAGCTGCAAAGCTAGCTTACAGACGTTTGATGGTTCTATTTAGGTGTATGTTCATGAGTCGCTTAATGATACTGACTAATGGTTCGACGTTAAACTAATAAAAATTCACATTCATGAATGAATAAAGTTCCTCCTGTAAATTAAGGCCATTATCTAAGACAGTCATTGATCATTTAGACCAAATTGACCTCCGAATGATGTCCATGTTTCATTAAGGCCACATTATGCCTTTCCCAAGGGTGACATTTGATCACTGGTTTGCCTGTATTTTCTGAAATGCTTTGATTAATATGATGTCAACGAATGGCTTAAGCTCTGGAGAAGGTAACAAAGTACGATTTAATGTCAAAATACAATGAATAGAAATACAGAATCAAACAACCTCCTGTATTACTAACAAGCGTAACGAGCGTGTTTAGTGTCGAGACTGATGTCCTCGTGCCTCGAAAAAAGCCTGAGATCGACTCCTCGTGCTCGTGATGAGCCGTCCAATCTTAAATTGTGGTATTCGAGTCCATTCTTCCGGAAGTGCCTCTCTGAGCTGTCTGGTGGTTGTTGGCTGGATAGGACGCTCAGATATCGCTCTCTACAGCATATCCAGACGTGTTCAATGGGACTTAAAACTTATGGACGGATATTAACTTCCAAGATCACATTTACGTACTTCACAGCTGTGAGCGTGCCATTTTCAACGACGTGTAGGTTTGTTAATGTCCAAACCAAAACTGAGCCACCACCAAAGCGGTCATGCACAGCAATACAAACTGCCTCAAAGTGTTCATTTCTTCTTCTCCAGACTCTAGCATGTCTATCTGTGAAGACGACACAGAACTTGGACTCGACAGAGAAGAATACAGGGGTGCAGTCTCGTAGGGTCCATCCAACATGGTCATGAGCCCATTGTAGATACTCTCTAACATGTTGCGGTCACGTCGTTTGAGTTATGAATCAAGTCCACGAACGTCTGCGACACCCTTCGTATGTCACCGACATTATGTTTAAACAATCTATTTTGGTTAAATATCAAAATAGGTCACTCAAGTAAAAAGTCGAACAAAACCTTTAATATAATAGTGTCCATTTTTGTATTTCTTTCTATCTCTTTATACTTCAAACTGTTAAAAGGTCAAGGTGAAAAAGGGCCACAGTTGTTTTGTATTACTCTTTAAAGCATTTAGGGAATTTTGGGAATGATTGATTTCATTTCTCTTCAGTGTGAGTATCTATAAGTAACAGATGTATTTGTATATATAGTTGTTTCCCGACGCTGTTCTGTATTTTTCATATGTGTAAGATATTGAAATGAAATAAATACCAAAAAAACGAGCCTCAGCAACTGACAAAAATGTAATTTTCAGTGTGATACGATTATTCATGTTTGTGCATAGGGAAATGTCGCACGTGCCTACGTGTATATAATAGCGAGTTCACTTATACACAAATTGCTACGATTTATGAAAAAGGTATGTTTGGCGTCATAAAAGTCAACACATTTCGTGAACTCCGGATGAAAACGTGCTTCACGAATCACTCTTATTCATTAAAGCAAACATCTTTTGTTGCTGTATCTATCGCACATTCTTTCTTTTGTTATGTATTTAATACTTAACCCAATTATCCACACATACCAAACATGAACCATATAAAACGATGTCCAAATGAAGGGAAGTAAATCGAATAATTGCCAAAGAGTACTTGACTGGACTATCACCCTTTATAGGTGACAGATGACAATCGTTATGGCGAACTCGCTAAAGTCGATTTTTTGTGCTATAAGAGGAAAAAATCTGCTTTTTTATACATTTACAATTAAGATCGATATCGGCAAGCGCAAAAAATGTCTCGATATCATCTGTAGTGTACAATTAATTGGACTACATGTAGTTGGTGAGCCGTGAGCTACATTTGTAGTTAAATAATGGTTTCCGTAGGCCTGTCTCAGTTAGACGCCCGATGAAAGTAGATGCGATTCGGGGGATAATGTGCAAAGAAAGATATATGTCTCATAAGTCAACATGGCTGACTCTTTCAATAGGGTAGGGTAACTCTATAATAAACAAACCCTTAACATTTTGCTCGAAACTCATCAATAGTTTTGCTACGTCATTTTAATTATTCAATACATATTAATTGCTTATGTTATTATATGTATTGATATTTCGCGTTACATATGCATAGTATATCATGTTCTGATTTCATATTCATATGATAGTATACTCATTTTATAAGCTCATTAAATAATTCGTTTAACACAGATACAATGTCCATAGGAAAAGGTACATAATAACCGCAAAATAGTACCGCACATTTTCCTTTTATGTAGTGGAAAGGTTCTCAACCAATATCTGGTGTCAAGTGCATTTATATCTTAAACTATATGTAGCTGTCTAAGGATATTTATATGTGTGACGTGAAAGTCGCCTCCAATATCTGGTGTCAATAGCGTGCTATATACCAGCTTGACTTCTTCAAGTTTTTACAGTATCCTCTTTTGCGGTATAATATCATATCACTGTATGGTTTAGACACTTGTTACAAGGTTGCAAAGGACTGAACAGTATAATGTTCATCTACTGTCCACGTGAATTTAGTAACTATTATTAAATAACTAACGAATTTATGGAATTGCAGTTTACCCATAATTTTATGGTCAGATAGCTTAATTGGATACAGCAACCTAGGCCAGTAATTGGCTGTGTGGAAATTCACGTCCTGAAGATTTTGATGGACGTGGGAAGGACGGAGTCAAACTCGAAAAAGGTTATGCATCAAGGTGCTCACTACGTCCTTACAACGTCGTTCAATGGGATTTATGGCGGTAGATCGAGTGGGCCAGTCCATTCGAGCGATAGTTTCCCTTTCCGTACCAATAACACCAACTTATGGACGGATATGAACTTCCAAGATCTCATTTACGTACTTCGGGTCCGTTTCCCGATTTGACTTCCGTGGGTAATCAAAATTAAGAACTGAATTTAAACAGTTTGTTTGGGCTTACGGGGGGGGGGGGGAATTTAAGCAGGGCTAATTAAAAATTGTAACTACATGTAATTAAGGCCAATTAAAATCCTATAGTCTTATTTTGACAAATGTATAAATCCATGCTCTATGCAGTGCTTTATTTCATATTATCTATAAAAAGCTAAATGTCTCTATCATTGATTTTTTATGCATCCGTCCAGGCTTCAGTACGCTGCTTGAAGTGTTGGTAATAGATTATGCACCCATCACATCAGAGCACTTCCGCACCACGATCGCAAAGTTCCCATCACGTCCTGAAGATTTTGATGGACGTGGCGAGGACGGAGTCAAACTCGAACTTGAAAGATTATGCATCAAGGTGCTCACTACGTCCTTACAACGTCTTGGCCAGGTTCTCACTGCGCCTATCACGTTCCCAGTACGTTCATTACACGTGCAGCTTCCCATTGTCACCAGGTCTATTGCGTTTATACTACGTCCCAAATATGTGCTCACTACGTCCATGCAGACTGAACAGCGCTCTCCCTAGGTCCCAATAACGTCCTCATTACATTCACTAGCTCCGTATGTATACTGTACCATGTGTCCATTTAATTTAACTGGTCATGATGGCCGAACAGAAGTCTTCTTTCTGTTGATAGTCATGCACTAACACAACATAATCTAGGTTGCTTCATGTTTCTTTTTCTTCTATTTCATATTTAGAAAATGGCAATTTGAGCATCCAAAATGGCTTGTTTTCCTGGTACAATAACAAATTGCATTCATTTGTTAACATATATTTGACTGAAAATGAAAGGATTGGGTATGAATCCAATCTTAATGAACCTGATAGGAACGTACTGGTCACCTGTTGCAAACGTACTAAAGACGTTACGGAGCAAAATTACAACCTAGTTTAGTCTTCTAGCTGTAACGTGATGTGGACGTACTATTGTCTTAGCATACACCTGATTGAGACACAGTGAGAACTTCGCTGACGTAACAAAAGCGTTATAACAACCAAGTGAAAACGCGGTGAAAATATCTTGCTGTCTTTTCGAGTCCGCACCACGCTTCTTCTGTGCCAATGAAGTTCCAATTAGGTTTTAGTCACGTCTCTGTTATGTTCTTATTACGATAGCACTGCGTTCTAATTTGACCACGTCCACACCACGTTATCTTTTGACTTGTCAAAAGTCCCACCACGTCCTTCACGTTCAATTTTCATTATAGCTGCTTTAACATAAGCAGAACCTTTTTGTGCTGTGATTATATCATGATATGACGTGCAATTTCAATATGCCCTATTAGTTTTTCATCATACAATGATTATTTGCCATATTAGTATACGCTGTGAATATGTCATTTCAAGATGCCAACAATTTACAAGTGTATAGCGGTAAATATATGTTTATTTGAAATTCAAGTCCATTAAGCCTTGCGTCCCATGAGGACAACTTATTTACATATTTTTTATATGTACAGAACATATTAATAAAATAAATGTAACGGAGAAGATACATTGTAGTGCAAATGTAATATTAGCTAGCTGCTCCAAAATTTGAAGAAGCATATTATGATAATGTATGATCGATCTTAATCAGAATCAAAGCACATTTGCACATACGAATGAAATGGGGAATACTTTGAAAACTTATGAGACAAAGTGTTCAAAACGTTACTGTATATCATTAATTTTATTAACGTCGTGTTTGACGTCGTGACCATTGCCGCTGCTCCTTACCTCTGTGGACTTAAAACAGTGTAGAAATTTCTTGTTGATTAACATATACTGTCTACGAATTTCTGGATTACCCCTCGTACATGTATCAGAATTCAGAAATTAGTCACAAAATGTTCGACATCACAATGAAAGGACACTATAATTATGTTTATATTTGTATATCATATAAGTTGGTTATCATGTATTAGAAATGAATTCCATGAACTATTGATGAATACATGTAGTTAAACCGATACAGCATTGTTATCTCATAATTACTTTAATGGTGGCAGCGAAGTTTGACGAACTCATGCAAAGGCATGGAGTGTCAAACTGAAGAGCTGGTACACTCATTTATTATATATTTTATAAGCACACATATGTTCTGCTTATGTTCAGACAGTTATAATGTTCCATATTAAACCCCGCGAACACCAAAGTTCTATTACATACATATGTATACTAAATGAAAATAGTATGTCCTGTCGCTCAAAATCGTGATTAAAGATCGACTTCCAAACAATACTTGCAACTTTTTCTTTAGACATACCGGCATCAAGCATACCAGATTCCCTAAAGTTCTTGGCATATCAAAAATGCAAAAACTTCTAAAGGGATTTCATTTTACAAATTTAAAGCGTTTTATTTCAAATGACAACACATGTTCAACTTGCATGTACGTGCAAGCCGAGTTTCACGTCGTGTTCGCGTAACTGCTAAAATAGATTAATCCAGGACAGTCAGTCTAAGACCGATACTATCTAATTAGTATTAGATACAGTACGAGGTTTTCTTCAAAAGTGTCTTCTTAAGTATAAGTCAGATACAACGGCACTCGTATTTTCTTCAAAATATGTCTTCTTACATTTTTCATCGGTTTTGCCTCGGACAAAATGAAAAACTGTACTGATGTATTTGTACAAATACCATAGATAGAACTACGGAGTCCTGTAAGAAACAAGCTGATGTCGGTATCGTTTCATTTCAGTGGGTTTAACGCCGATTTTCAAAAATATTTTAATTACATACTTAACCAGCTTCTTAAACTGTATTCTAACCAGTACTTACTTACCCTTCCACAAGGAGCCCACTAATGCTTCATATGTACAGAAGAAATTTGTTTCAATTTTACAAATCTAATAGTGTACGTATGACCAGCCGCGACCATGAAATAATGTTCTGTACTGCCCTATGAGAACAGCTTCAAAACTAGATCCGAAAAATCTTCAATTTCGTTTCGGAAACGATTGCATAACACGTATCTACAACGGCGAAATGTTGAAAAACCTGTGCAGCACTTACAACAAAGTGCATGCTAAACAAATAAAAGTGAGACCGATGAAGGGTATTTAATCACAACTTCATGAACTGTAGTATATATATATGTATGTATAGAATTATATTGCTAATTGTAATTGTTATACCAGGCGGGGTAAATAACGAAAAAATAGTGCAAATTGTCATACAAGCACCAAATTTTCCACACATGTTGGGAATGATATGTAGAAACGATTTAGGGTGTGTGCCAAAGTTCAAGTGCCTCGATTCAAGATGGCGGCCAGATTTTCAAAATGGCCGCCAAATATTTTTCGAGTCAAAGAACTTTTTATCAAAACTCTCAATACCAATGAATTATACTACCTTAGCACATTATCATAACATGTTCAGTATGTTTATACATGTATATAAGTAAATTCAAATGAAGTTTGTGAAATACCCCCCCCCCCCCCCCCCCCCCTGTAATAGAAGTTGTATATAGAACGTAACTTACTTGCCTTAGTGCAGTTTTAGGCATACATTAGTTAATCGTTAATTGTTCCCGGATAGAAGTCATCCGGATTTATTGGGAGGGGGCCCGGGGCTGCTTACATAAATATACATTACATTCCAAGTCTTTTTGTCCTTTTCATGGAGGGCAGACACGCGGTGTTACACCCGGTAAATGCGATGAAAAATGGGAGAACTTTATATAAACTTTGCCCAATTGTTTCGACAGTTTCATGCACCAGAAACCAACTGAAGTATTTTGCTTTAAATACCAAACTCCACCCAAATAGTGTCAGTATTGATCTCTTTGAAATAGACACTGAAAGAATTATAATGTCTGTGTCAGAACCCCTCACCACATGCTTTTTCAAGCCGTTATCCACAGCGTGTTTCATTAGCTTTAATCAGTAACCAAACTCATCCACCTTTTAAAAGTTATATCAGTTGCTTGAAAATTTGTTCGAATCCGTTACTAACAACTGTCTAATATCTGATCAACGCGCCGTTCCTGTCATTGCTTTAAAATTAGGAAGATAAAGATCAAACACATTCTATCCGAGGGTGTCTTAGAATGCAGCAACTAGGAATAGCACAAAAACAACAGTAATGTAGCCATCAAACGTTTTCGCAGCACCAAAAATATTAATACATTTATTTACAAAAATCAGAGCATCGGCAAGAGGTCCGTCTATTGGGGTTGTCACGTTTTGTTCGAGTACTTGAAAGAGTTGCGAGTTAGTTCGAATAATTCAAAATGCCATTGTTTGAAAGCGAAGGAGGTTTTGCATGGTCTTCGTGCTTAAAAAGAAAATCACTCAAACTGACGTTTCTGGCAAATTATAAAACGACGTAAAACGATCACAGTTTGCTTTCATTGAAACTGAAGATTTCACTCCCCAGACGTCATGCTTTAACTTTCTACTAAATAAATACACCTTGTGTTTTTATTGAAAGATAAAAGTATTATCAACTATTAAAACCATATCATGTAAATGAATAAGGACCCGAACTAACATAATTTATATGGTCTAATGCAAAAATAAAGGGAACAAGTACTTTACGGTATAATACAAAATTTGCTTCTCTATATGGCTGGACAAATATATAAGTGTTATTATCTGTAGTGCAAGAACCTGGTTCCAAAACTAAATCTGAGAACTTATCTTTTCTGGTATGTCAGACCAGTCTTCAATCAGGAGACATTGAAATTCAGAACGGTCTCAGATTTATCCCATATATATATTCATCCAATTTTAATTTATATAGAGCACACGCTGTGCTCAGTTGGGCAAGTCGTGTTCTAGAAACATTGTATGCCAAAAATGATGATTAAGCAACATCCATGGTAGCGATATTGGACACTGTAAGTGTCGATATTCACCCACTATCTTTCTAAATAATACCAACAACTTTCAGAGACATCATTTCAACGTGCAAACCACCAAACATAAACAACGAAATTTTGTCATTGCCACTGAACAACTTGACATGGATTGAGGAAATTGGTGACTTCTCGGACCTTATAAATGGATTTTTATGATGGCAACGGAATGGGCTTGCTCATGTAAGATGTGTAAGACAGCATTCAGCGATAGTTGAAACGAGGACGCCCACTTTTCATTGGTATGGAAAGTCGCCCGAGCAAGATATGCAATCAAAACCTTTTGAAGGCATGGATATTTAAAGTTCATATTTTGTTTGATGATGCTGGTCTCCAAGTCAAGAAAATTATCAGACAATGAAGATGGTTGATTACTTTGTGAAAAGTATGCTAGAATTATAGTTGCGTATTGTTCGGGTATAGATGGTACACCGATTGATGCGGGCTTATCACCAATGTACATGTCAACGTGGTTGTTTTCCACCGGCAACGTTCGTATCGTATGTTGAAATAAAGAAATTTCCGTCCCATGAAATGATGATATTGACGTAGTGGAGCCAGAATTGTGATCAATGTTATAGACATTTGCGATTTAAGACGGTGACGGTGACGGAGACGAACTTCGGATTAAATTAAAGGGGTCGTCTCACATTTATAATGAAAATATTACATTGGTGTATATGCATGTTATTTTGATATCGTCATATTTACAGAATTAAACCGATTTGAGTTTTTTTTCGACACAAAAGACCCGGCAAATATTTAACTTCCCGTCGATGTCTCCATATTGTTCCTACTGATTTATAACACTTGAGCTCAACACAAATACGATATTGTCGATATATCTGTTTAATGTTCGATACTTTCCAGGGGCGTAGCTTGACCAATAATGGTGCGTACGCAAACTTTCTGAATGCTCGTGGGGGTTAATATGTACATCGGCCCAAGTGCGTTTTAGATATTTCGCTTGAAAATCTATGCCTCTTTCAAGTTCGTAAAAAACTTCCACGACTTTTTGCATCCACACACTGCAATACCTTCCGACTGCATGAGGTTATTTTTTTAACACTGGCAAATAATTCGCATGAACATACAATTCATTAGACCAATAAATCTAACTGAAAATCTAACTGCATACGAAGTTATATGTCTATTATATCCACATAGATCTACATGATTGTACCTTCAATAATTACGATTTATTTCAAAAACGCATTTCAATAAATACGACTCGTATTTTCCAAAAGCACGCAATATTTTATGTGACTGTTTCAGTAGGTCGAGCAAAGACGCATGGCGAACTTATTTAGTTCTAATCAAATATCTGTGTAATTTTACGATTCCTTTTTCGGCTGATTACATCTAGAACATGTTCAGAATCCAGCTGTTTTTCAGTGTAAACATTTAAAAGTCCTAAGCTTGACAATCTGCTTGTTGTCATAGTGTTTCTGGTGTAGCATATCAATAAACCATCGCTCAGTTATAGCTGTAGATACTAGCGAATACACAGAGCATCATGTGTACGGACGGGTACAAATCTCGGTTTGTAGCCCTCAATTTTCTACACGAAGTTTAGTCATGGATATGAAGTCGCTCTATTAAATGTTTGTGTCCAAGTAGTATTTCAGTTCCATTGTGGCGTATTAAACCAAACTGCTGAGCATCATTCAGATGTCCTATTATATAATTATGAGTATATTTAGGTACGTTGCTATCATTATCAGGGTAAATTACACTACAACTCTAAATAGTCTAGATTCGTGATCATTTGAATTATTAATTTACTTGTATTTTGTTTATTAACAAATTGTGATTTTAACAATATGAAAAATACAGACATGAGTAGTTTCGTTCAAGAATGTGCATTTCTGTTTACGATTACATTCACACAGAATCAGCTTGGAGCTTTTGAGTATATTTCAATTTAAGAGTCACTTGAAAATGCAAAGTCGCCCGATGCCAGTGACGGGAAAGAGCCACGTAGACGACAGGTACCTGGTAGACGCAGGCGACAGCAGAAACGCCCTCTGGCAGAATTAATTCGCGACAACCATAAGTCGTATAACAGATTCATTAAAAAAAGTACCGAAATTGATGCGTATACTTGGTTTAGTTCTAGTTCTTATGAAAATGAATAAAATTGTAAAATAAACACGTTTTTGAGTTGTCTTGCAAACACAATAATTAGTAACACTTGCCCTATACAAGAGTATGTATCAATAACTTTGAGATGATCCCCGAATTTAATCCGAAATCCGATGTCCACCACCGTCACCGTCTTAAATCGCAAATGTCTTATATTGCAAAGAGTCCACGGTGTAGCACTGGTGAACAAACTACTCAACATCTTTGTACAACATTTCCTCCAACCATTGTGGAAATTTCAAGAACACGTTTATATTATGTACATATACCACACTGAAACAAGATATCAATTAAATGTCGTTTCCTTGTCTACACAAAATCAAAAGGTCAATGTAAATAGCAAATGATGGTTCGTTTGTCTTGGAATGAAGATGGACATTTGCTGCACAGTGAATACCTCTATGACAGTTATACTGAAGTAATTCAGTTATTGCAAAGGAGACTTATAGTTGCACTGTTCCATCTGTGCTTCATTGTTTGACCCATATTGTACCTTACTCACTAATTCAAGAGATTGTTAGGGTACTGATATCAACTGACTTCTGGTACGAAATTACCACTGAATTTGTTTTCATGGATCATTAGCACATGCAGCAAACAATGCATGGCCTGTATCTTTCTTCAAAGTCAATAAGACTTTCTTACCGCGTTAATGCGGTTCTAATTCAGAATCCAACTGTTTCAGTCTTAGGTGCCTGCTCAGACAGTTGAACCATGGCACTCGTCCGACAAAGTTTGTGTTTCGAATAATGTATGTAACTAGTTCAGCAAATGTTTTTTTTCTCGAATTCCTGCCGAGTATTCGACCGACTCCTCATTACGTTTTGTATTGAACGCCTTTCTCTGTTGCTAAGAGATGTAAGACTTTTAACGCTATTTCATTTTAAGAGCGACATCATAATCGGCACTGAGCTTGGCCAATAAGTAATTGAATGTTTTTGGCTCACTCATTAATGCATCGGTATTCGATGACTGGTCACATCAAGTTCGTCAATTTACAGATTTAAAAACAAAACCATAAGTATATACTTAAATAAATCCAGTGTATAAAGTCTATTGCCAGTGATTTGAAACAAATAGCATATTTGGTTGGCCTTCTATAAACCAATATCAAACGTTAATATCAACGATACAAACTACTCAGTATTTAGAACTATATTACTTGTAACAATTAGCCTTAAAATAAATTACTATAAATGAATAATACAGGGAACCGTTTCTCAGATTTTTTATATTGTCCTATGTTCATTAGATGTTCCGTATCCTGAAACCCGCTAATAGACTAAAATGAAATCAAAATTCTGAGGCACGGTTCCTAGATAAACATGTCTGCTACAGAATACTGAAAACAGCAAAAGGTATTTTGAAATTGCAGGTATGTACGAACCTAAACTTGCAATACTACTGATTAATTGAACGAAGTGTGTTCATCTTATATCAAATGAAAGTAGTGCCACGTACCACCGACGGACGCATTTTGACTTCTATGACAGACGGATGTTTATATGCTCGATGAACTGTAAACTTTAAAGCAGACTTTGAACCTAATTTTCTTACAATAAGCATTGAAGTTGTTTAAAGATACCATCAAAATTACATATGTCGGGCTAAACATGGTGAACTCAACCTTCCGAATTTGGCCGCTCCAAAAACCTATATAATTATTCCCTTGGCCTTAACAACTGTCAAAAGATATTTTAGTATACATGTACCTCAGTTTGGTTATAAACACGATTCTTTACGGTAAGAATGATATTATGAGCATAAACTATGGATTACAATGTGTTTTCACTCCTATTATACACGGCATATAGCCTGAAGACAGTGGGTTCGAATCCGAGCGTGACCACAGCGTTCCTGACCAGGTACACGTTGGCACACGGTCTTAAATGAACCCCGACACATGTATGCATCATCATACCAAATTTGGTGCTTGTATGAAAATTTGCACTATTTTGCCAAGAAGTACGTTTTATTTATCCCGCTACATACGACGGAGGCTTGTTACTATCTATGATAATTACTAGGTTAACACTCAAATATAGATGTCAATATCACGTGACATTGTTAATTTTCAAATCAGGCATAACTTTTACATTGATGGACTCTAGATTTTTTTTAATAACAACGCATATATAATAATGTACATTAAATTCCAAACTATAATGTAGTAACACTTGAACATAATACACGTACTGATTATTTAAACAAATCGTTCTCATTTATACCTACGAGGATCTATCCAGAGCAATGTCCCACTTTCAGTACATTCAAAACCTAAAATTACATCTTGTAAGAATGCTCGGAAGCAATGCCTACTAAATATGCAAAATGGCTGGAATATCCACTTATTAAAAAGAGGCTTAGGATTTTTTAAAAATGTTTATCCATATTTTCATATTTATGTCGATCGCTATTTTTTTATTTTCAGATTTGCATGATTGTGTTGTTTGGAGGCAATATTGTAATTTATGACATTAAATGTGTTTGTATAAGTTTAATTTTACAGTTTGAATTGCCAAAATATGTAATTATTTCTCATGCTTTCAAATCAACCGAACCTTGCAATATATCCAACATGTATCAAAACTGCGATGTAAACTTACACAACCACAGTGGTACTAGTGTACGGATAAGAGACGTCAGGTGATTGAAAGTACAAAACTGATTGTGTTTCCTTTACAAAAAGCTTTTTATTTCCAAAATTCGACTTAAGTTTACATTCTATTCAAATATGACTTCAAAGAATTCCTACTTTCGACTTCAAGTCTAAAATGTACTAGCTTCACTATCTTCGAGTTGAAATTAATTCAAATCTTGCATTCAAGTTGACAATAATTTTGTGAAAATGTACATGTATTACATTTGGAGCGATTTCAGTCAAACGATTTTATCATTTATTATATACTTATTCGAAATTCTAAACGTTTCCTCTCCCAGATCACACTCGCTTCCATAGTTGAGCTGTCAAGATCGTTGACTTTAAGTCATGTAACCTCTCACTGATAGATGGTGGTGGGTCGAGCCCCGCTACCGACCATGTCTCTTTATGTGAGAAAGACGGAGGATGGGAGTCAAGTACTGGTTCTTCATAAGGTAAAAATATCCGCCTCATAAGACTCTGACTGCTAAAAAGGGGCGTATGGAAAACTCAAAAGAACATAGCAGTCACAACAACCAGTGGATTGATACCATCTTCATGTTCATCATTATCATAGTAGGTGTGTGAGACAAGTCGGAAAGATACATTTTTTATCGTATACGAATATCTTCTACTTGTTCGAAATCCTTCGACCCGCTTCCGTCGCTCGCATCAAAGCCCTGAAACTTCTCACTGATAGAGGGTCGTGGGTTCGAGCATGTCTCTTTATGTGGGAAAGTAGGCAGTTGATTACGGAGGATGGGAGTCTAGTACTGTTTCTTCCCAGGGATGATGTTTAGGTGAACTGTCCGTCTCACATGACACTGACTGTTGAAAAGGGGCGTAAAGCTCGATATAAACAAATAAATCGGACTGATCCTTGCCGAGTGTTTGGGATAAATTCTGGTTGCATCGTGGCTGGGCCTTTGTACGGGATAGTAAGCATTGAAAAGAACATGACCATGAAGAATGTGATATATAGTTCCTAATAATCATGCCATGGTCAAAATAATAGACACTACATATGTATATGTACTATATAATTATACAAGCGATTTTTGTGTAGATAAAAAACAAATTGATATTTATTGTTTTTATGTACGGAGAAACAAATAATAGGCCGTATTTCTATTATGACTTATATACCAACGACAGTATGCCGGCGAGTCTTTATACGGGGCTTATTGTCAATGTGGATATGTTTTACGTAAATCAAAGAATTACGGCCGTTTAATGTTTATATTATATTATTATATTTGCATCTTTTTTTTTAAAGTGCTATATTACTTCAGTATGACTGAATGACAATGTACAACTTAATACAAGATACACTGATGTATTATCTGTTTTATGGTCTTTAGAATTATATAAAGACGCGTCAATCCAAATATTCATATTGTAATGTTCAGTGTATAGCGAACCCTTAACACAAATGTGAATATCGAACAAACAACACTTCTAACCATTTTATAATTTGTGTACATGTATTGACAAAACATCGCACATACCTAGCGTGTTCACTTTCTCCTCTTTTTGAGTTACACGAATTTGTAACAAGGTATTTGTTTGACATCATAGAAATTGGCTTGAGTAACATACAAAACATAAAATACTTCACATTACGTTTGCATGATACATTGTTCTATTTCAATACGAACCATTTTCTGTCAACACATTTTGTGAACTCATTATAAAAACGTGCTTCACGAATCCATCCGTGTTTATTATAGCATACGTCACACATTCTTCCTTTTGTTCGATATTTAATACCTTGTAAAAGCCATATTAAAATAACAATACTTAACAAAATTTCATATAACATTTACCGAATAAGGGGAAGTAACTGGAACATTTATTATAAAGTATTCGACTGGGTTGCCGCCCTTTGAAGATTTACAAACCACAACCGATAAGGCGAATCCCACATGATACATTTTTCCTTTTAACAAAAATACATAATAGTCATTTTTCCTGCCTTTCTGAACAGATGAAGTTCGTTTTTCGTTTGTTGAAGTTATATCGATGTCCCGGACATTAAACTGGCGACTTAAATCTATAGTTATCACGAATTTTCGTTAAAACCCAGATACATAGATAACATCCGATTTCAGAAACGCGGACACGCTGAATAGACCCGCCGAAAGAAATATACATATATTTCTTTTGCTAATGTTAAATTGATGACAAAGCCTGATTTCAAAAAGCGAAAACAGTGCATTAAAATATGTGTACTTCACAAATAGAGAAAAACAACATATTACATGTTGAGCGGACCCACTTATTTCTTTAAATATTCATTGTTTCGGTAAATGCTGAAAGTCGATATATTAGTCTAATCATCTAATTTAGATATATGATCGGAGGTAAAGGTTAAATTAACTAGGTATATCTATAAGTGGATGTTAACTATGAAATGGCTAAAAGACATACATCCACTCATGGTTTACGACAGCAACGTGTCGGGTGCATTTATACATGTCAAAAGTTATCATTTTTTAGTTTATCGTAGAAAATATTTTATAATTATTACAGTCTACCAGAGTAGATCACCGCTCGTATGTTGTACATAAATAATACAATCAACGTAGAATGAATATGAAGGGGAATCTCCATGTTTGCCGAACAGGATGTATTCTCGACTGATTACGTTTGTTCACATTAACTACTTATAATGTACATTACATACAGATCTTTGAAAGACATTTAGAAGCATGAAAAACAAAATGCATCAGCGTACTCAAGGTATGTATTTCTATGAGAACATACTTAAAAATTGATTCTAGATTTTCAATCGCATTTCGTCTGCTACGACTCACTGTTTTCCGTGCCAATTCAAAGTCACCTCAATAAAGTACAGCAAACCCGTCCATAATGCGGTCTTCATTCCTCTGTCAATATTATCATACTAAAAATCGGAGTGAGAATCTGAACGTTTTATTATTTGAACCTAACTTTTATTTAACGATTTGGTAAATCCCTGTTCTTAATACTGAAATGCTAGGTCTGAGATCATGAACATTTTCAAATTTGATCATATGGACTCAAAATATCTAAATTCAAATAACATCCCTGATACAACCGACTGTCAAATATACAGCCCGCAATTTCTAAATTACACATAGTAAATCGACAAATACATGAACAGTTATATATACAAACAGCAGATTCCATATACAAATACATGTACATAATTATATAATAGTTAAAGGATGAACGCATTGTCTTTCTTCTGTAGTTCAAGCACATTTCTAATACACATGGCTTCTTCAACAAATTTGGACAAGTTAAATATTTTCATGTCTATATTGCAAGAATGTAATAATTGAGTATATTTGTAAACGGAAGGATTATCGTAGTTCTTAATACTTTTTTGTATAACTTCTTCTTATTTATATAGAAGAATAGTCTACGTTTTGCATTTTCATTGAAATCATAAACCTTTCTACACGGAAGAAGATTAACAATGTATAACCACTACTATAAGAAATTCGACTGATCGGCATTTATTCAAAGGCCATCGATCAATTTACCCAAAAGATTTCGGAATTTCTGAACTTGTAATGTACATGACATTGTAGTTTGTACTGGTGAACCAAAGCTTTTGAAAACTTGCTCGAAAACCGAGTGAATATCAAACTATGCGATGAGGTTTTGTTCAGTAAACATTAAGACAACACTGCTGTAAATATTTTCACCATTCTAGGAATAATTATAAGCCAGAATTACAAATGTGATGTTTTCTAATGAAGCATGCGTGTTCTAGATATACCATTACCTTATTTCATCAATTATGGATCAATCAATTCAATTGAAGCGTTTTCCTAATCTTATGAACACCGAAAGTTTCTTGATATTTCGCCTCATCGCTAATCTCGTAAAAAAACTGAAAACCAGGCCAAAATAATTGAATTAAGGACGGGTGTTAGTTTCCACAGAGGTTACTAGGTTGATTGAGTAGATCAGGGAGGTTTATTTATTTATTTAATCGGATTTAACGCCATTTTCAATATTATTCTTACATAACCATGGCGGGCAGTTATACTATTTAACATAGAATGTAATACCTCCAGCAAAATTTGGAACGAACAGTTTAAGCCTCGCGTGGGATTCGAACTCACAATCTTTTATCAGTAGGCCAACTCTCCAATCATTGAGCTAACCAGGCGGAAATTGTCAAGTATAAAACTCAGTTGCGTGCTTATTGAAGTCGGACCTAAAAGTTCCTAGTGGGGCGTGACCCTATTGTTTTAGAAAATGAGTTCCACACCTATCTCCTTCTTGGCGTACTTAATTCATAATTTGGGCAATCATTGTTTTATAGCATGATTTATGAACATGATTATCAATTTTGGTATAGAGAAATAATATGCGTATTCTTTCCTGACAATTCGTTTAGTTTTCAGGACAAAAGCGTTTAAAGATTGTGATGTCGTTAGAAGATGGACGTGTTGGACTTCATGTATTGCTGCACAGCAATTGAGCCTCTTCATGTTAGGGCCTCAAGTACAACGTACGTTAGTACAAGTTGTATAGCGTTTCCAGACGAATGCACCGATACCAATCGCTCTAATTAAGTAATTCGGTTTCGAAATCAAGCTGAATAATGCTTAAAAGAAAAGGTTAGAACACTATAAATGAGAAAATTAAATCTAAAAACTATAGAATCTATTGAAGATGTGCGTGGCTTAAGAATCCATATGCTCTATGGCAATGAGCATGAAAAGGTTTCCGGTAATCAGGAAATGAATGACTTCAGTCCCATGTAATTAAGATCATAAATAGATAATGACATAATTTATTCAGGAGTATGTTTTATCTAAGCCCTTTGCAGTTCAAGAGTCTTTCATTATACGATTGTATAAGCATTGAAGTGCTGTTTTACCACACGTTTAATATGGTCATACGTTATTGAAACATTTGTGTATCATATAGTTACCTTTGTCACTTGTGGGACTGCATGAGACACCTCACAAACCCAGTATTTTCCTTCAAGTGCCCGATCTAATTAGATAGGACGTGATTGCAAATCCTCGTTGCTAAATTGATAACGCTTCCATTATCACATCAAACTTATGTAGTCTTTATTGACAGTTGGCCTTTACTCGTACATTTTGTTCTGGTTTAATCAATGACGGTTTTTAAGGAATAATTGGGCTTAGATGTCAGTCTAAATCAATTTTCACCAATTTATAGATGTAAAAACTAAACCATGATTATATACTAGAATAAACCCACTGTATAAAGTGCATTGCAAGTGATCATGAAACAAACATTACATTTGATTGGTCTTCTATAAACCAACATCGCACATAATTTACAAATTTTTGAACTACTATAACTATTCTGTATATTGGAATATATTACAACAAACCGCCTTAAATGACTATAAATTAACAGGATATTATTGAAAAAGGGGATTTTATATCAATATTCCCTTTTTGTTATAATTTCCCCTTATTTAACACACGTTTTTGCCAAATACACCTCCAAAACTGCATAAAAAACAAGGCCAAAGAAATAAACTCAGTTCTTAGTGCGTAAATTTATGCACTGTTTCGTAAATTTAATTTACGCTGTGTTTTTATTATGAACATACAGCATTCAAACAGTGAGCACATGATATATACAAAATAAAAGTAAATTCAGTCAAATACAGAAATACGTAAATTTATGAACCATACAAAAATAGAAGAAATTTCTGTCAAATATAGAAGTACGTAAATTTACAAACTATCAAAAGTTGAAGAAATTTCTGTCAAATATTAAAGTGCGTAAATTTATGAATTGTACAAAAGTAGAAGAAATTTCTGTCAAATACAGAAGTGCGTAATTTTACGAACCATGCAAAAATGTAAGAAATTTTTATCAAATACAGAAGTGCGTAAATTTACGAACTGTACAAAAGTAGAAGAAATTTCTATCAAATACAGAAGTGCGTAAATTTACAAACTATACAAAAGTAGATGAAATTTTTGCAAAATACTGAAGTACGAAAATTTACGAACTGTACAAAAGTAGAAGAAATTTCTATCAAATACAGAAGTGCGTAAATTTACGAACTATACAAAAGTAGAAGAAATTCTTGCTAAATTTTGGAGTACGTAAATTTACGAACTGTAAAAAAGTAGAAAAAACTTCTATCAAATACAGAAGTGTGTAAATGTACGAACTATCAAAAGTAGAAGAAATTTCAGTCAAATACTGAAGTATGTAAATTTACGAACCATGCAAAAATGTAAGACATTTCTGTCAAATACTGAAGTACGTAAATTTAGAAACCATACAAAAATGTAAGAAATTCCTGTCAAATACAGAAGTGCGTAAATTTACCAACTATACAAAAGTAGAAGAAATTCTTGCAAAATACTGAAGTACGTAAATTCATGGAATAAACTAAATAGAAGAAATTTCTGTCAAATACAGGACTGCATAAATTTACAAATTATACAAAAATAAATTTACGAACTGTACAAGAAAAGAAATTTCTATCAAACACAGAAATGCCTAAATTAACGCAGTATGCAAAATATAAGAAATTTCAGAGCATTACACAGAATTAAACTAAGTTCTGGACAAATTGAAGTTAAAACAATTCTGCCCTTTACAATAACAGTTGTATACAGTAACGTGTAAATTTTGTTTTTACAAATATGTATTTATCTTGTATTGTACAAAAATTGGTAAATTTTGTAAATGAAGATTTTTTTGCAATATAAACAAACTTAAGTTGCATAAATTTACACAAGAACATAAAACAATGCTTTATATTAAATTCATTTATAAAGACAAGATGATCATTAAGGAAAACCACATGCTCCCAGTTAATGTGTCATTGCAGAAGACACAAATATCATACATAAATACCCTATATGTTCAATATAAGAAAATTGACAAAAATTAAATAACTGTACCAAAAGTATGTGTATTCAACAAAATGAATACAAGTTATCTGTTAACAGATAAATAATGCAAACAATAGTCCATTCACAATAACACTATATGTCCTAATCTGGACAAGTTCAAGGTAAAATCATGGATGGGTGACACAAGTGGATTCAGAACAGCCAAGGCAACAACCCCATAAGTATCAAATCAATAGTCTGGTTAACCTTGTATGATCAATGGTCAGACAAGTCATTCCTTATAATATACATCATATATACATGTAATGTTGACATTATTAACTCAATGCGTCTTCTTTCTTTTTTGGAATTTCCATATACCTTCATTCTACAACCCCATCTTCAATATACCTTACAATGTACACTGCAACATAAAATAAACAAAAATAATGAAGTAGTCCAAACATAAGGTACTGTGTTAACTACTACATGAACCATGTATCATAAACATGAACAACATAATCTGAAATTACATGAATATGTATGATATTTAGTATTTATCTTTTTCCTCTTCACTACCACCTATTTTCTCCAAATAGGTATGATCATTAGTATGATTAATTAACTCTAGATAGACAAAGGTACATGTAATAACTTCATAACTGCTGTCTTCAACAGCTGTCACGATGGCTGGGTAGGCTTCATCAGTTGGTGCAAAGTAAGCCCAAACCTTTTCTCCAACTGAATACATACTCTGCAAACATGAAATAAAACTACTTTTATCATACTAAAATGAAGCATCGTGCTATTTTCATTTACTAATTATCCACCTTACCATTCTTTCAATTAAGACGTATATTTGATATACATACAGTGTAGCCTTTCCAGAGCAGCTCTCTGTAGAGCAACAACCTCTCTATAACAACACCTTCAACATTTCCGTAAGCTGAAATTAACTTTGAATTCAACCTTTGTAGAGCAATAACCTCTAAACAACAGCCAATATTTGCAGTTTCCACATGATGTTGCCTTACAGAGGTTGTAATAAATGTAACAGGACTATGCAATTTTACACCAGTCTACATATCAATATTGTAACTCTATCAAATCACAATAATTTTTTACAAAACTGTAATTCTGATAGTTTTTCTGTATGTATCATTTTTAGTACATAGAAGGTGTTATGAAATATGTAACTGAATTTGGAAATGGAGAATATTTCCATACATTTTTGGATGGAAACTAAAACTTCAATGACTTTTTTATGCTTGTATGACTTTAAGAATTTCATTTACTAATCTAAGAGCTATTTATACATAGGAGAACAATTTCCCATGTAACCAACATTACTGAGACTCATTGATCTTGTCTGCTTATATAAAAGTTATTATTGGTTCCAGAAAAATCTCTTTTCTCTTACTTATATATTTCTTCATAATGGCCATCACCGTGTGCTAAGTGGTTTAACAGGATTTTTGAACAGGGTTGCTTGCAACCTTGTTCTTGGTTACTAGCAGTTTTCGACGCTCACAGAATCAAAATCTGTAGCAGAATCTAAAAATAGATTTCATGGTTTCCTCTATCACAACTAAAGAAGTTCTTCACCAAACGTCAAAATAATAGTTCCAAGAAGTTGGTAATCGGTCATATCTGGTTCACACTATCCATATAAAGCGACTTTGGTGTAAATATTAAAATGTAATATATGTTGCTTTATGAGCAGAATCAAATGAAATATGCTAAAACAAAAGTCGAACATGATGAGATTACTGCGCAGCTGAACTATTGACAGCCAGTTTGTATGTATATAAAAAACGTACTTTTACATAGCATGAAGATTGGTGGTCCAGCGGTAAGGATGCTCGCTTACAGAGTGAGAGGTCCTAGGTTCGACACTCGGTAGAAGCATATGTTATTTATTTATATGAACATTTTTTGTTCAAATAATTTGCTAAGATATCAAAGAGAAAGAATAGTTGTGTTAAAAAATTTATTTCAATGAAATAAAAACAAATCTACGGTATATAAACAAAAACACACATCAGATTTAAGATAAATTGTAAATTAATTCAATAGAATATATTACTTTTATTCATAACAATATTCGGAACAATACATTTTCACAAATCAACTCAAAACTTGCAAGGTTTGGATAGGGTATGAGTTGAGCACCAGAAGTCCATTACAAATCCCACTAGGGTATCACAAGTTGGCTCTCATGGTAGATGCCATCACATCCCTCATATCAATGAGACTGGCTTTGACGAGTTCCGCCATCTCCTTGGCTTGTAGTGTGGTATTGTTACTTTTATATGAAGATATGCCAAACAAAATGCATTTTTCCTGAGGGTTATAACAGAAACCATATCCGTCCGGTACTACCGGACCAAAGAATAACACAGATTCAGATTTTGCTGGCACCTGCAAATACAGACAACTGATAGTTTGTATCACACCTTAATGGGCCAGTAAGAAGCCTTGTCACAAATTTATCTTACAGAGTATCATTCATTCATGAATTGATTTACCAACCTTTAATCATGTTTTTATGTCTATATTTTGAACCTATAATTACTGACTGTATATTAATTGCTAATGACCTTGTACAGGAAAATATAAGGACAGCATGTGATCTGGCTCAACCAATGAACAACAAGTATTCTGTACAAGGTAAGATAAATATAGTTCTACTATTATAATTTAATTAAATATTCCAATATTAAAAATTTGAAAATAAGTACCAACCTGACTGGTTGATATCCTCCAAGTACCGCTGTAAGCATTAGCAGGGTCCTTAAACAATTCTGGGAGTTCCATATTGTTTTCTTTAGCTGTCAATTTTAGACCTAAAAGATGTCTATCAATACCTTTACCAGATACAGTCTGAAAATAAAATGTACTTTACACTGAATAAATAGTCCACGAACATAACAAAGTGAGCTTAATAAAAAAATCATCCTTTGAAACTAATACATACATGTACAAACCTGTCTTTTGCTTCCTATGAGTATTCTACTGGTTATAAGAAAAGTAAACTGGTATCATTTGATTTCACTTTTAAGAAGTCACACATGAATGCTGCAATTCGACATTTTAGTTTGGTCTTAAATTTTCAGAAATTTCAAGTTAATATTATTATTGCCAGGCTGCAAAAAAAAGTACAATTTTTTAAAAACTGTCTTCTATTGTTTAGAACAAAATGACCTCCATGTAAATGCCACCTGTCAATGAAGGCCACATTTTGTCTTTACCCAGATGGCCTTTGTTCACAGGTTTGACTGTATATCAAAAAACATATGTAACATTATTAGACAATGTACTTACATCGCTGGCATATTTTTTATGACTATCTATTGCACGTCTGAGCAGCTCTGCTTTCTTCTGTTTTGTCACAGAGTTATCTAGCATTGCTTTAGCAAATGCCAAAGATTCCAGAGAAGTAGATCTTATGGTGTCAGTGCGACCAGCTTGGAACATACGAATTGACCCTGATTCATAAGCGCCACATGGCTTTTTATGATATCTGTAAGTTAAATAAGAATGGTTCACTTTGCCCACAATCAAACTTCTGTCAATACAAACTTCTTAGACAATGTTGTACAAAAATTCAGACTGAGCAACATAAATACATGGATGCTAATTGGCTCAAACTCATCCGGACTGGTAAAATTAGTTCTAGACATTCGGAGTTCAACAGTTTGACTCAATCGTGTATTAGAGCATCGCATCATATCAAGCGAATTATAACAGTCAATAACTCTAAAGTTATGAAAATGTATTGTTCGACCAAGACTTGTGGATAATAGAGTAAATATTGTGCAGGGTGCCTGATAATTGGTTTGAGCGTTCAAATTTACATGTATATTGTTCTAGCCATGCCGACTTGATCTAAATTAAACATACAACAAAAACAATTGGAACCAGAGTTTTCTGGGGTATAAAATTTCATAGAGTTTCAAACAAGAGTCCACATTACATGTAACTTTCTTTTTGTGTTAAAAACATATTTATACCTGAAGTAAGCCAGTTGAATTGCATTCTGTATAAAACTATCAGGACTGACTTTCTGTGACTTTGGAAAATCTTTACCAAACTCATCAAACACAAAAACTTGAAGGTCAAGGTCACTAACCATTCTGTAACATACAAAAGCAAAATAGTCAAACTTCCTTTTTTGAATATATTGACCGGTTCATAGCTGCAGCAGACTTTCAGACCTCAGTTCTAAAGCAGAGATTTAGAGTCTGATGTAATAAGAATTATTACTGGTTATTAGTGCAGTAAAATTCACTTGATATTTAGTGAATATACATTCTCACACATTACATAATGCAATTCTAAAACAGTTTCAAAGAATATCAAACAGAAATATAAATATGGTAAATAATTTTCTGCCAACCAATATAAATTTAAATATGGTAAATAATTTTCTGCCAATCAATATAGATATAATACAGTAAATCATTTTCGGTCAAACATATAAATATGGTAAATAATTGTCAGTCGATCAATGTGAATAATTTTCGGTCAATCTATATAATTATGGTAAATAATTTTCAGTCAATCCATATGGTAAATAATTTAATGTTAATCAATATACAGTCGAAACTCATTATATCGAAATCGCTTATATCGAAATCCCGCTTATATTGAAGTAAATATAAAGTCCCGATTTTTATCCTTCTTATTACATATTAAAAAAACGCACGTATATCGAATTCGTGGTTCTCGATATTTTTATATATCGAAGTAGATTTTCGGTCCGAACCAAATATTTTCAACTATAAAGTGACCATCTATGTCGAACCAATTATGTCGCCAACTTACAAAAGAAATGTTCGCACCTTTTCCACAAACAAACACTTACAATTTAAAATCGATATTTAATTATTGACAGCTGTATAAACATGTTAGTGTCCATTATAACGATTATAAAAAACTGATACAAACTTTTGTTGATGAAACGAATTATTATTAATGCTGCTATACGCTCATTTGAAACAATCTTATGCATATTTGAAATGTATAGCAAAATATATATATCGAAAGTACCCGTGTAAGTACCGGTATTAATGCCGTATTCTAATAACCCGTTACAATCCCGTACACTAAATAACACGATTACGTTATAATTACGACACACTGACTTTAGCTCTAAAATGTAAACACGGGTATCGAAATTCCTATATCGTAGTTCGTTTATATCGAAGTATTTTGGCAAGTCCCACGAACTTCGATATAACGAGTTTTGACTGTAAATGTAAATACTTGTCCGTATTCTGTTTAGCTTCTTCCAGGCTTGTAAGTACATCAGACGACAAATTAAACTCCAATTTTGTAGGTGGGGTAACACTTGAAGCAGGACTCCACTCTTTGCCCTTAGAACTGAAAATAAGAAACGGTGTTAAATAATATCATTATATACACATACATTTTTATTTATGATATCCTCAGTAAAAATAATTTTCTAATACTCCAGGGCTGTATACAGGAAATTGTGAAATCAGCGGAAATGTACGGCTGGGGGTCCATAACGCAATTTTGAAAGGATTGACAAACGCTCAAATAATCTATAAGACCAGAATACTAATTGGCCGAAAATTACATCCTGGATACTAGCTAAAATTTTAACGACTTCAGAATTAGACTACATTTTGTATATTAAAGGCGGCTTATAGATCAGAGGTACCCTCTTAACCTCAGTGACAATTTTCTCCCCAAATTTGCATTGATCTAAAAAATGTTCCAGGGGAACCCAAATCTATGAATCAGTGGAAAATTCAATCTTTCATAAGAAGCAGAAGAAGTTCATATCAAACATATTAAGAATCACTTGAAATCAATTGTGAGCAAAAATATTTTAAAAACATAAAAACATATTATTTCTACTCAATACCTCTCAAATATTTAAAAGACCAATCCTATAAATTCCAATAACTATTAAAAATTCACATATAAGTGGGAAAGAATAGCGATCTATTCACAAATGTTAGGATTTTATAAAATTGAATATTACATGATACCTACATAAAATTCAAGCAATGATCCATTACATGTATAATTGGTGGTCCCTCAGCTGTTGTATGTTCATAATTTAAACCACTATAACCATCAGCACCAATAATAAACTAAAACAAATTATGAAGAATATTTCAATGAACCAAAATACACAGAACAGTGTATAGGAATGAATATTTCTTATTGGGATAATGTACTGATACAGTCAGGTAAAAAACATGAAATTCAAATGATCCTTTTTGAGTGGGTTTAACGCCTTTTATTAACAATATCTTAGGTATATCGAGGGTTCAACGCAACAGTGTCATAACTCATATGGAAATAAGAACAAGTTACGACAGTGTTGCGCTGAGCCCTCGATATATGCCTGCAAGTTCACCTAACCCACTTTCCTGAATTGTATTCTAACCAGTACTAACTTACTATTCTACAAGCAGCCGGCAACTGCTCCACGTGTGGAGGAAAATCAACATTTTTGTCCATTTTTTTATAGTATGGTATGACATGCCGCGACTGGGACTTAAACCCAGATGGCCAGGTTACAAGTCTAGCACAGTATAATCTGGACCATAGGTGCAGCTTGAAATTCAAAACAATATAAATCTCAAACAGAAGAATTAAATTTACAATAAAACCTCACTTAGCGACCTTCTCAATACTACAACCTACCTCATTATAACAACCAGTTAATTACTGACTGGTTTGCCATAATATTTCATTTATAATTTAACTTCATAACAAGAACATTCCAATAAAAAGTCTGTTTTTCACAGTTCAATAACATGATATAAATATCTTGGTTTATCATTTTATCAGTCTAACAATTAACATTTTAATAGCCTAGATCATCTTCAATAGTTTGTTGATTTGAAGTTATGCAATCAACTCATTCAAAAATTGTATTAGCCAATTTAGCAATTTGTTGTTTCGTTTTCAATGTAAATATATACAAAAATGTGTAATATTTAAAAAATGCCTACATACTTACTCACTGATAAAATTTTGAGTAACCATGAACCAACATTGATTTAACAATTTTTACATTGGTCTATATAAGTAAGGGTATGCGGTAATAGGACTTTTCATACCTGTATAGTTTTATCATGCCATCTATTGCCAGAATGAAGCTTAGATCCACTCCCATGTAACATCTGATGTCCACTGATTGTTCGTGGATCTGACATGGTGTTATTTGATTGGTCTAAACATATCACAACAATACCTCGCTGTATAGATTCCAATGATGCCTTGTTTGCCTTGTCTGTAACAAATACATTGCTTTTTTTTAGCTCAGATGTTTAACATCACCAACAGCCAAGGTCATACAGCGATTATTCCAGTTTTAACAGAGGGCATACTCCAGACATACACCTGTCTAGAGCCACCAACCTTCTATCTATAACCTAGATGGTCAGCTTCTTCACATGTAAAGTAAGTCAGATCCCAAGAGAGATTCAAACTCAGTGTTGTGAGGGACTAGTGCTTAAAAACCACTTGGCCACGGTGGCCCAAAAGGATAATCTATATGTAAGAAAGTTATTTTCATCTCCATATATGTGGAGGCTAAACTTAAAAGGTATACTGCCCCTTCCCGAGATAAGTGTGCAAAACACATTTTTTTATCAGACATCAATGTTAAGGTTTCCTTAGGAGCAGACTTGAAAACCTTCAAATTGGGAAAGACAGTTCATTAATATCAGTAGTCAGTAGTAAATAAGCAATATGACTTTTAGGTTAGTATCAAATACTGTTCACCCAAAACTAACATGCAGCATCAATAACAAGTCTAACAAAATAGTCAACCTTTTAACATTTGCTGGTACACTTTGGCCCAATTGTTTCTATATTCCATAGTGAACAGTCCAATAGGCTCTCCTTGTGTGGCCCCAAGTCTTACTACCTCATCAAGCTGACCCCTAATCTGGTTGGTAGATAAAGGTCTACCATCTTCACCATAAACTGGTACCTCAAATATCTGATGGAAATAAAAATACAAACATATACAAAATTAAGGTAACCAATCAAGTTTGGAAAAATATAATAATAATGTACAGTCAAAGCTTTATCACCGGCCAACTCCGAATACAAGCTACTAGGGCTGTGAATAAAGGCCGTTTATTTAAAAACCATCATGGATAATTTATAACAAACAACCTAATTAACAATGAAACTTTCTTTCAGTTTTTTTAAGTCAGTTGGGATAGTATTTACAGAAGACTCTGAGGTGAATGTAGGCAGATGGCCAGGGCCCAATGTTATAAAACATGAGAATAGCTTCCAAGCTCAAATCTCATTTTCAACAAATTCTGGATAAAGAAGTAAAACAGTTTAAAGTTCAAATACGTATTCAGATCAATTACACTGGCAGAAAAATGTATGATTTTTTATCTGAATTCATTATCATTGTTGTTTTGTTAACAATTAAGGACAAAATATGAGATTTGAGCTTGGAGACTGATCTCAAGTTTTATAACCTTGGACCCAGGAATCGTTAAAACATGAAAAAGCTGGAAAGTAAGCAAGTAATAAAAATTAATTATATACTGATAGGAATAATGCTTAAAGTCTACTTAACATAAGTATGAAAACATAAGCTAACAATGTAATAGTAGAACTTCACATGGTACCCACCTTACTTGTATTACAAACACCACATTATAAGGACAACTTAGTTTTTGTACCAGTTTTTAATATATCCTATATATTTCAACTTGGGCTGAAAATAAAAATAAGTTTTTTTGGAGTGCTCCTAACTAACTCATGAAAATCCTAGCAAATAAATAAAATTATTTTTTTGGGGGGGGGGGGCTTTTTTACTATTTTTAGATAGTAAAAAGAAAACAACCTACCCAGATCTAAATAAAATTTCTGGGTCGGAGCACTCCAAATAAACTTATTCTTATTTTCAGCCTTGACAACGAGATCAAAGATGATACCTAGACAGTTTATTTTTTATCCCAAAAGGTGATATTGATATTTGTGGCTTTACTGATACTTACGTTGTTATTATACATGACAGTAATATGCCTAGGAGCTCCGGGCTTGTCAGGT
The DNA here is from genome assembly GCA_964023205.1 of Lutraria lutraria. Lineage (NCBI taxonomy): Eukaryota > Metazoa > Mollusca > Bivalvia > Venerida > Mactridae > Lutraria > Lutraria lutraria. The sequence continues at coordinate 33,312,869 of OZ026840.1, read as the reverse complement.
GGGAAACAAACATGACTGTCACTGTCAATTCGTGGTATTCTACACGCTGACAGAACCTCAAAATACTGCATCATACACAATGGGTTCTTTCCTAAATGTTCAACTGGTAATGTTTGCCTAAAAATAATACAAGACATTGAATAACAATTGGTTGCATGCAGCAAAATCTTTAAAAGACTCAGCTATTTTAAGAATGATCTAGACAGTGTTAAATCAATATGATTTATAATGCTAGTATAAAATACTTCTTCAATATTTCAGGGTCCACAATGGAAATAAAGAGTATTTCACCATGTATCATGCATTGCCAAAATCTATCTATCTACATGTATGATTATCTTAATTAAACAAGTACATGTATAAAGCAGTCAATCATTAAGCAAATTAAAGATCACCGTTTCTGTATTTGGCTGAAAAGGAAAATAGATTTATATAATTCTTTTAAATAAATCTCTGGTAAGTGGTTGAATCCGTATCGTATCTGACATCTCCAAATTCAATGCAGTCTTCTTTACATTATATGTTTGCTCTGGTACAGCACATTAATATAATCAACTTCACTTACTCGTCTATCATGACCTTGTAGTCCAGTAAACCAGCAATGAACTTAGAAGCATATCTGAAAAAACAAACAAGATGTGTTTTTAAACATAATGCCCTCTTAGGGTGACCTTTGACCGACTGTTTTGATTTTATAGGCAAGGTTAAAATTTGGTACTGACAGACAGACTGACAGGCCAAAAACAACATGTCCCCGATCTATTGATACAGCGGCATAAAAAATCCATTAAATACCACACTTGTTTATAATACACTTCAGAAAATCTTGTCAATTATAACGAAACCTAAGACAGATAAAATATGTACATGTGTATACAGATGTAATGTTCTGAAACATTAAACTAAGATATATTTTCATATATAAATGTATATGAAATACTATGACTATGAGAATGAAACTGAAATTTGAGATTGGAGACTGTTCTTAAGTTTTATAACCTTGTGGGCTGAATGAGACAATTAAAAGAGATAATATGAAATTTAATATAGGTATATAAGAAGTAAGACTCAAATAGCTGTTTTGATGAAAAATCAATGAGGGTCAATAACCAACCATAAGGTAAAGTTTTGTTTATTATAGTGTCACCCCTATTGAAAGGGCCAGCCAAGTTGGCTTATGAGACACTTATCTTATGTTCAAGCAGTACCTCCTGAATCCCTTCTCCTTTTTCCGGGTGCCAGGCTGAGATTGGCCTACAGTAACCATTAATTAAGTAGCTGGCGGCTCACCAACCAACCACATCAGTTCTAACCCAGTTACACTGGGGTTTGAACCTTCGATCGCCCGCTCCAAAGGCAGTCACCCTAACCACTCTGCCACGGTTGTGTACGTGATTATATCTTATAAAGTAACATCACACTCGGTTTATGTGTTCACTTACCCCAGTTGTCCTTGTAAACCGTTAAAATCAGCTTTAGGGAACAAGACACCAGGATTTGAATTTATCACACATGATTCTCTTACATCAAGGTAAGCCACACTTTTCCACCAATCAGATAACTGAAAAATAACATTAAAAACTTGTAAGAAATTCACATAGAATTAAACTGAAAACATGGAGAAGCCAACAATATTGTCAAGGGTATATTAATCAAATGCTGTACTAGTAATAACAAACAAGAGTCGGGAAAGCAAACAAAAAGGGTTAATAATTAATGTCTACTTATTTTTTTTTCTTACCCAGTTAGTTTTACTGTCTGCTCGTTTCAATAATTTAGCTTGTAATTCTTTACCAACACCATTTTGAAACTCTTCGCAAAGCTGTAATTCAAAACAGAAAAAAATACCAATAAAGTCAAGTTAAACAATGTGTCACATATAAGTATGCATTCAATTATACTTCACAGTAATAAGTGAGAAAAAGTTCAGTAATAACTTTATATAAATAATAATTATGTAGTTCAAAGTTCTAGTATATCAACTTAATGTAACTCTAAACCATGATGCATACATGTACGTATTAAGCGATGTTTCAGTATCATACAAAGGAGTTCAGCAAATTATTCAGACTTACATACATGCTTATTCGCTGAAGAAACAGTGCTGTAGATGTAGAAATGGACAAAACAGTAATGAACACTAATTTCTATGAAGCTGTATTACAAGTATATATTATAGAATGATAGATACAATGAATCAATCAAATGAACTGATTATAAAATCTGAAATATATATAAATGAAGTTTAAGAGTCAACATAATTTCCTTTTAATATTTATGACAGTAAAATTTGGCCCTTTGACCCTGTACTAATTTTCAAGAGGCAGAAGTTTTATTTTGCTAATTTCAAGTCAGGATTAGTCATTTTATGGTTTTCATTAATACAGATTTTCTTATGAAAGTAACAGATTTGACCAGGAGTCAAGGGGGCCACCTAGTTTTTAAGTATTTTCGAACTTTGGGAATTGTAACTGATTTTTTTGTAATTTTAACCGATGGTTTTCATCGACCATCCATTCTGAATGAAAACCTTGAAGGTTCAAATGAGAGCCCTGATATTCTTTAATATTCCACCTATAACAAGAACAGAAGACCGCATGAATGAAAAAATCAACATGTTTTCAATGAATGACACAATTAACACACCTTTACTGTATGATTGTACTCTTCCTCTGACACTAGTGGTTTTACAGTCCTCAAGTATTTTTCCATAGTTTGCTCTAGAGGAGCTACAGGATATTTAGGTAATGCTGACTGTACTGAGAACATCCGACCTTTCAACTTTGTAGGTGGAGCAGGAGGCATCTTTGCAATTTTGGTGTTACACACTTGACGAAGCTTGAATGTAATAAAAGAAATAAAACAAAATACAGAATATGTACATCAATTTCATCAAATGTCTTATTTCAAATAAATTATAATAGCTTTTAATTTGGTTGAAGTGCCATGATTTTGTTTCGTTGAAAGAACAGGGAATTTATTAAAAATAGTTGAATTAATTAATCTGTTGTCCTATCAAAAATATGTGTCAAAAAAATCAGAGTTGCAAGGTTTCGACCGCTAAACTACGATAATTATGGTAGTTAAGAGTGAAATGAATATGGTCATACTATTTTGATTATAAAGTTCTTTTATTTCGAATAGGAGCTTCCCATGGCCATGGTATTGAATTTTGGTTAAATATTATAATTATATCAAATACAGACCACGTTCTTCAGTCTGTGAAATTAAAGGATTTGGAACTACTTACACCCGAATTACCAAAAGTGAATTGTTTTCATTTACACTCAGTGTAAATGAAAACAATTCAGTCACTCTAGTCTTTATACATAATTACCGCAGAAGTCACTTGTCCAAATCAATAATTACTTGTCCCAGACAACCGGATAAGTGCTAATTTTGCAGACTGGTTCTCTGTAAATTTTTAAGTGGTCGAGCCAGAAGTACTATACATGTATAAAGCTTAATCATGAAAGTAATTATCTTTAAAAATATCAAAGATATACCAATAGGATGTTAGTAATAGAATAATTATAAATTAAAATTATTAATAATAATTAAATGTTGATAGATTAGATCAATTAAATAAACAATTTAAGTGTTATTGAATTCTTTTTTACAAAAAATATAATAACAATTAAGTAATTTATAAGTTAATTAAAGTAGTCAAATAATGAGAGTCAGTATAATACATACAGTAAATAATACAAAAATACCTATTTGAGAACTAATCAACACTATACATCCAAATACAACTAACACTGGGTAAAAATGACCTAAAATATGACTTCATCAACAATAATATACCTTTACATCTTTACATAGGTCATAAACGAGAACGTCCTAATTTAGGGTGCTCGTACAACGTCCGGTGCCTAATTTTACTTACAATATTCCGAGACAATATTCGGTTCATGCTGACCAAGCCTAGATAGCCAGGGAAACCAGAAGTTAATGATAAATTAGAGAGAGAATATGCGTGAACGATTCCAATTTACAATTTTATCATCAAGTCACACGGACGTTTGTTTTATCGGTTGATTATAAAACCACGTAAACCCGTACAGATTATTACACAGACCTGCACGGTTATGTCATTTCCAAGAGGCCTATGCCAATGTACATAATAAAGTTTACCTTGAGCTGACAGAATGCTTTTGATTCCTAAGTAGAAGTTCATTACCTTGTGAATTCATGGGTCATTTTAAATGCATTTTTTGTCACTCTCATAAATAATTTTTGGGGAATGGGATTTTTTATGTTTTTCTCAGGGAATGCTTTTCTTGTCTACATTAAAATGAAACAAAACTTTTACAAAAGTGTCATGTTCTAAATGTAAAAGGAGGTCTATATTTTCTTTAAAAAAAACGGGACAAAATTATGGATTTCCGATGAATATAAAGTCCCTTATATAGTTGCAATATAGTGTCTCAAATATAGTATATACCTGTTTGGACGCGTCTGCTCCACTTCAAAGATGTGTAAACTCACAATTGACTGTATCATGGAATGGACACCAGTTTATCTTATTTATCATATACAGGTACCAAAGCAGCCCTATTCTGCCGCAATTCGGCCGTAATGTTGATCTGCTTGAATACAAGTACAATCAAACCTAGCTGTGAACAAAGGCCATCCTTGGGAATGACAAATGTGCCTTTATTGACAGGTGGCCTTTAGCTAGAGGTCATTTTGTATTAAATAATCAATGATGTTTTTTAACAGAATGACTTTTATTCACAGTGGCCTTTATTCGGAGGTGGCTGCAAACACAGGTTTGACCGTATGGATCATTGGGTTGATACATGTATATATGTTTTTCGTGCATCTTGTTACATACTTCAGTGATAGAGATAAGATAGATGTTATTCTTTCAGCTCGAACACGCTACTTCAGAATGAATAACAGCCAAAATTATGATGTGTTGATAAATACATTAATTATTTTAACCGACATCATCACTCATATCTTCATCTGGGGTTGAACTTTGCACCAAACACCAGTGTCATTTGTTGATATTTACAGCTTTAACTTTGAAGGAAGACCACTGTCCAGAGTTGACCATGGAGAACCGAAAATAGCACTCATAACTGGCCACTGTGGTTATATATGGTCACCGACTTTAAATAATCAGTAAATCCTCACTGCTGCCAGTTTGAATCCTACCCCGGACAAACATTTTCATGAGAGGAAGCTGTCAAGCTTACTATATCAGTTGTGGGCTAGCTTGTTCAATCTTTTAGTTTTAGTACTCCTGGCCCTGTGGTTATAAAACTTGAAGACAATCTCCTACAGCTTAAATCCCGTTTCCATTTTTTAAAGTATTTATACTGTTGAAAAGATAGGGTTGAGTAATGCTTAGATGCATACTATGATCAATTATGCCGTCAGACTAATTATGTATCAATAATATCATTACTATCTAATCATAATTATAACTAAGAAAGAGATGAGATATGAGCTCAGAGACTGGCCTAAAGTTTCATAACCACGAGGCCTGGTACTTTCTGGAGCTTCAGTGAAACAGTTGGATGAATAGATTGGCTGTTAACAGGTTGCTGCTAGCTTTTTTGTTCACACAATGCACTGTCCTCACATTATGTACTTTGAGAAGTGGTAAAGGTAATGAGACACATTTTTTTACGTTACATATAGTCCCTGTTATACAAGAGTATTCTGACCTGTATATTAAAAAAGTCCCCATTTAATCATGTCATACAGGATAATAACAGAACCAATGCATGTACATAGTTTATTGCATGGTGATGTATTCACAAAAATACATAAAAATACATATAATACAATGTATAAAAAATATCATTCAAAGAAGCACCATCTGCTGTCTTAAAATTAAAAAACATCATGTAACATGTAAACATTCTGTATTTTATCTTAATTAATAATAAATAATCATACTCATATTATAATCAATGTATACATAATAAAACTTGCCTTTACATCGGGTAGATTATACTCATTTAACTCCCTATATAAAAATTCAACACATTTAAATCCAAAATTAATTTTTAATGCATTTTGCCAAAACTTCACTGCACAGAAACACTTGAACATTTTAAAGGTCTCACAATTCTCTTAAGCAAAGCATCATTTAACTCCAATGGCTAAAAAAAATAATCAGCTAAACCTATGATGTTTCTAACTGCGAAAATCCACAGTATGAAATATTTGTGGACAAATCATACATCCGAAGAACAAAAGGTATGCTCAAAAAAAAATTATTGAAAACTTACAACCCGATTTTTGTAATCATTTAATAAGATGATTATTTCATTCTAGCTTAAGTGATAAAATCAACCAGTCTTTTTCCTTAAACTATTGATTGTCAAACTTTTCCCGTACACGCCAATAAAATCCATTGAGTAGTTCACTTCATCTTCAAAATTGTCACAAAATTCCATACTTAGTGATATACTGTAGCTACGTCAGTCTTGTAATAAGGTCTGTGTGTTGTGGAAACTTGGACAACAAATCTTCCCTTTTCCCCTCAAACCAGTCTTCAAATTCAAATCCTGAAGAAACAAATATTGTATGCACAATTAGATTCTTTACTACTTTGAAATAAAAAATAATTAGGTATAAATAATTGTTTGTTTCTGGTTAACACATCTACCATAGTTTTTTCCCACAATCCTAAACTTTTAATTAGGTCCGAAGAAGGGTACATCCAATGTTTCATTTTTTATTTTTCTACATGCTTTCAATAATAATATAATGATAATAAAAAAATCCTTATCAACCTACCCGATTGTTAATGAGCGCCTAACTATACATAGAAACAAACAATTTCTTTCTACACCTTAAGTTAGAAAATAATTACTATGATCCTATACTTTATCATTTGATAAAATATGGGCAGAAGATAGGCTATAAAAGAATTGAATCACTAGTGCAAATGGGTACATATTATTTCTATTTTATGCCTACTCCAGATTTGATAAGAAACCTTAAGAAATGTGACTCAGTGTGAGAGAAACAGGTAAAACACCTCAAGTCACATGCATGCATGTATATTTTCATTAGTTTCTTTGTGATAGCTTAAATAAAGATACCATCATGCAAATGATTAATGAAACTAAATCCAAGTTTGAATTAATAAATCAAGAGTTTTAAACTTCCCCATTAGATATCGCAATTTGTATTGCAATACAGTGTTGCGTATCACAATATATCGCGATACGAAATTTTCTGCAATACTCATCCCTATTGTCTAGTCACCACTCTCTGTCTTCCATGAAAACTTGAAAGGAATAAATTGAATCAATAGAAATTCAAATTAAATTATTACCAAAGAAAAGCGTATGGAAAAGATGATGATTCTTGCAATCTTCACTTCTCCGCATTACAACCTGTCAACCATGCAAACAGTCACTTACCTGGCATTACTACAGCACTGTATAGACTATATTTGGCATCAGACACAAGTTCAGCAGCATACCACGTATCATGAGGTACGACAACTTGTCCTTCACATTCAGCATGCTTGACAACATCACCCAGTACATGACATGTATGTGTGCCATCATCTTGAAGCATATGAATCTGAAATCATGACAGAGTATGCAACAGGCAATAAACTAATACTGGAACAGAGGACTGAGTAATTTTAAAACATTGCTGAAACAGACAAAATATTACAAGCTAGCGCAATAAAACAATGCAGGGATCTGACCATTTCTTATGGGAGGAAGTTGTCCAGCTATCTTACAGGCAGGTGGTTCTATTGATGTAAGCCTAGGGTCTTTCTTTACCTGTAGTTGGGCTGTGGATTGTTGGGTAAGTGGCAATTCAATCTAATTTACAATTCAACACTTATGACCCACCAATCGAATCACAAATCTTTTGTTATCAAGTAACCCATCTAAAACTTCAACATTGCAGTCCTGAAGACAGCTAAATTTAATTTTCTTTTAGGAATAATGAAGTAAATCAATATAAAAATACTTCTGTGGCTTAAATGTAAACAGTACAACCTCTGTAGAGAAACATCCTATGGGAGCTGCAAATATTGACCGTTGTTTAGAGGTTGTTGCTCTACAGAGGTTTAATGTATAGTAAATATCAGCTAAGGGAAATTTAGAAGGTGTCTCTAGAGAGGTTGTTGCTCTACAGAGGGCCGCTCTGGAGAGGTTGTACTGTACATACTCCCTTCCAATTAGTGGATTTACCAGCATCATTTTCTAGTTTAAGCATGTAACACATTATTAAAAGATCTAGCAAACAAAGTAGTCCATGATGAGACAATATATATTCAGAGAAAAGGGATTTTTAAGAAGAAAGAATATATTTTACGTTAAAAAACAAGATCACTAACCACAAATCTTAGTAATGACAATTATTTGTACTCGATTTTTCAATTTGATTCGTGATTACCAGAGTACTCAGATACTCACCCCAGCCCTAACTAGTAGCCAAATGACCCTGCATGGCTGTTGGTGTGATGTTAAACCCTAGAGGAACTAGAGCTGTCACAGAGGTGACTAATACCCCCGCTGCCGCTTTGACACTAATACTGCAATAATACACAATACGGCTAAGTTCAGGGGGACATAACTCTGCAATGAGTGAATCGCAGGGCATGACAATTCAGTCTTGCACATCTACACTTCATGGTGATATCATATTCCAAGTTTCATTGCAATAGGTAAAAAAATGTGGAGGTAGTTCTTTATGCAGACGGACGGACCGACAAACGACCGACAGAGTGACTCCAATATAGTACCCCCTCTCAAACTTCGTTTGCGGGGGTGTAATACAGGAAGGGAGAAAATTGTGTACCTTAACTCTGCCACCAGCATGCCAGTAAAATCCTTCATCAGATAAATGTTTATGCCATTGAACACAACTTGGTGCTGCTAACAAGAAATAAATACTTGTTCCTGAGGCTCTGGGTCCACTATGGCTAAAACAAAAAAAATCAACAAAATAACATGTCAATGACTTTATATAGTCCTTCTGTTATGGCACATGTAATTCAATTAAGTTAATGACTTGTTCCCCAGCCTACATTCAGCCTACATTCAGCAGCAACAATCATACTGTATGAATCTGATGTGAGAGTCAATGAGCTAGGATGAAATTGGGGTCAAATCACAGGTAACTGTATCATTAATAGATTATAAATTAATTAATAAAAAATAAATACTGATTTAAAAAAAATAATTAAAAAAATCACTATTTATTAATATGTTAACATTGTTAATATATTAATAAATAGTTTTTTTTTAAATATTATATATTTATAATCTATTCATGATACGGTTACCTATGGGTCAAATAGTGAGTACATTCATGTTTGTATTGACAGTAATGGCCGGTATAGTACAACCTCTCTAGAGTGGCCCTCTCTCGAGCAACAACCTCCCTTCAACAACAGCATGAATTTTCCCAACTGTACCACTTAACTATTAATTTAACCTCTCTAGAGCAACAACCTCTCAACAACATCATAACTTCGCTTCTCCATAGGATGTTGCTTTGAAGAGGTTGCACTGTAGTTGGAAAATATATACACGATTATAACAATTATCATTATCACAGAACAGTTCTGTATTGATAAAATCAAATTACCTACGTGTTCATTAACATTTGATCAAAGTGTTTAACTTTGCTATTAATTCATCTTTACTTCATTTAACCCCAGCTTTGACCCCTGTCATTTTTTACAAGTATGAAATATTCTAGTCATTCTACACAGCCAACTGAACATGAATCATATTACATAGAGTACCTAGTTTTCGAAGTAAAGGTTACTTGTCTGTCTGCCTTCCATTTCTCTTTGAAAGCTCCATATCCACTTGGGTGTGGCACAAGCTTCAGTTGATCCTTTAGTCGGTTAATTTCTTGTTCTTCTGCCATCTTAAACAAAGTTAATACAATTTATAATCTTTACACAGTTTAACGTTTCATATGTACATAGTATGTAGACTTAACTCAATCTTGTAACGAGGTCACAGTCAGGTCAAACTACATTGCTTTATCAGTTGCATTTGCAGTACACAAACAGGGTTCGTCTCAACAATGGGTTAATATCTCTACCAATTAAAGGGGCTCAATCACTTGAAAGGATGGTGTGCATTATATGTACACCTGTCACTGAATGGAAGTCTGTGTCTGACTCAATCATGAATTATACCAGGCCCCGAGGTTATAAAACTTAATTGGGATCAGACTCTGAACTCAAATCTCACATTTTTTTGTCAATCAAAATTTCTAAGATGATTATAATCACACAATAAAGATTTTATTCATGCATGGTTCAAACCGCATAATTGATCTGAATATGTATTTAAACATTATTCAACTTTTTCTTTTCAACCATAATACTTTGAGAATGGAATTTAATTAGCTTTGAGCACAGAGACTGTTCTCTAGCTCCTGCCAAAGCCCAAGGGATACTATATATAGTATGTTATATAAAGCATCCGTGATTATACTTGTCAATTAATGTGTTTTATCATTCATTTATCCAATACCAGTTTTTCACAGAACATAATATAGACAATTTAGGAAGGCATAATTTTGACAATTTAGTACACAGCAACAGATAAGGTTTTTTGTGTAATTTGGTAATACTCATCATTTTCTAGAGGAATTGAGTACTGAGAAAAACAATTGGGTATCCAACATATTGTAACCCGACAGATATGAAATCAATTCGCCGATTTCCAGTTAAGCACCCCCTAGCGGTACACCGCTATATGGTGAAACAAAATGGCAGCATATGGGGTCATGCGGAAAGCAGTGGGAAGTGGATATATTTTGTCATCTACTGAGAGTAATTTTCTACAAAAACATCTACGAATTGAACAGTCATTTCTTATATGTGCCACAAATTTCATGCTTCTATACATGTATTATTTAAATCGCACATCTACACATAGATAATATATTACATCAGATAGTTTTATATAGACTAAACTACATCAAACAAGATTATATTTGCTTATAGAAATCAGGGTCTATAATGAATGATCCTGTAGAAATGCTCTCAGCTGCGAGTTTATATAAAACAATACGATTAACTTATATAGTTTCAAGGGGAACTCTTTTTTATCCACACTTCAAAAACATTTTGTAAAACAAATGACCAAATGTACGTTTTAAAACTGGTGAAATACCCCCCGGGTCATTACTGTCTTGACTATTTTTCAGTTTGTTATAGATATACAAAAGTCATGTATAAACATTTGTACATACTTTTATAATTTAGATGGACGTGGATACGGGTTTAAGCCTCTTTAAACCCATATGTTAAATGTGTAAAATGGATAATTAAAGTTGGAAACTGTTAAAAATAGGCTATAAATTTATAATATTATATTAAAAGTTAGTATACTAGTATACTGTACATACAAAGCTTTAGATGTATATATATGTATATCCTTAAAAACACATATATAGTCTTTATATATCTGAAGAGACACAGACAAATATAAATAAAAATTCATATATAGCTTGTGCGTAAATCTATTACAATATTCTTCTCAGATAAAAAACACTTAAAATCATAAAAAAATCCTTTTTTTAAGTCTGGTATATTTCAGAAAATATATTAAGGTAGATATATAATCGTCAGTAACACATATACAGGTTCATTATAATGATGTGCTAAAATTAATGTTATGATTATATTAAAAGATCTAGGCATGTCCTACTATGTGCACAAATATATCTCGGATCTTTTATAATGTTATATATGTTGTCTTTCAATTAGTATTTGCTGTCACCATCTTTTGCTTACATGACCCCAGTTTGGATCCTGTTTAGTAATACAAAAATATGAAAAAGGCAATATAAAGGCGTTCATTTAAATATAAAATGTCAGGCTTTTATAACGCTTATTGGCAGGGTTTTCTCATTTAACGCTTGTATACTTCATATTTGAATCTTTGGTGAGCACTCATAAGCGCAAACACTGAGCACAAACTTGCCGAGCTTCCGTGTTACACTTTTCTCTCTCAGTCATTACACACACTGCATATCAACATGTAATATCCAGCTACTTCTTCAATTTTCAACCATTGGTATTTATCTGTCCAATTTCTGAATGTCTTATGACTTATGACAGTGTGTAACTGAATTGATAAAGTTTTTTTACGGTCGTTTTCGGCCGATCGAGTCAACAAATGAAAGATTTCATCGCTAGACGAAACAGAATTTAAAATTAAATCATCGAGAATCTCTCTAACAATTACTGCACCTTGGGATAGTTGTTTCTTTACATCAAAATATGAATCAAGCCTCAAGAGTGATCGGTGTTTAACGTTTTCCTCGTCTGTTGTTTTGATCGTGACAATTGCAGATAAACGCTTTCAATGTGCTCATAATTCAATTACCGGAAGTTAAGCAAGCGTCTACATAACCGTACGACTGGCTAAAAACACGTATACGGACGCATTGAAAATTGTATCGGTACGCACGCTATGGATAAATTGCGTATCGAGTTTTTTGGTTTGCGTTTTGTTACGCACTTATTTTGATTTTAATTGGGTTTTAATCAATTTTATTTGCGTGTTTACGCAAATACGCACCTTATCTGTTGCCGTGTAGTACAATTTTATTGAAATTGTAGTAAATCGAGGAAGTATGTACCAGTGCAACATTATATGTCTCTCCTAATTACTATATTCTGTTGAAATGCTTTCACCTGTGTGAATTCATCTGTGAAGTAATGAAAAGTCAAGCAGACCAGACATCACAGGTTCGGACATCCTGATAGATAGTCATACAGTTGCACTATTCAGATTGTATAACATATACAAGCAGATGGTAGGTACGATCATGATATGTAATTAATATATATACATAATACCAAGGACTTATATACATGTATGTATATAAGTCCTTGATAATACTAGTATATGCAGATGACTGGTACAATCTTGATATGATATAATAAAATTATGTTTGTATAGAGTAAATTTAAACATCTCAAGAGCGCCCCTCTGTTGAGCAATAACCTTTCTATAACAGCACCTTCAAAATTTCCGTAAGTTGATATTTACTTTAGATGTATGTAGAGCAAAACATCTAAACAAAGGCCAATATTTGCAGCTCCCTCATGGTGTTGCTCTACATAGGTTGTACTGTATATACAGCGGGTGGTATAAAATATTACAATATAGGTATATAATCCATATATGCACTAGCTGATGTTACGTACGGACGTGATTTAATACATATACTAGCAGGTATAGCAGTTACGATCGTGATATTATATATGTACATGTATGTATGTATGTATGTATGTATGTATGTATGTATGTATGTATCAGCAGATGTAATATGCAATGTACGACAATAATGTAATACATATATTAGGAGATGATAGGTATGACTATGGTATAATACCTATACTAACAGATGATAGGTATGATTATGGTATTATACCTATACTAACAGATGATAGATATGATTATGGTATTATACCTATACTAACAGATGATAGGTATGATTATGGTATTATACCTATACTAACAGATGATAGGTATGATTATGGTATAATACCTATACTAACAGATGATAGATATGATTATGGTATTATACCTATACTAACAGATGATAGATATGATTATGGTATTATACCTATACTAACAGATGATAGGTATGATTATGGTATAATACCTATACTAACAGATGATAGATATGATTATGGTATTATACCTATACTAACAGATGATAGATATGATTATGGTATTATACCTATACTAACAGATGATAGATATGATTATGGTATTATACCTATACTAACAGATGATAGGTATGATTATGGTATTATACCTATACTAACAGATGATAGATATGATTATGGTATTATACCTATACTAACAGATGATAGATATGATTATGGTATTATACCTATACTAACAGATGATAGGTATGATTATGGTATAATACCTATACTAACAGATGATAGGTATGATTATGCTATAATACCTATACTAACAGATGATAGGTATGATTATGCTATAATACCTATACTAACAGATGATAGGGTATGATTATGCTATAATACCTATACTAACAGATGATAGGTATGATTATGCTATAAAACCTATACTAACAGATGATAGGTATGATTATGCTATAATACCTATACTAACAGATGATAGGGTATGATTATGCTATAATACCTATACTAACAGATGATAGGTATGATTATGCTATAATACCTATACTAACAGATGATAGGTATGATTATGCTATAATACCTATACTAACAGATGATAGGTATGATTATGGTATAATACCTATACTAACAGATGATAGGGTATGATTATGCTATAATACCTATACTAACAGATAATAGGTATGATTATGCTATAATACCTATACTAACAGATGATAGGTATGATTATGCTATAATACCTATACTAACAGATGATAGGGTATGATTATGCTATAATACCTATACTAACAGATGATAGGTATGATTATGCTATAATACCTATACTAACAGATGATAGGGTATGATTATGCTATAATACCTATACTAACAGATGATAGGGTATGATTATGCTATAATACCTATACTAACAGATGATAGGTATGATTATGCTATAAAACCTATACTAACAGATGATAGGTATGATTATGCTATAATACCTATACTAACAGATGATAGGGTATGATTATGCTATAATATCTATACTAACAGATGATAGGTATGATTATGCTATAATACCTATACTAACAGATGATAGGTATGATTATGCTATAATACCTATACTAACAGATGATAGGTATGATTATGCTATAATACCTATACTAACAGATGATAGGTATGATTATGCTATAATACCTATACTAACAGATGATAGGTATGATTATGCTATAATACCTGTACTAACAGATGATAGGTATGATTATGCTATAATACCTATACTAACAGATGATAAGGTATGATTATGCTATAATACCTATACTAACAGATAATAGGTATGATTATGCTATAATACCTATACTAACAGGTGATAGGTATGATTATGCTATAATACCTATACTCACAGGTGATAGGTATGATTATGCTATAATACCTATACTAACAGATGATAGGTATGATTATGCTATAATACCTATACTAACAGATGATAGGGTATGATTATGCTATAATTTATGTATATATTTATCAGCAATTTGTAGGTATAACTGTTCAAGCCGTTACTGTTTTACGGACTAATTTAACCGTATAATTTTGTTAACTTGTTAATTAATATAAGCAGAGACGTATAATGTGATGCACTGACCTTGCTGCTATTACATAATGTAATGATAATAAGTAAATAACATTAATTGAATAATGGTTTTATCTATAATGATTGACACATAAGCAAGAGATTAAGAACCAGCATCCTAGGTGTTTGGCGCGTTGCTAAACTATTAATATGTCATGAAATGTATGATATTGAAAGAAAACTTCCGGGAGTAATATTATATTTGTTAGCATTTTTTTCAATATGGTACATTTTGATATGTGATGACATATTAATAGATAAGCAATGCACCGAACATCTATGGGCAGAATTAGTCATAAAATTCCACAAAAATTAAGAAAATCCATCTGACATCTTTAAGATATTTTTTTTTGTGACATTGTCAGTTTCCAACTGTTGTTCATTGGAACAGATTCAGTTTTCATAATCGGTATATTCACCTAAAGTAAACTTTAATCTAGACATTCGTCATGTCATGAGAGAAAGTCTGAGGAAGACATGATGTAAGTACTGGTGTTACTCAGAAAAACAGACAGAGAAAAATTATAATTGGCCACTGCATGTCGTGTTTATATAAGGACAATATAATATACCAACTTCACACCTTCAAAATAAGTGAGAGGTGTTGACTGATGAACAATGGATGAGGTCTATAAATTTTCTTTTTTTTAGGAAACTATTTTATGTCGCTAAACAGAATAATCCACATTGTACACAAACATCAATAAATAATCGGTCATATTGTATAGTTTAAAACACCATAGATCTGTTAAATACCCTAAATAACTATTGCTATCTGATATGTGATAGACTAGTGGACATTCACTTATATAAGTCATGGACTTCGCCTACTTGTGTATTGTACATGTATGAAATCTCTGTGGATACGAACGTCAGCTGACGCACATATTCTGCAGGATGATTTCAACGCCCTTTAAGAATGGGAAACAACGTGGAAGATGTCATTTAACCCAAAACAAATGCGAGGTACTGAGGATCACTAGAAAGTGAACCCCAATACAAACAGATTAATTACTGCATCCACGGGCACCGATTATAGCCTTAGTCAAGACAGGAAAGTATCTAGGCGTGACACTTGCCAACGATCTTTCCTGGAAACCAAATGTGGACAGCCGTACCAAGTCTGCCAACAACTCCCTTGCTTTCCTCCGAAGAAACCTCTCCAGCTACCCGAAAGACATAAAGCTGCAGTGATACAAGTCACTATATACTAGTAGTCAGACCTGTCATTGACTATACAAAGGCAGCTTGGGACCCTCACAGCCAGACCTGTATCCAACAGTTAGAGGCTGTACAGCGTAGATCAGCACGATTCATTACAGGACAACAAGCAGCACCAGCCATATGATCGCAGACGTTGGACTACCTATCCTAGAGCTCCGCCGCCAGCACTCAAAACTTTTGATGCAGTATCGGATAGCCAACGGCCTTCTGGACATCCCAGCCACCAAACATCTTAGACAATCCATCACACCTACCCGTGGACATGGTCTAGAAGATATGGATGGTGCAGTGGTCCGGTACTGGATACCTTACTGCAGGATGTACACCTACCATCACTCCTTCTTCATCTCCGGTGCGCGACTGTGGAACCAGCTACCGAAGCACATTATAGTTCTACAGACCCCCGAGTCATTCAGGGAAGGACTGGCTGGTCTCCATCTCAAACAATGAGCAACACTGACTGTACATATTACAAATAAGATTTTAGTTTTAATGCACACTCACTATCACCTTATAAATAAAAATGTACGAGTATGCTCCAAAGTGAGATTGGTACATACACTTGGAAGAAGCGATAGTTCGATCATGACCTTTTTATGCCTGTAACACGAACCAACGCATGACGCGCGTTTTCCATAGATTACGGTCAATATTATCTTATATCAAGGACTTTATATGCATAATGTATGTATATAAGTCCATGCTTATATTCAATGCGTCTCAGTGATTGGCTGAGGTTGTGCATTGATTTATACCTTAGAAACTCTGCAAAAACAAATCAGTACAACGCGGATGGTTGTCGCAGAAGGTCTTAATGCTGACATGAAGTTTGTTAAAACAGAATCAATTTATTTAATTTTGTTTGGATGTGGAATTATGTGGCACCAAACATGGGCGTCAGGGCGACAAATGCTGTTTGAAATACGCAATATTTGTAGTACGATGACATACGGTAACATTACTCGTATCCATGGTAACGTCGCTAACATGATGACATGTTTGGCATTATGTCGCAATAATACAGAATGTATGTCGTGCACTTACGATCAAGTGAATCTGCAATGCACGGAAAATACGATGATTACCACAAACTACACGACTTGTGAGAGGAATTTGAAGTATTCCGCAAATCCACAGGTAAAGTCAGTAAGAATTATTATATTTTATTACCCCTCACTTTTTTCGTAATGTTAATTTCCCATAGGCAAACAGGTAACATTTTTACTGTTACATTCATTGCACCACGCGACTGAACATTTTCTTACTGTCACTGGGTGATAGTAAATTTCTAACAGTATTGTTTTACTGTCACAGGGTAATAGTAAATTTCTAACAGTATTGATTTTTTGTCACAGGGTAACAGTGAATTTTTAACAGTATTTTTATTGTCACATAGGTGATAGTAAATTTTTTAAAAGTATTTTCTTGAAAAAGGTTTGGGGTAATAAAATAAATAACGCATAGCTTACGTTGTGGGTAATTTACTGTTACCCAGAAAGCTATGTGTTATTTATATAATATTATCTGGTGAAGCTAAATATATACTTGTTTGCTTTCCGGTTCATAGTAGGGAATCCATGTCTCGTCTGTTGTGATGGTTCGTGATAATACCCATTTATAAATACGTAAAACATTCGATCGTAATTCAATGTACTGACTCGCACTTGCGTTTTCTCCATTGTCAGAACTTTCGTTAACTCTGCCACCTCCTTAACAGTACGTCTCCTATCAGAATGGATGCCGTTCTCAGTACTTCTACACTGACTTCACAGTTGTATGTGGTTTATGTCGTGAGATACGATCTCCACAATAACTGTACCATTTAAATACTAGAGGTCTAGATAGAAACATTTCTGTAGATTTCACATGTATCGTACAGTGAGAGTTTGCGGTAATATTATATTAATTGTTTGATTTGTTCTGATGAATTATGTATTAGTTATCGTTTATATTTTGAATTTAATGGGATATATCACATCACAAGCGACGCGAAGCAGTTCATCTTAACACCCGGTCCTTTGTAGTACCAGGTCCCGTGGTTTTTATGAAGATGTTTATCAAATCTCATAGCTTGTCTTTTGATGTTTCTAAATAATTGATAATGAAATATTTTTCATATTATTAATACATGAATATTACATTATAATCGACCTGAATGTATTCTTTAAATTAGTAATCAGCACCTTATATTCAACCTTAATGATTTGAGAATGGAATTGAGATTTAAGGTCAGAGACGGAATATAAGTTTTGTAGCCAATATGCACCTCTATAAGCTCACGTGCAAGGATTTCCTATCCAAGCTGAACTCGAACTTGTACGTAGCTTTGAGATGCCGTACATGATTTACAAGAGCAATTAATACCCGTAGACCACGTAAGTCATTATAGAACTGTTAAATTGGTAAAACAAAAAAAGTTTACTGTGAAAAGGCAGTGTTTTCTGCTGTAGTTGTAAACAATTTTTTCGCGAAACAGCACGATCGAAAACTGTAAATAAAGATGCATAGACCTATAATGGTCCAGATTGAACTGAGAATTGTCAACCAGTATATATGTAATTCAGAAACATAGAAATCATGATTGCTGGCAAGTATTTTTAAATGATTTAATTCAACCAATCGCTGCAGAACGAATCTGTATACCAAAAAAGCCCTTTGAAAATAATCGACTTGTAAATTAAAAACGTGTTTTCTTCCTTTCTTCCTAGTTAACTACATGATTGTATTAAAAAATCATTTAGCAAGATAACTGAAGCGTTTTCTTTGTTATTGAAACGGATACCTAGTTCTATTTGAGTAAGACTGCTAGACCGACTAAGCAGAGCTTTAGTTTACGGACCTCTGGTTTGTGATCAGTACATACAATGGACTATTACCTGCAGAGACAAAGGCTAACTAGTACCGGTATGGAATCCAGGAAAATTGGTTAGAATAACCACATGTCAGTTTATAAAAGAAATATGTGTACTGTCGAAAATAGGTGTAATCCCGAAACAAGAAATGTCTTTAAAAAGATATAGTCGCGAAGTTTCTTTGATGTTATTAACACTGTTGAAACCAAAACAAAATATTTTTATTAAATTCCTAAATTGTCGTTATAGTACCGTGTAAACACCACATATCAGCTAGCCGTTCAATAAGGCCACGCATTAAATTTGTTGGTAATAGGTCAGCTAAATGAAGTTCGTATTTAGTCATATTTATCATATAATAATTTAAAATATCGTTTGCTGTTTAAGTGCGAACAATCGGGTGCATTCAGAATCTGTGGCACTGATCTCTACCCGGTCCCCGGTGAGATACGTGGATACGTCGTAGCGACCGTTAATGGAGTAACTGGGACTGTGTGTGATGACCGATGGCAGTATGCGTATGATCAGGGACAAAATGCTAACGTTCTATGCAAGTCGTTTGGGTACAGGTTAGATAGTCAAATATAGACATTCTGGTATTAAGAATTAAAGACATTGAACCCAATCTAGACACAGCATAACACGGTTTGGATGAATTATTTGTACTCGAATAGTTACTGCATTATGTCCATATCTTAGAATCAGTACAGTGTATCTTCCGAGTACGGGACACCCATGGAACCAGTAGAAAAGTTTTCGGAAGTTTCCGGTTTTGGCTTCTTTTTATTGGTCGATGTATACTGCAAACGTTGATATATCGTCTCGTAAAGTCACTACATTAAATTCTCCTCCAAATAGATTGAATATAATGAAAGAAACATCCTTTAACAGAAGGAATGTCAAATATCCTCTCCTCCCATTGAAACAGGTGCCGCACTGATCCAGCGCAAAAGACTTATCCAGGATTGTTCAACTCACGTGTAAATAATCTGTTATAGAAGGTGAAAAAAACCCACCAAACACAGTGAAATGTACTCTTGTTAACTAAAGAACTGTCATCTTGATTCATGCTCAGAAATATTGATAACACAGATTGTAATTATTTGCATAATCGGTTTCGCGACATTTGCAGTTAACGTTCCGAAAATTTGAACATTGAACCGCTACTACATAAGTGCCCCCCCCCCCCCCATGTACATGAGGTTTAATCTTTTAATTGTTTTATTGTCCCCTCTCAGATTAATCTTGTCAGGCCACGGTCTGTAGTTTTGACACCTAGTCAAAAAGTATGGTCATAAATGTAATTGATTTATGGTGGCTAAATTTCTGTTGTTTTTATAGGCATATCTAGTAATTCATTATATTCTATCAATGACCCTGTCTGTTTATTACCACTCTACTGTGGAAGCAGGGGTCTTGCTGGTCCATAAGTCACATGCCTCGCATTCTTGGTTCAACGATGGTCAACTGCATGTACTAGAATATATCATACATACATATCCAAGTAGATTATAATCGTGTTTTACGGTAATCAAATTTAAAAGACACTACGTAAAATTTAAACAGATCTTCCAATGAGGAATGCACACTAATGGATTAATAACAACGCCATATTGACATGTACATATGCTGCATATTTAGTATAATTGGAAAATAATGGTACAACAGCTAGAGCATAAAACTCTTCAGTTATTCACATTAAAATGCTTACAAAATTTTCTTTTTTGCAGCAATGGTTCCGCCATTGACTTTGCTGATCGTACAACACCAAGCGGTTACACTGGACCCATTGTGATGGACGACGTGAAATGTTTAGGGACCGAATCAAGTTTGCTGGAGTGCTACTTTATAACCAACCACAATTGCAGACATGAGGAGGATGTCCAAGTACAGTGCAAGAAATGAGCCAATTAATGTACCTGCATGGAATAAGTAAATGCAGTCAAACATGTGAAAGCGGTTATCTACGAATTAAACTATAAAATCATTAATTATATAGAACAAAATGACCTCTGAATAGAGGCCATCTGTCAATAAATGCCACACTTGGTCCGTCCTCTCTATGTATGTCCTTTGTTTACAGGTTTGACTGCATTTGCATACATTGTACATACAAATCTATAACACGTATTGAAGTAACGTCCAGCTATAAACCATAATTCATACAGGACGACTGTTCACACGCTCTATAGCTCACCAGAGCACGAATGAGCTCAAGGTGAGCGTTTGTTATCACTCAGCGTCCATCGTTCGTCGTGAAGTGGCGTCCAAACAACATCTCCTCCTACTTAAATTTCATTAAAAACTCTGGTTTATAATAGATTTTTTTAAAAAATGTTCTTGTCCGAAACCACAGGGCCTCGAGCTGAGATATTTGGTATGTAGTATTTTCTAGCAGTCCTCTACCAGGTTTGTTCAAATTATGGCCCCAGGGTCAAAAGTAGCCCCGCCCCGGTTGTCTCGTGTAGAAAAGTTTTAACAATATTCGTCTCCAAATGACCTTTTTTCCTGGTGAGCATTTACAAGGCCATCATGGCCCTCTTGTTTATTATTGCTATTATTCATTGCTGAATAATTAATTATGCAGTCGATCCATTTAGGATTTACATGTACAGTCAAACCTGTGTTAGCGGCCACCTCCGAATAAAGTTCATCCTGTGAATAAAAGCCATTCTTTAAAAATAACAGTAATTCATTATTCAGCACAAAATAACCACCGAATAAAGACCAGCTGTCAAAAAAACAAAGATTATGTCTTTCCCAAAGGAAGCATTTGTTCATAGTTTTGACTTTTCTACCTTAAACAGTTTACTCATGGTCAGTTTGATAAACCTAGCTATGACAGAAGTAACCTCGAATACCCATTACTCCATTGCATTGAAAAGCATTGCGAATGATACAAGGGACGAATTGTCCTTCCAAAGTACGAAATATGTATGACTGTGTAGAAAAAAGGAAATGGAGGTTTTCGATCTATCCTGACATAAGTATTTCAATTGTTTGGTTATGTAATATTAAACAGCACCATTCTTGACTGAATCTTCTATTTAATAATTCTGTAGGATCTCTATGATCGAGTGATTGTAGTCTCTGACTAGTAATATATTGCCCCTCGTCGCCGTGATTTCAAATCCCAACCAAGACCAGATATATTTTGCATGTGTGGAAGTTGTTCAACTGCATACAGAAGTTCGGTGGTTCTACCCTGTGTACATCTGGGGTCTTCATTCACCGTTAAAGCAGGAAAACTCGCGTAATGACCCTGGCTGTAGGTACGACGTTAAACCACTGTGAAAAATGACTTCTTTGATGTAAAATCGATTTTCGAATAGGAATTTTGCATGAATTAACACGACAGATATGTAACTCATTTGGCACCCCCGGCTGACTGTTAGATGGAGGTACGAAATTGCCCAAGGTGTTCCAAATGGTAGCTAACATCACATGAGTTACACACAATATTGTAGATGTGTACGCACTTCGTGCTTCTGTCTCAGTTTTGACTGCACTCTGCCTTTAGATAGATTGAGCATCTTTTACGGAATAAAATCATATTCTCCGATTGTTTGTTTCTTGTCGTTCTATACGAATTGTTGATCACCCCGGACAAATAAAACATAACAATGATATATGTCAATACACACTGAACGGCTTTATAAACGCATAACTGATATCATATGAGAATTCCAGCTTATATCAAAGAAGGACATTAACAATTTTCTGTATTATCATGTTTCAATAAATAATTCAGTTTTGTGTTCATGTACAATTCAAACACAAAAACACAAATTATATTAAGAATCTTCTGTACCTAAAGCTTTGATGTATACAATCATGTACATGCGTATATGATTGATGAGTATTGCGTGAATCAACTTGTATTATGATAGAAGAATATATCAGATATCAATAGTGAGTTACATGAATCTCCATATGTAAATGTCTGAAGTATTTGTTGGGATCTGTAGTGCGTTTTATTTTAATAATATATTGATAAATATGTTCTCATGTGTGAAAAGGAGGCTACTAGCTATCGAGATACGGGCAAATGTTACCCCTGTCTATATTGTCCAAATTAATTATAACGAACTTAAAATAATATGTATATATAACAATGAATATACTAAAGTTTTGATACAATAATTAACCCAAAACACACATACACTTTACACTATGTGCATGTCTTCTATTCAAATCGCTAAAAAATCACAGGTCTTATATTTTGTAGGGTTTATGCCTTTAATGGGGCATTGGCGCAGTTTTATTTATATCAGAAGTCGCGTACCCAGTCTAACTAGCCTACTGAACAGTCTAATTAGTGTTATTCTAAACAACAGTATGGAACAACTTTAAACAGTTTCTAAGTCTTTCGAAGAACTACATATACAGTACAATCTCTCCAAAGAGACCCTCTCTTGAGCAACAACCTCCCTTTAACAACAGCATGGTTTTTCCCACTGCATGAATTAACTATTAATTTAACCTCTTTATAGCAGCAGTCTCTCAACAACAAAATAATTTTGTTACTTCCAAAGGGTGCTGCTTTGGAGAAGTTGCACTGTATATATAATAATAATCTCACAAATTTTGAAGTCTTGTAGACAATCGACCCTTTTTCAAAACCCGTTTGTGAATATGAATCCCGCTAGATAAAATTGCTACTAATTGCGAGATAGGTAACAATATTCAACTAATAAACAATGGTTCAAAGATCGATCTAAGCGAATAAATCACACGCGTGAAAGTTTCACCATACTTAACGTGCTTTCCTAAAATAATCCACAACAAAACACAGTTATAGTAAATTTCTTTTAACCCAAACTTTGCTTTACTTTAACGCACAGGCTACCGGCGTGTGAATGGCCCTACAGACCCTCTACTACCCAGGAAATCTTTTTTACACTCTGAAACACTGTAAAATATTATCTTTATAACATGTTTTAAAACAACAAAATAAAGTTTAAAAAAAAATATTTTTTTTACCGTGTAATAATTATTATACATGTATTATGATCATGTACATATATGTTGAAAAAAAAATTTCTTTTTGGAAACGCCAGTAGCCTGTGCTTTAAAACGTAAGGATCCATTATTCTACTTCTGCCATAACAACGAATGTACGGGTGGGAGATTGATGCAAGTTTTGTTGTATTCGAGTGTAACCACGCTTTAAATATATTGTACAACCTGTGAATGAATTCGCTTATGCAAGGGATGCAACTGCTATTAATATCATGATCAAGTACTGTAGAGTGTCACTATATTGCCTCCTATGTTTTTGTGCTGAACTTGTTAATATGTGAACAGTGTTATGCCAAATTTTCTATTTGTATGGCAGACAATGTTATTGTCGATTTGGGCTATTGATGATATGACGATCTGGGAGCAGGTAAGAAGTGTAAGGACGGTTTGGTTCATTTCATGTTTCGCTGGTTTAGGAAGATCATTCATTTAAAAGGGATCACAGTGTTTGATTGACATAGAGTGTTCGTGCAAGTAATCAAAGCTCTGAAGGTTCTGCTGTTGTTCAGAACTACAAAGCAGTCAATAGTTGAATTTCTTTGTAGGGTGGGTTTTGGAAAACGAACGATAGTTCGCGCATGAATTTTGATGCAGACTTAAGTACTACGAACGCTTTTCTACACCCGCTATGCAGTTGTTACAGTTGTCCCCGTTCCATGTGCTTTCAGTACTTTGATTAATGTTTCCCATCTGATCACCAAAAGTAGTTCAGCAATTAGCATAATATTATATAGTCTACATTACCTGAGTCTTTGAATACTCAACTTATGCAGAATGTAATATATCATACATGAAGACATGCTCGAAGAAAAAGTTACACGTTATAAGCATAAAATTAATCGATTAAAATTTCTTTTTAAATATCTGGTTGACCGCAACGTCCATGAATTCAATGATGCTAGAAACCAGACTAAATTAGCATATACAGCACGAGAATTATGACATCACCTTTCCTTGAAATGAGTGTACTGATAGTAATTATTGTAGTAATCCGAAGGAGAGCATTGTTTAGATTTTTTACGACTGATTTGTATTGCTCGTTTACGATATTGCATAGTCATATGATTTTGACTTACATTTACATGCACATAATATTTGAATTTGTATTTAGCCATTGAATTGAAATATCGGAACTATTTTCTTAGGCGGAAGCTAGGTTAATGGAAGCTGTTCGGTATGCAGAAAAAAATGAAAACTGAGCGATTGTAGAAAAATGGTACATTTGTAATAATAAGTTTATTGTTCATACCGAGCAACAAAAATGTTCTCGGAGCTAAACGATATTTCTAATAGCCTGAAAATAAGAGTAATCTTGTTTGCAAGTGGGACAGGAGTAACACATTTAAGATTTGAAGATCTCAAGTTGGAATCAACCAGCATGTTCAATTATTTTTAAATCACTTTCCACGAAAGAACGAATTTGAACTCTTGTATTGGTTTTATATATATCTTTGAAATGAATTACCTCCCTTCCATGTATAGTTCTGCTATTTCCATAGCCGTTACTCGCTCGGCAGTAGTAGTCGGCGGTACCCTGGCACCCATGCCTTCTGGCACCCATGCCTTCTGGCACCCATACCTCCTGGCACCATATAGAATATAGAGTAAATAGAGTAAGGTCGGTGCAAGAAGTTTTTCAAAATTGTGACAAATGGGGACAAATTGGAAATAAGTCGGTGCCAGAAGTTTTACAAAATTGTGACAAATTTGGACAAATTGGAAATCAATATTTCAAAATAATTTTAGGAATGTTCTGTGTGTGTATAGACTAAGACAATGAGAGAATTTTCTTTCGAAAAGACATGGTGGCCCTGAAAAGGGCCGTTGGTGGTTGGTGGTCCTGAAAAGGACCGTTGGTGGTTTTTTAAACCGTGTTTGTTGACTGATCTGGTTGGGTACATAGTTCGCATTGGCAGTCTGGTGGGGGGTAGCAGAGCCTGCATGTTAGATCCCCACAGGACCATTCCTGTTCTGGTACTGGTGGTTGTTCCGTGTACTCAACTTGAGCGGTAGTGATGATACGCCAATGCTCTTCTTCTTGTTGTTGTTCCCGTTGTCTATTCGCCGTTCTTTCCCTTGCATCTCGCTGTCTTTCTCTGACTTTATCTCGAAATTGCTCTCGCATTTGAGATAATTCTTCTCTAGGATGAAATCGATTGGTTTCAATGCAATTCATAGTCTCACCAATGGTTTGAAGATCTCATTCCCTTTTTCTAACAATGCTAGCAGCTAAGCGACTGATTGAACGCAATACCCTGCTCTGTTTCTCTGTCAGTTGTTTTGCTGTTTTGAGTTCATTTAATAAAGCCTCCATCTTGAGCGTTTGAGTTCTCAGAATGAAATGAGGCATTGTGTTGTAAGACGGAGTATTTTTCTGCTGAAGCGCCGCCCACTCTCGTGGTTGGATGACGTCATATTGCTTGGATGACGTCACCCTAGGGTTGGATGGCGTCACGCGACGATGTACCGCACAGACATGTGCTTGATTGGTAATTTTATGAACTTAGAATTTATGATATAATAAAAAAAAAGACAACAGACGCCTAGTTTCAGTTTTCTAAACTTTTATTTGGTAACAAGAAAACAGTAACAAGAAACTACATGAAACATTTTATGAAACATTTTATGTAACATTGTTTACACCATATAATCATCACCATAAAGAGTTGTATTTCTATGTATGATACTATGATACAAACGTCTGTGACCTTCTGGTCTAGAGTTACGTTGAGCACAACACTTTTGTCCACATTTATTCACATATTGAGCATGCATGTAATAAGTACCATAATATTGATGAAACCAATGCGTCACATAAGTGTCAATTTTTCCATACATGTCCGGTTTGAATCGGGTTAACAGTATCTGGTTTAAGTCACATTCACGTGAGATAAAATCCAAAGCGAATAGACAATACACACCACACACCGGTAACATATCGCCTTGTATTCTCATGGCATTCCACAGATAAGTTTTGCTGGCATGTTTTTTCACAAAGGATAGAATCTCTTCGAAAGGAGGTAATCCATAGGAATCAAAGTACACTGCTTTATTGTCTTTTAAATAAAGAGCCACCCAGTGTTCTCCAGGTTGATTCCCGTTATGGGTATTCACAATATAGGCTTTCACGTCATGCGGTTTCTCTGAAGGTAATTGATCTTTGGCACAAACACGTGCACGTAGTGGTTTTAATAACGGTGAATGATCTAATAGGTATTGTAGTTCATTCGTCTCCATAATGCCAATTTCTGTTGACACGTTCAGCCCAAACACTGATCCACTGATCTATGAACTGATTCTGAGTGAGTTCTTCTTTAAACTGAATCCATAATCGACACGCGTCTCCTTTTTCACTATCGGTCAAGGTCACTAATTCAGGATACCACTTTTCCATGACCTTGAACACGTCCAAACGTTGAATCGCTTTTTGAATGTAAAGTTCTGTCCACTCTTCCGTATTCGTGTATAAGCAGAGTACATGTTGTACTTGACTAGGATGATTCACTCGACAACCATAACAGTCTTTATGCACTTGATTATAAATTAAAGATTGGAGTGCTTCTGTGACGTGATGATTCAAGCACTCTTGTAAAAAGTCCGTCCTTGAACTTGTACAACAAGGATACGCCAATAACTTCATTTCGTAATCTTGTCCTTTTTCCAGGTGTTCAATATCCATGTCTTCCATCTTAATAATCTAGAAGCACTTCTCTGAATTGATTGATTTCAATTTGATTGTCGTATTCCGCAAATACAATCACGTTGATGGCTTGTTCAAGTGCTGTTCCAAAGTGAAATTCCAATCTCAGATTGCCCGTTTTTATAGGATGGAGTTGACCTTCCTCGCAACCTTGATCTGCTGTCAAGTCCAACCCCCAGAGTGTGTATCCGAACCGATAATCATGCATGCCCAATCCAAATGAACGATTGAGACCAAGAGCTCCTGTCGCTTGATAAAGTGACATGTAGGATCTTAGAACTTCTGCCGTTTCAAAATTGGGTTGAAACGCTTTGTTATGAATACTTTTTCCATCAATGCTGACTTCCAGATGATTCAGTGTAAAATGACGGAAATCAAAGGGGTTGGTAGCCATGTCTCCATTCATGTCTCCATTTCTTACCATACCGATGATAAGCCGTTTTGGCAATTGACCTTGAAATAAATGATCTTCAATCTTGGATCGTTGACCGTTAGGAATCGTAAATGTTTTTACTTCAGTTCGTCGGATGGGGATTTTCATGTTATGTTGAGCAATCTGTTGATTGAGTTGATTGGCTACCACTGGTAGTAAATCTACTGTTCTTACATTGAATCCTGCTTCTAGAAACTTGATTTTGGCCGGTGCGGCACCCATGAGACAGAATTGGGGTGACGCTTTGTTTAGTCTTAAGCGTATTTCCATACCATTGGGTAAATATTTATCTTGCATCATCAGATCCAAATGAAGTCGTCCACATAGTTCCACCACACGACTTTGATGGACACGAGCACGCCTCGCAATATAGCCCAGGTTGTTCCCGTCATGTACTTGGGTGTTCATATGACCAGGGGTGTCTGCAGCCCATAACTCTAACGCCTGAAGCTGGGTGTCTTTGCAACTTGAGGTGAAGGAGAGTAAATTTTCTATGTATGCCCGATAGGCATACGTGTCCGCATTGCTGGTGATCAGTTTATTATTCAGGTACACATCAATGCTTGAGAACATGCTGTGAAAGAAATTGTTGACGGTAGCAATTTCACTGTCGACTGCTAGGTCTGTACCATCTGCCTGTATAATTTTTAGTTTTAGGTACAGGTAAGATTGATTCAGATCAGTCCATTTTTCTGTCTGTGCAGGAATCACAAATTCAATCGGAGCATTATTGTCCAGGGCAGAAATGGGATAATGCTCAGTCCATTGACCTTCTTGCATGGCTGTCATGGTAGGTGGCACAACAGACACATCCAACTCTGTCTTACTACATTCACAGGAACCGTGTTGCATCATGATTAATCGAAAATATCAAGAGGTCTGGCCTGCTTAACTCGACGATGATGAAGTTTCGAATGAGGTCTTTTCTTGACTGGTTTGCTCTTTATACGTCTTTTAGGGCTGGCCACAGCACGTAGCAAGGATTCACCCACATCTTTTAATACAGAGGCTCCGCATTTTCGTATTACTTTTTTAGCGTTTGATCCTGTCAAGATATCTTGCATAGCGGCTCTTCCTTGCTGGAGTCCTTCTTTTTTCAAGGTGTGAACTCCAGATTTCACCAATGGATTCAGTAAAGGCATGATTCTTTTCATGGCTTTCTTAAACATGGATCCAAGTCCGTGTCCATATTGTCGAGGTTGACCTTGGTAAGTAGGTATCATTGTCTTTGACGTAGGTGTAGTTTCACCATAGACTTCCCATGAATAAACTGAATAGACTGGCCAGTGTCACCCCTTATATGGATAGCGATGGTGTCAAAGTCGGCTTTAGCCAGTGGTACATAGTGTAAATTCAAGAACTCGAAATGAATATGGGGGTTAGTTCCTGCTTTCGTTCTCGGATCAAATGGAGCTACACGTAAGATGGGGGCTTCTATGTTTCCCAAATAGGTATAAGACGCGAGGTCAGAATAAACAAACAAATGATTATGACCCATGTTAATATCTACGCCATGAGGAAACGGATCTGGAGTGTCTTTAAAAAAGATGGTAGGAGAACTATCAGGGGCTCCACCCAGTTTAATAAACATGTGAGGATGAAACTGAATGCCTAGTTGATCCGAACTGTCCAGTTTTGCGCGTTTACTTTGTCCTGAAAAACCCATGGTAAATCGAAGGCCTTTCTGTCTAAATATTTTACCCAATTGATCTTTCACGGTAAAGTCAATCGTCTCGATCAAATGTTGGGGTGTGACATAAGTTCCTATAGGAATACAAAGTCGTACACCTTTTTCTTCTTTATTGGGGAGAGTACAATAGGTCTGAAAGTTGGTGGGGTACCCAGGACAGGATCATGTGTGACAATGTAGAAATGTCTCTCTTCTTCAGTGACATTAATGACCTGACTAGGAACAATCATTTCCACTAAGGCAATTTCCCAATCTTGTTTATTGAGATGGATGGGTTTTGCCAGTTTGGTACGAAAACAACATTGCGTATTGTCTTGGAATAAATCCATAGAGCTATCACTCATGAGTGTAATGCAAAACGAACTCATGTTGATTTAGGTTTATTGAATTTCAAGGAGGGATTCGGTAGAATATAACCTAGAGAACTACTTAAAAGCAGAAGCCACAATTCTCGATCGGGTCGTTGAAAACACAAATTAAATAGCGATACGGTAATAATAATAAATACCACTACAATTTGTGACAAAAAAGTGACCTTATTTTTGGGTTCACACAATTTGGCTTGCTCTGAGGCAGTCACTACCACACTGGCCGTATCAGTTTGAGACATGATGTATTTATTAGTTGTATAACAAACCAGTCCAAGTTCAAACTTTAAACGAGATGGGATTCGGGAATCCAACTGTCAAATTTCGAAGGATAGCCTTTCCAATGCACTTTAATTTCTCGTCTTCCGTCTACCTTACTCTGGCGATGGGCGAGCACTGATTCAATTTCATAGATAGCATCATCTTTTATAACCTGTACTTCAGAGAAATAAAACGAACCCAGTATGGGTTCTCCGTCTAAATCAGTCAATTTCACAGTAGCAGGAGAGGTCTTTTTGACTTGGATCACTTTAAACAGTTCAGTGGTCCAGTTGGGTAGATAACCTTTATCAAATGTTCGTTTTGTTATATTGATACGAACAATATCTCCCACATGAAGGGTCGTCGACGCTTTCTTTCTTGATTTTCCATACAAGGTCAAGGCCACTTGAGATTCGTTATTCTCATTCACGGATACGGGTGCCATTTGTATACTACGATGAACACGATGATTATAGGCATGCACGAGATCAGGCAATACCTGAATATACCTTCGTGTTTTATGATGCGTAAAGTATTTCCACATGCGTGATTTTAAGGTCCGTTGAAAACGTTCCACCACACTAGCCTTAGTTTCTGGGTTTTCAGTCGTAAAATAATGAATCCCTACTTTGTCTAAAAACTGTTGAAACCTTTGATTCTTGAATTCTGTTCCTTTATCGGTTTGCAACGCTTTAGGTTGTCTCGTTTTAAGAATAGAGCGAAACGCTTCCACCAATGTGAGCCCTGTTTAATCCTTGAGGGGAACTACCCAAGCATATTCTGAAAACACGTCAATGACACACAACAAATATCGATAAGGGGTGTTGTACTGAGCCAGGGATTGCATGTCTGCCAAATCAGCTTGCCATTGATGATCAATACCACCCACAATCGTTTTCCGTCTCGAGAATGCCCTACGGATAGGTTTGTGCAGGGTATAGGTCTTTTGCCCCTTCAACCAGGATCGCACTTGACTTGGCGTAATGGATTTCAGTTGAGTTCGAGCTGCTGTAGTAAGACGTTCTACCCCACCAAAACCAGCCGGATGGTGGGGATCATAATAAATCTGATGTAACAGACTGTCTACCTTTTTGTTCATGTTGTCTAGTAGGCTTCCCACTTAGGTTCTGCTTTCATCTGTTTGGCAGGTTTACTTATAGGTGAAGGAGGCTCAACAAAACTATCAAAGATTTCATCATCTTCCTCCGAGTCGTCTGCTTTTTGCATCCATGACCATCTCCGTTTATTTCCTATCACTTCTTGTGGTACATTGACATCTCTTAGTCCACTAGAAAACTGTTCCCATCCTCTAGGCTCCGACCCTTTTCTATGACGTATGACATCATTTACCAAATCAATAATGTTGGATCCTTGTATTGGTTTTCCATGATATTCCAACATCCCTTGATCATTCCATGACATGTGGGGATGATTTTGTAGAAAGTGTAATAAAAGCTGAGTTTTTCGTCGCATGGTAGTAGGAACACTTTCAAGAATCCGATCCGTCAATGTAGCAGGAGCCGCTTGTGCACCTTGTGCCCCTTGTGCACCTTGAGCAGCTGGAACAACCGGTGCAACCGGTGCAGCCGTTCCAGCCAGAGTAGCCGGTTCTTTTTGATGAGATAGTTGAAACTTTTGCAAGACTTGCCCATAGTGTTGTGCTTTTTCTGATTCAGACAACGATTCATTTTGTAATACGTCTCCCATTTGTTTCTGTAAATCGGATGTTTGACTGACTTGCGGGGGAGGAGGTAAACGTGGTCGTTGTTCTGTTTTCCATCGATTCATCTCTTCTAGCATTTTGAATGGGACGATAGCCATTTTCTTCATATTTTTTTCACCAGTGTGGCAACACCTCCACTGAGTGCTCCTGCAGCAACAGCTTTAGCAATGATTGGAGCAAGAGCCAGTAATGGAAATAATCCTCCTTTTTGATTCAACACACGTTTCTTTTTTTGAATGGATACTCTTTTATCTGCTAAAGTGCGGAGATGTTGACGCTTGGACTTCAACCTTTGCTTTTGAGAGGGGGATAAGGCAACATTGCCTTTTAAAACATTCTGACAGCATTCTGCTACACATTGAATCATTTCTTTAGATGCTCCATGTATCATCTTTCTTCTTAACCCATCTGGGGCTTGAGTTAAACCCAAAACCAGATGTCCGTATTTATGCAGGAGTGGTCGCTTTGGTGCCATTATGTCAAATAATACCTGTTTTTACTTCTTCACAGCTTTTATACTAAAGCATCAAAGGCTTGTCTTGAAGCTGGATTCATAGGGCCCTGTCTCATCAGGTGAATACGATGTCTCAAAAGGGGTTTCAAGACAGCCTGTCTTGATAAGGTAGATAAGGATAGGGGTGAAAAACGGCACAATGGAGTGTCTGGTGAACTTCTAGAACTGTGAGATGATCTCAAACTGTTAGATGATCTATTGGATGAACTTCTAGAACTGTTAGATGATCTGCTGGATAAACTGTTAGATGAGCTCCTAGATGAATTTCTAGATAAACTTCTAGATAAACTTCTTGAACTTCTAGATGAATTTCTTGAAGAACTTCTAGGTGAGCTTTTAGATGGATTCTGAGAAGTAAAACTTCTGCTTGGTCCACTTCTTGATGAATTTCTTGAAGAACTCAAGCTCAAACTACTCACAGGACTGATAGGAGACCATTGTAACTTACTGATTGGAGTTACAGCCATAGAGGGTGTTGAAGTGGTTTGCTTTCGACGACGGAGAGTAATAAAACGTTCATTGATCTTGGCAGGCGATTTTCTGACTACTTTTCTAGCTGGTACTTTTCTAGCTGGTGCTTTTCTTGCTCTTTTAGCTGGAGATTTTCTGGCAGGCGCTTTTCTAGGTTTTTTAGCAGGCGCTTTTCTGGCTTTTTTAGCTGGAGATTTTCTTGCTCCAAATTTACGAATCGTCTTTTGACCATTCCATCGGAGTAAACTTCGTATCATGACTCCACCAAGAAATCCACCTCCTCCTGGTTTCAATATGAGTTGACGTTTAGTATCCATGTCCACTTGATCATCTCCCAACTGCTCTAATTCATGCTGATGTTTTTGCATAAAGTTTTGTGTTTGTTTAGGTAGCACAATTTTCTTTTTTAAAATCACCTTTGCTGCTAAGGTGAACCACTTGAGCATTTCTTTTAATCCAGACCGTAGCATTTGCTCCCGTACAGTAGGGTCTCGTTCCTGACCCAAATGTTCTAACGATTGAGCTATGGCTGTGGCTGACATGATGACTGAATGATCTCAAAACGAATACAGTGTTGTTTATATATACACAACTGGCCCACGTTTTTCTCCAGTGATCCAGTGATGAAAAATATCAGTTCTTAACCGATAACTGTCTGGTGTTTGAGGGTGAAAGTCAATCACTAAATACCCATGAGGTGTAGAGATAGCATCTTGATAAGCGGGTAACAAGTGTGGCAATTGAATTTGATTCGCCAATACTTTGATTTGTCCTTTATCTCTTGTGTTTTGAAATAAGATCATGTAATGTGCATTTAAACTCAGGGTACGACTGGCTTTCGATTGTTGAAACATGTTTTGTGTAATGTAGATCACACTAGCATTACGATGGTGACCTTTTCGTGTAAACCATAATTTGATTTTCTCTTCATCTTTATCACCAAGCATGTCATCAAATATAATTAAATGAGGAATGGATGTGTCCTCTACTATCTCTTCATCCTCGTCAGGTATCCCCTGTATGAACCGAATACTAGGTTCTTGTTCTTGTAACTGTGCATAGGCTACTTGCCATTCTTTGTAACACCATACAATACGCTCAGGTACTACTTGAAACAAATCTGATTTGTATTCCAACACCTTTTTTACAAATTGTGTTTTACCAGAGCCACTAGGGCCTGAGATAAACATATTGCAAGGATGTTTAAAAAGTAAACTGGACTCCATGACGTGAAAATCACAACTAACACTATTGGAAGAAAAACATTTTATTTATTTGTGTACAATAACAAGTTTATGTATGATTTAGTTCTTTACAAGATGAATGTTTATGACTACATAACAAGTTTATGTATGAGTACAAGAATAATCACAACAAGAACAACACAAGTCATGTAATGGTAACAACAGTTTGTCAGAAAATTCAAACACACATTCTGAATGTCCAAATTGACTCAGAAATGTTAACACAGAGTCATTGTTCACCACCTGTTTGAACCAATCCGTTTCACTCAAGTCCATGGGTACTGATTGTTTATAAAATGAATTCATCACATGAAGTCCATGTTTCATTTCTTCAAACATGTCTGGTGTACTCAACTGTTGTCGAATCCATTCCAAAGAATGATGACCTTCAGGTATCTTCATACGATAAGCAAATACCAATGCTTTTCTCAACAGGGTATGGTTCATAATATCAAACTGTTCCATTCTTGAATCGTGTGAATCACTCTATCGTTACATACATAAGTATTCCAATCGTCTCGATGGATAGCTTTCAAGTCTAAGTGTGCACTGATCATAGCATCACGAATCATCTGTCTAAATAGTTCAAACGTGTGAGGGTTCAGAATCCACGCGCGAATGTCCTTGACCTTGACAAGGTCATCTTGTACAATACTGTATAACGTATCCGTATACAGCTCAAAATCCAAAATGTAATATAAACTTATAAATCGTCTAGATGGTTTAACCATAATTGAATATTTCCTGAACAAATCACTATTCTAGGTCGATTCGCATGAACGGATTCAATCTCGTCTTTGACTTCTCTTAAGCGATGCCTTAATTTATAGAACACGGCACGATACTGTAGAATATGAATAACATGAGTGAACGGTACCTGTCTCTTAAATACCATGATACCACGTATTTTAAACTGTGAATACGGACGCCATCCGGGGTGAGATCTCCCATTGTCCTCTTCAGCCATACTGAACCATATCACATTGGGGGTAGAACGAAAATTGTTAGCTAAGGCAGATACGTCGCTCAAATTAGCATCGTGGATTAAAAAATCCCATGTCGTAGATAACATACAATCTAAGCTTTGTTGTACCACATTCAGTTTTCGTAGAATAGGTAATTTTTGGTTGAATGACAAGTCCTGGCGATCACCTACATCCTTCAACAGTCTCTCTATCTTTCGATGATTTGTATGTTGTAAGCTATGTATAGCATTATGAGTAGCCCATGTGTGCACTAACTCCATCTTCCATGTTTTAGCGTTAGCCCATATGACATAACGATAAATTTTAAGTCTCAGCTCTATCGTTAGTAAGGGTATCCAATCCATGTCTTTATGATAATGAATTATAGATGACTTGTTTAGTACTTCTAGGCCAAAAGGTCAAGGTCAGTCATGTAGATAACCATAAGGCACAGTCATATGATTCTCGACCACAATACGTTTAGTATATACCGAACGAAATGTTTTGACTCGTTTCTCACTGGTCACGGTTCTGTCCTTATGACGTTTAATCCGAGAAGCATATTCAACTACGGTCGAATAATTATGTCTGTCTTTCACACAATCCACCATCGTATTGAAATTCACTTGTTGAGTGGCATTGTAGTCTAACGTAATGCCTTTCACTTTGCATTTTTGATGGAGTTCACCGTTTTCAATGTATTCATAGCCATAGTTCTTTGGACCTAAAGCGACATATCTCACAATACGACCCTTTGGTACCTCATCTGTCCATTTTCCCAATCGACTGGAGATAATAGGAACATTATAGCCATCAGGGTCATGAATGTACATACAACTGTCTGTGTCAAAATACAGTACTCTCTTTCCTAGAGGTTCAAGCACTTTGTACAGTTCTAATCGAGCATAAGCCGTCACAAATGAAGCCA
The DNA here is from genome assembly GCA_964023205.1 of Lutraria lutraria. Taxonomy (NCBI): domain Eukaryota; kingdom Metazoa; phylum Mollusca; class Bivalvia; order Venerida; family Mactridae; genus Lutraria; species Lutraria lutraria. The sequence continues at coordinate 33,276,220 of OZ026840.1, read as the reverse complement.
CCACAGGATTGGATGATGAATGAGGGTCTGCTTTGTCCGATTCATCAGTATAATTCATTAACATGAATTCATCATGATCAAAACACTCTGCATATTTCACAGACTTTTTAGGATCGTTCAGTATTCCGTAGAACTGGTCCAATCGATGAACACACTCTGTTTTAGGCAAGAGGTTGGTTTGAGCATTTTTACCCCAGAGACAATTCAGCATGGTTTTGGCAAAAGCTCGTTTTCCTGGATTTTTCTCCACCTGTTGCAAACGAATTCCTTCAGCTTCAAAATAATCTTGCTTAAATTTATCTTGAGCCTCTTCCGTATCCACCCCTGGAGGATATCCACTAGCCTCTTGTTTCATTTTCAAGTATTTGTCAATGTATTGCCGATAGACGTCCGTACTCCATTCATCCCAGTGCCATACATGATACACTTTTGATACTTGATAGCCTAAAGCAATAGCTTTAGCCAATTCAACATGAGTCCATGTGCCATACAAGAACCGTTCATACGGTGAATGTGTACAATAATCCATCTCCTTCTCAGCACAGGTACGGCATAGCGTAAACACCATTTTACTATTACAGTGTATGGGTAAGACAGGCATCCATAAATCTTGTAGGGGTAGAACACGGCATTGAATCAGTCCTTTGTATTTCTCAATATGCTGTTGATCAATTTGTTCTTGACTCATGATCACTGGATGGCCTATCGGATAAGCCCTGTATTTGTTCACATACGGATAGAGAGAACAAATATCCACATATTTGATTTCTTGGTCGTTGTCTACTTCATGATACAGTCGGACGGCATTCGTACGACCTCCGAACAAAGCTTCCCTGGGTTGAATCGGGTTTTGACCATGATAGAATCGTTCCACTCTTGTCTTATAGGCAGGATCCTTTTGACAACGCTGATCAAATTCACATTCCCACATGACCACAACAGGATACCCCTGTTCTTTCAAAGACTCAAATCGTTTATACGTATCGTGATAGGCCTGTTGCATGCTTCTCAAAGTATATGGATTGATGGTTTCCCGGTTAGGAAAACAGGTGGGGCACCCATGGTACCAACATCCCATGAATTCATACACGGTGTTGGTCTCTTGACAATAGCCATCCACGTAATAAGGTCCAATTTTGACTTCGCCTTTGTTATTCAAGGCATGCTGAATATGTATCTCTTCTGTGACAGCCATCATTTGTAGCCAACGTATGCCTTTCATGGAATACCGGGTTTTATTGGGATACCCGGCATCAGAAATCACGGCTAAACTATGAGGTGGCATGGAATTTTTGCGCCAGGCTTTGTTACACACTTGAGCTAATGTGGTAGCTTCAGTAAATGGATCTATTTGATCACTGTCCAATAATTGTTGACGAAATTCTCCACACCCGCGCCTTAAAATGTCCACATCCGATTGACAGTATTTCTCCATTTCCTTTTGAAAATCAAATACGTCACCTTTTCTTTCATTGTACCAGGTTAAAAACTCTTCACGTCGCTCTGGTTTCATACTATCCGGTTTGTAAAAGTGTAGCGGCAAATAAGGTCCCACATAATCTTGATACGCCAAGGTGTTTGCATAGAATGGAAACCATCCTTTGGCTAACTCGGTCAGTCCAAATGTATTGGGAAAATAGGAGAGAGGCATACTCAGGAAACTGAGGGAGTCAATCATGCGTATTCCATGCACTCTCAATTGAATGATTTTACTGCCATTCATAATTAACTGGGGCTTCGCCGTCCCCTGAGTGACCACATATCTAAGAATAAACTGAGCGTCATAGCCTTGAGCATTGTGGGCTATCACTGTCGATCCTCGATGGGTAGGGAGAAATAGCCAAGTACAGAATTGTTGTAACGTATTTTCACCACGGAATGTCATTTGTCTGGCTTCATTCACCTCTTCACAATACTCACAAGGAGCTTTCACTGACTTACACATACAGTCACCACAGGCACGTTGAGCCACACAAAAATTAGGGATATGTTCTCCAGAATCAAAACGACATTCAAAATCAAAAAAGATGAATGGTACTGGTGGTTGTTTTCTATCGGGTGGTTCATATGTTGGAATGTAACAGTCATGATCTGGTCCTACTATGGCTTTACAACACCTGCATTTCTTTGACCCTGGACAAACATGATTCCGTTTCGTTCCAATCACCTTTTGCCCACATTTCTTACAATTCCATACGGATTCACAAATGGTTTTACGTTGTTTTCCCGTTTTTGTTTTATGATTGTCAAAACATGCCTGACTCTGAAATAGGCGATGACAATCCGGACATCTTATAGATTGTCCTGCTGGGCACAGGGTGTGAGCATAACACTGACAAATATGACTACATTGGTGTCCTTCACGGTGATCATAACCGACATCACACCATTCACAATAATAACTCCGCCCGAGAAATCCGGTAATGGATACAATACAGTGTTCCCTCTCTTGAGCAACATTTTGCGGAGACCGGCAGATTGGTTGTTGTAGAGAGGGAGTTGTTGTAGAGAGGGAACAGTTCACTAAAGAAATATGTATAGAACTGTATAGATATATGTGTTTATACATGTATAATGCATATTGCGTATGTTTATTCATATGCACTGAATCATTATACATGTTGTGTGTATAATTTCATTCATATAAAATACTGTACTTATTCATTTATTCAATTGTTAATGTAAACAAATCAACTTCATAGTTTTCGTTGGATTATGTTGTTTATATATGTGCACAAATGGACTTTAAATCCTGTGTATTGTCCATGGCAGATTTATCAACTTTACTAAAAAAGTAACAAAAGAACACATGATAAACAAAGTAATGCAAGTCAACACAATTTTAATAATAGATACAATTTAAATTTCAACTCATATATTATTTATTTGTTTTATATATTTTATCCTCGTATCAGTCAACTCTCGTAGTCTGCCATTAGCTCAGTCTTGTAACGCTTCTTACATTCCTGAAAAAAGAGGAAGGCATTTAATTAGGTAAGTTACGTATTGCTGCTCTAAAGTATAAAACTATAATGTTAAATAGACTTTCTTCAATTGTCATCAAACCAAACATTGCACGATACAACTTATACTTTTGGAGATGTGACTCTCGTCCACTTTACTACAAAACAGTTTACATTGTTTAATGAATGTTAATGGAAACGAGTTGTTCTCAAATTTATTTTGCCAAGGGGCAATATAAAAATTATCACAAACAATTGAACATCTATGTGAAGTCCCCCGTGTAGTCACACAAGAATAGCAACCCTTTGAAATAAATAACACGTACGTACCCGTCATGTGTGAAAAACAATCGACACCAACAAAAAACAAAGATCCATCCGTTAGTCCATAATCAGTTAGTCGTCTTTGTATACAAACACGCTCAAAATATGCCTACGGCGATTACACATTCCTGGTTCCTGTACAGTTAAATTTTAAACGCCCGAAGCGGAAACCAACACATGGCATAATGGGTTTCGGAGATTTCGGACTTTACCGATGTCGTTTGAGAGAGGTAATCTGCCGTACCGGTACGTACTTTCGACTGCCGTTTGTCGTTATAAGGAGTTGTCGTTCCTTAGAGGTAAAAATACGTGCAAATTGCAGGGGAGGAAAATGAAACGCCGTTGCAGAGAGGGAACCGTTGTAAGGAGGTGACGTTTCGAGAGGGAACACTGTACAGTCATAATGATTATCATGGTGAAAGATATGAATCACACGACTTTTTTCAGTCAGAGCAGGTGGTTTAAATAACAATTCACTTCCATAATGTTGTGGATGGATTTTAATCACATAGCTGGGATAGATATAGTCCTGTAGTTTTTGGTATTCTTCTATACCACACGACTGATCCGATGAAATACCCACTTGCTTTAATAATGCTTCAGCTTCGTATTTTTGAAGATTTTTCTTAGACTGGCGTATAAGATGCCATCGTTTTTTCCATTGCGGGGTTTGATTTTCATCCACTTTACACTGTCCCACTACAATCGATCTAGCTAAACACATAGAGTCCTTACTATTGTCAATACACACAACACTTGTCTTTGACTTCCGCATACTGAATAAGTTTGGTGCCTTGAACGTTTTCTTTCCGGATCCCTGTGGCATAGCAATATGCGTAATTTCCATCTGTGCCGCCCCATCATGAATTCTAAATTGACGGTTACTTTGTGCCACACAATCAATTTCATCCAACAATGTATCTCCACTAATACGAGATGCCCTATTAAATGGAACATGTATTCCAAAGTCCAAATCAGGATGTAGAATAGATACTCGAACTCGATCATTTGATCTCACTTCACATCTCTTGTAGAGCTGATCCATCATATCATTAAACAACCTGTTTGTAAATTCAAACGATTGATTATACGGCTGAAATGTCACATCATATACTTTAGATTGTGTCTTGAATTTCCTTGACTTTCTTTCCATGCGTGACTGTATGTCATAATAGTCGCGCACAGGCTCAACCTTGCTTCGCTTAGTTGGAGGTTCATCCTCACTTCTAGTACTGTCGGTATCTGACATGATTATGATCTTAGAACTTCTCCGCCGTTTTTTATACTTCGGGTTCAAGGTCACAACGCGTGACACTCTATAAAAGACGTACGCTCCGTCAGTTTTTTATCATTTCAACATGAGCGATCCTAAAATGAACCAAGTTGAAGAGAACCGAGATCAAACTTTGATGTATTCATTAAAAAAGAAAATTAAAGAGCTCAACAACTTAGCGGATCAGCTCTGTGGACAGAAAAATGTAACATGGGATCATATCAAGTGTTATCGTTGTGGAAAGAAAGGACATTATTCTACCAGCTGTACGGAACCCTTCAACAATGAATGCTTTTATTGTCATGAACAAGGACATTTCATCGCAGACTGTCCTAAGAAACAAGGTGAACAGGTCGATCTACAGGACGCAGAACAGAGTAAGAAAAAACGTAAATACAAAAAGAATCCAACAAAAACTGTGAGTGACTTTGTGTAATCCGGACAATGTGTTGGACAATTGTGTATAGACTTAAATTGGAGACTAAGTGAGTTGTACTTTGTACTTTGTTGTACTTGATTGTACTTTGTTGTACTTTATAATTTGTTTCAAAAATAAAATGATAGACAATGTAATATGCTTTTGTCTTTGCTTGAGATATAAAACGAATCTAACACATATGGTGGCCCTAATAAGGGCCGTTGGGTAATTCATTGCATTTCTGCAAGAAATAAGTATCGCCAATAGTTGGCTCTCAAATCCTCATCATAAAAGACGGAAAGGTCAGGGTATAAATTACCCATCTTGATATCCACCGTACAAGTATCTTGAAATTCAGACAAGTCTGGGTACAAATTACCCATCTTGACCACCCAAACATCTTCTTGTAACTCATCAGGTTCATCAGAAGAACTTTTCAAGCAGTTGCCCATGTTGAATCATGAAACATAAATGAGCTATGGAACACGAAAAAAAACACTGACCTAGAACAGACCAATGAAATGCCAGTAAAATAGACCAATGAAATACCGTTAAAATGGACCAATGAAATACCGTTAAAAATGGACCAATCAGAGTCCACAGAGTCAGTGACCTTGCCTTGATCTAGTTTCATTCTGTATCAAGATGACACAGAGAACAGTCAACATTATCAAAAGAAAGTATGCTGCCTTAGGGCGGTATATTGAACAACTGGAAATGCAGCTGGAAGAGTTGAGGTTGGAGGTGAAAGAGTTGAGAGAGGGGAAGGAGAAGTTTGTAGAGGAGGTGGAGGTCTGCTCTGGGGAAGAGGACTGGGGGGATATCCCTCAAGAATCAACCCCAGAGAACTGGGAAGATGAACTGGTAGAGGTTCCGTCGAACCTCTATCAACCTACACCAGACCCCAAGGATGTGCAGAAATGGGACAAATGGTGTCCCGCTTGTATGGGGAGATGCGGTCAACGCCATTAATCCCCATACAAGCACCAACGGTCCTTTTCAGGACCACCAACGGCCCTTTTCAGGGCCCCCATATAATTCAGAAAGAATCACTCTCATATTGTCAATATTTACAGTCCTATCTGATAACACCAAATACAAACTTAATATACGGTGTGAGGTAAGTTTTCTATAAACATTTCCTACAAATATAAGTGCTGTGATTGTATTATATTAGGTATACAGTCTGCAAATTGCTGTGATTGTATGATGTGTACAAAGTATTTCCCACAAATTAGGTATACAGTCTGCAAATTGCTGTGATTGTATGATGTGTACAAAGTATTTCCCACAAATGTATGCAAAGTGTTAGTATGTTATGTACAAAGTATTTCCTACAAATGTATGCAAAGTGTTAGTATGTTATATACAAAGTATTTCCTACAAATGTATGCAAAGTGCTGTGATAGTATGATGTGTGATGTACAATCATTTTCAACAAATGTATTCAAAGTGCTGTGATAGTATATATTAAGTATACAGTATTCAAATTGCTGTGATAGTATAACGTGTACAAAGTGATAGTATAACGTGTACAAAGCATTTCCTACAAATGTATGCAAAGTGTTAGTATGTTATGTACAAAGTATTTCCCACAAATATAAGTGCTGTGATTGTATGATGTATTTTCTACAAAGTGCTGTGTTAGTATGATGTGTACAATATAACCTTGACGTGTCGGCCTTGACGTGTCACAATTGACCTTGACGTGTCAAACTGTTTGAAGTGTCACACTGGTACAAAAAAAACTTGAAGTGTCACACTTATTCAAAAAAACTTGTCAAAAATAACCTTGACCTAATAGAACACTGGCGCGTGCAGGCAAAAAGTATAAATACCCCCGGCGCAGACACTATTTTTTCATTATCTAGCATGGAGTCCTTCAACATGCCATACGATGTATTGAGAGAAGCACTAGAATCATCTGAGTTGATAGACCCGAATGCGGGTATGCATTACAACCAGCCGAAGTACAACCAGCCAAAGTACGGTCAACTACAGTATAGTCAGCCACAGTACAGCCAATACAGTCAACCACTGTACAGCCTGCCTAAGTACAGTCAACAGTCCATGGTAGATGTACAGCCAATACAGTCCATGGTAGATGTACAGCCGATACAACCCATGGTAGATGTACAACCCCCTATGGTGAATACACAGCCTATGGTAGATGTACAACCCACTATGACGAATACACAACCCCCTATGGCGAATACACAACCCCCTATGGCGAAAACACAGTCTAATACAACGGGTGATGCAAAGCCTTCAACGGGATTGTCTGTTCTACAAGGTATCAGGGAAGAAATGGTACAGATGAATCAAGTGATGCAAGAGATGGTCAGACTCATGAAGAACCAAGAAGTACGGTTTAAACCACAAGAAATGATTGTACCTGTACAGTTTATGTATGATTCAAAGAAACGAAAACATGAGCATGAGAAAAAGAAACCGGAGCATGACAAAAAGAAACCGGAGATGACAGAAACGAAGAAACGAAAACATGACCTTGAGAAACAACCTCGGGGCAAGTATGGTAAAGAAATAAAGAAATGAAGATCCGACTAACAGCTATGAAGAAACCATGACCAACGGCCCTTTTCAGGGCCACCAACCACCAACGGCCCTTTTCAGGGCCACCATGTCTTTTCGAAAGAAAATTCTCTCATTGTCTCAAATAAATATTTAGTCTATACACACACAGAACATTCCTAAAATTATTTTGAAATATTGATTTCCAATTTGTCCAAATTTGTCACAATTTTGTAAAACTTCTGGCACCGACTTATTTCCAATTTGTCCCCATTTGTCACAATTTTGTAAAACTTCTGGCACCGACCTTACTCTATTTACTCTATATTCTATATGGTGCCAGGAGGTATGGGTGCCAGAAGGCATGGGTGCCAGAAGGCATGGGTGCCAGGGTACCGCCGACTACTACTCTCGGTGCGCATGCTTTTATGCGGACCTAAGAACAACGTTTATCTATATCCGCCATACAATGATTGTTTTACTAGTTCCCTTTTCATGCTGCAGTGTAAGTCAGTGTAAGTTCAGTTTCCATGAGTACGAAGAACTCGATGCGAGACGTTGATGTAAGTTTGGTAATGTGCATGTGTGAGCCTTTTGTGGTATATTCATTGGAGAGTCTCGTGCTGTCGTAGACATTGTCTCGATAGGTTCTGCTTCGATTAATGGAATCAATACATGATCTACTAGTTAATTGAACTTAAGTGCGACATGTACAACTTTATCATAAACATTTAATACTGTAGCGCAATATGTATCTATACAAACAATCTATTGATATGAAAAATTATAAATATGATAATTATAATACATCACTATACAAACCATGGCACCGGTTAAATACTCACCGAGTTTCATTGTGCATTAAAGCAGTAAAAATGTCATTCTGCTTGATTAAATCGATCTTACGTATCGACTTATTTCTATTAAAAAACTCTTGAAATGTACTTTTCTACGGAGCCCCGAACGTGACATTTTCTATTCTTTTTTCATGACTATTTCGTTATCATGAACCCGTTGAAGTCAATTCGTTATAACGAAATATCTATTTGTTTAAACGAAATATTATTAAACGAATAAAAAAAAGGAATTGATATTTCGTAATAACGAAATAATACATGATCTCATTTTCACTAATGCTGCTACATTGAATCCCTTATACTATAGTGCTATAGCATGTAAGCCGGGCCCGGTTAGTTCAATTATTTAGAGCAGAGGTCCGCCAAGAGTTCGACCCTGGTCCGACCAAATGTTTGTGTGGCCTTTTGGACATGAAATAACTTCTGTGGCCATTGAACACGTACCTCTGATTCAAGTAGGGTAGTTGTCAGTTACAGTAAAAAGTATTTGCACTTAATACTGATAAACCGCTTAGGTTTAGCTAAGCTTTCTCTCGACACACACTCGCGCGCGCACACACACTATTGCATTATTTTAAAATTCACATATGTAATGAGGATTGAGCTCAACCGTTGCTGACCAAGTTCCATAACTGTAATCAGGGTTGATATCAAAAGTTGCCAGCCAACACTTTAACTGTTTGACAACAACTGTAGTGTCGAATGTACATGGCACCAGTGTAATGGACTGATATCAGACCAATGCAAATAGCTTAGCATTAATAATTTATACTCAGGAGAGGTTATTATAATGAATTCAAACATAACAATAATATTACTGGAGGTCCGATTGTACGAAATCTAATTTCGTATAAGCGAAATATTATTTCGAAATAACGAATTAATATTTCGTTAAAAAGAAATAGTTCTGAAAATAAGAATAGCAACTGTCGCTTTAGGGACTCCGTACTTTTCTTAATTCGTACGAACAATTCTAATACCTTCACCTTTGCGAATGTAATCATGAAGAAATCAAACCATGCATTATTTAACGATAAAACATAAATACATTGAATAGTGAGCTGTTCCGTTCCGAACTAACCGAATCTCATTGATCTGATTTTGAACAGTGTCAATAAAATGTGGAAGAATTAATAATCAATCATTTTATACGTCTAGATATTGGAGCTGTCATCGATAGAAATGATATGGATGTATCGACGATTTTCTGATCGATCAATTATTGATACCCATTCTAAAATATCGATATTCTTTTTTTTAAATGTGATCTAAATGAAAAATCCCATTAGTTGTTTTATACCCTTAAAATGGGTAGTAAGGTACTGACATTAGCCTATGCCCATAATATCGCAAGTTGACTACTGATGCTTAGGCTGAATGGAAAATAGTTGATAACGAATAAAAATATGGCAAAAAGCTTCTGTTTGGAAGATATTTGACTTCGTATGCTAATTAAGAGGTGTGTGGTCCGCTAACTATGCTGCATAGTGCTAACATCGCTAACTAACGACCACGCCTCGATAGGAAACAATAGAGTGAAGTCCTCAAGTGCTTATAACCGATGAATCATCGATACTTATTCCGATATATCGAGATCGTCGATATGTCTTAGTGCGAGTCAATGTCAGCTCTCGTATATATACACACTCACATACATGCAATACATGTATTTCAATATACCATGACACGTATCAATGTCATTTAAACAAAGACATGGCACTTTTTAACGAGCCACAAATGACCATAAATCTTATTAGTCAATATAAACATGTACGTATATGATTCAGTTCAGGGGAAATGAGTTCTTTTCTAACCCTCATATGAAGGTACTAGTATCTATGTCATACATATGTTGTTTCTAATGCATCCACATACTCGTCCCTACATTCGTCACTAGAATCACAATCGAAATCACCATCATCATCGCTGCTATCACTATTGTCAGTAGAAATACTGTCCACAACATTCTCTGCAACCAATGGTTTATTACATTCCATTCCGTCTTCGCCATTTTCAGGAGTGTCTTTTTCTTTTACTACAAAAGATTCATACTCACAAAATGGAAATGTTTCTGAATATCGTTTTCTCTGATCGATGTTAGCCGGTACATCGTAATCGCTTTTCGATGGCTCATCGATATCTTCATAAAAATCGGTTAATCGATATTCTTCCGATGCTTCACCCAATGATCGTTTGTGACAACAACAACTGTCCTGGTAAACATGATTATCGACACTATTAGAGAAGTCTGCAATTGAAATAGAAAGAAATTAAGAAATATGACTTTTCTTGGTTGCACCAAATTCTTAAATTACTTATAAATCAGTTAAACACATACATTGTACATGTATTGTCTGTTTTCATAAGTATACGAAACTCTAGATTTCACTATATATAGCGTTTCGTTGGCCTCTTGTGAGCACCGCCCCCCCCCCCCCCCCCCCATTCTCCAGGAGTAGAAATAATGTTGATTATTGTCATGTTTGGTTTGCATTGTGGTAATTTGTGTATTACAAAAATATAACAAAACATTCACATAAAATAGTCTGTGGTATTATTTTCACAACACATAAGCGACAAAAACCAAGAACCAATTTTACATGTATCTTATAGATAAGAATCGTTTCATAAACATACCGTAGATAAAATGACAGTTTTATTAAGGTGCTTATCATGTTTTTTTTTCAGTTTTTTTTAATCAATTTGCGATTAAATATACCTCCATGTATTGGATATGTGTACCCTTTTCAGTGTATTTTACGCCGGTTTCTTTTCAACGATATTTCATTTATATACTGCGGCCGGTTCATCTAACATGGACTCTATTCTAACCAGTACTAGCTTACCATCACATAAAGAGCCAGTAATTTGTCCGCATGTGGTGGAAATTCGACATTTTTGTCAAATTTTCATAGAAGGATATGTCCTGTCACGACTGAGACTCGAACATGCATCGCCGGGTCTCAAATCCAGCGCACCAACCACTGGACCAGGGCCTACATGTATATGATATAATCATGTACATTTGGCTTGATATTGTGATCAAACGCAATTTCATCTAAGATATCCAATATATGTAATTTAAGTACAGTAAAGCCTGTGTTAGTAGCCTCCACCGTGTACAGGCCACCTAGTAAAGGCCATTTTAAAAATCTTCATTGACTATTAAGAACAAATTTCCTACCAAATGAATGCCCCATTATGTCTTTCCCGCATACTCATAGCGGACAACGGCTCATTTACGCCACCTTAGTTTAATGGTCACTTGTTCATAATGACCCAGATACAGTGAACACTCAGAAAAATATAAATGTGAAGTTTTATTTTTCCACGAAAACGTCCTTCCTTATTTCATTGCCATGGATATCAGTGCGGATAACCCACGAGACTTTTCACGTCACAAATGGGCATTGCGAGAAGCACTTTGTTTTTGCACAAAGCCAAGAGAAAAGAAGCTGTACGTAATTTATACAATTTACACGACACAAAGCGCATGTTAAGCGGACAAATGTGTATGTTCTTGGTACAGTATTCTGTGCCTCACGTTAACATTCGCGCCAAATGAAAAATGCACTGGCTTCCTGCTGTACCCGGCAAAGCATTTGGCGTGAATGTTACAGATAACAGTTACTGTACATAATACAAATGTATAAAGAAATGTCACACATGATATGAATGAACATATGAATTTTGAATGAACAGTACTCATTAATGAAGAAATGGTTCGGATCCCTAGGAGTCTAATACTAGAATATAACTGCATTCAACTGTATATTCAAAACTCCAAATACCGAGATTGTGTGAAATTAGGTACATTAGTATTATAATTATACAACCGTTAAAACAAATATGATGTATGAGAGACAGACAACATGCATGGACAACACTATGATATTACCGGTACTATGGAAACGCAGTCACTAGCATGCAACGCTTGTGAAAACCACTAAAAAATAAAATGAAAAGAACAAAACTATACATAAAGCAATAAGTTTGGCTTGTACGAACAACTTAAACATGTTTACGTTATGTACATGTTAATGTTCCTACAATGACTGTACATGTATATTGAATTTGTTTACCCCGCCTTCGGAAAAAAAATTAACCATAAAAATATACCAATCCTCGGTTTCAGTGAGTTCGTATGGTGGCTGATTTCTGCCATTTCATATATTCGTGTGTTCGCTAAGCACGACGACACGAACACACGACAAATTGCTCATTTATCGTGTCTTTGCCTTCGACCTTAGAGAGCGAATACACGAACACACGAAATATTGAAGGCGAAATAACGAAATTTTGATAGGCGAACACACGAAATCTACTCTTGTAGAGTTTCATGTCGGCGGGTATGACATCAACGTATCGGCGCCCATTATTTGTCGTGTGTTCGTGTCTTCGCCTCGAAATTGGCCAATTTTCGTATCGTCGTGCAGTCGTGCTTCGCCCCGAAGGACGAAGACACGAACACACGATAATTTGCAATGTTTCGTGTCGTCGTGTCTTCGCCTTCCGGTGGACATGCGCAGAACCATAAATCTGGTCCATCGTGCAATAGTTTTGCAATTCAATACTATGTATAATGGTTCTGTGCATGTCTACCGGAAGGCGAAGACACGACGACACGAAACATTGTACATTATCGTGTGTTCGTGTCACGATTCGCCCTCTAAGGTCAAAGGCGAAGACACGATAAATGAGCAATTTATCGTGTGTTCGTGTAGTCGTGCTTCGACTTTTGGGGGCGAACACACGAAGATATGAAATGGCAGAAATCAGCCACCATAAGTTTGCGCCTTTTTTAACGACATTTCCGTTACTAGTTTATACGGCGGTCGGTTCTCTCAACCAGCTTCCATGGAATGTATTCTAACCAGCACATGTATTAACTTAACCTTTCTACAAGGAATCGACAACTTCTCCACATGTGGAGGGAAATCGACATTTTTGCAAACCAATATTTTTAAGGATGGTCTAAGAAAAGAATATCCATCAAACCTCCTTCCCTCAAAATATCAAACAGATGACTTAGATATAAAAATCTTCGTTTTAAAATGACAACGAAAGTTTTGCTTTCGAATAGGATTTCAATATATATTTTTTATAAATATCGATATAATAAAGAGATCCTCGTATTATTAAGACCGCTTTCAACAAATATTTATCGAGTATTTATAAACAAAAATAATATCAAGCGCTGGTCCAAGAATAAGCGGTCTTTTTAATATAGAGGTCTTTTAATTGAAGTGGACGCTAAGATGAGTTTTGCTGCATATTTAAATCTATAACATGGTGGAGTTAGTGTGACTGGCGCTGAATTTTAGTGTAGGCGTACGTACTTAAACACATCTTGAAAACTTCTACTGAATATTGGAAATCTATATAATACAATGTAATACAAATACTAAATACTCCGAGCTTGTCTGACAGAGGTCAATGTCGTAGAATAAACCCATTTAAACTTGTATCGGAATTGATTTGTCTACGAAATCATGAGATGATTTTTTTGGATGGAAATCCTGAATGGTCTACTATCTTTTAGATAGATGCATTGAAATAAACTGTCTGTTCAAAACAAAAGTGATTCAAGAATATCTAATCTATCTGGGATTTTCACATTTTTTTCTGGAGTTCGATGTCGTACCATCCGGCAGAGTCTTGGGCGACATACCAGCTTGAAAGATGAAGGAAGACACGTACTAGACTTACGCCTGGTAAGAACCACCGATCTTCCGTAGGCTAGATAGACATCATGTGAAATTTGTCTTTTTCCCTTCAGTGGGATTCAAACTCACAGTTTTGAGGGGCTAACGAGTTCTAGTCAGAGAAACCATTACCACTCGACCCCGGAGGCTCCTTTCATGGGCTCCTTTATATACTGGTTAGTATAGTACTATTAATACCTCACGTGGCGACAACCTATAGAATATTATGGCCTCAAAATTGAGGCTTGTTAATTTGATTTAAAACGTGGTCTTAACTTCGAGATTTCCATACACAGTACAACAAATACGACTTAAGTAAAGTAACCTTTACGTTTCAGTGTTTTTAACCTAGCTAGACTTCCTCATTATATTGCAAGAAGTTCAATGACATTCTCTGTATTTACAAAAATATTCAGTAAAAGAATTAATTAAACTAGAATCACGAAAAGTTAGTTGATTTACTTAGTACTTAGTTGAGACACTCCCCGAGGGACCATGTTTTATGTTGCAAAAAAACATGTTGTTGCGCTAATTAGTCTAAATAGAATAAACAACAAAATTAATCATTCACGATCTTGCCCTTATTATTTATGATTGATATGTTTAAGGATCTTTGCGACCTATGTCTTTCTACCACGTTGGAATGAAAAGCTTTTTTCAGTGGGTTAACGCCGTTTTTCAACGATATTTCACATGATTTTATACAGCGGACGGTTCGCCAAACCGATTTTCCTAGACTCTATTCTAACCAGTTCTAATTTATTCTTCCACAAGAAGCGGTCAATTTCTCCGTATACTAATATTTGTATCGATATTTTCGCAAAATTTCACAGAATAGTTTGACTTGTCGCGACTGGAATTTGAACCCATGTCATGCGAATAGTCCAGCTGATCTCGTTTCCCGAAATTGTTTCTGCGGAACCCATATGACAAAGGTACGCAGAGAAAGTTGAGTGGAGTCTGTCCTGCCCGCAATACGTCGTAAACTGGACTTATGGACCTTATGAAAAAGTTAGTTTAGAGCAACTTTCACGTAAGGTCAGAAAATAGACATGTTCCTGATTTACAACAATATTTGTAGCACCTCCAAATACGGAATGTATGTTTAAAAATTAGAAAAGTTTTAAGGTCTTCCTACCGTAATTTTGTCAAGTAGCAGTAAACGTGTTATTGTTAAAATCTAGTAAATGTTCAGAAGGTGAACGAGTTCATGCAGCTTAATATGTCAACTTACCGTCACAACACCTTTCTCTGCCAGAGCTTCCCAGCGGTTGTGAGTTGATACAAGGTCGGCCGTCACTATTAAATGATGTCCTAGAAACTTCCCTGCTTATCACGGAAGCCGGTTTTAACTTCCTAACATCGGTTGTTTCAATAATGTTATGAACACACACAACGCCTTTGCTAATTGTAAAATGTTCTTGGCATTCGTGTTCCCGCCTATCGCTCGTAACTGTAATTGATTCTTGTATACATTGTGAATATTCTTTAATATCTAAGTCGCGTGTAGCTGTTTTATTAGGTACGCATGGGCGTTGAGAAACTAATTCACGGCCGTATCTAGCTCCGAATTCAATATTGTTTGTATGGTATTTACAGTCACTTCCAGAGTGAGTAAGTAAGTCGAGTTGATTGTCACGACATAACTTCTGATTTACTTTGTCTAAATTAGTGCTGAATGAGGTAAGATCGCTGTCTGTAATATTTTGAAAACATTCATTTGATCGATGTGTACAATTAAGCGAATATGCAGTTTTCTTGTCATATGCAGTATCTTTATGATGGTCAATTAATGACTGTCGTTCACTATCTAGCAGTTCCTCTTTTCCGTTGTTAGGGTCTCCAATCGGTGTTATTTGAATACTGTCGTTATTTTTACCCGTATCGGCTGATTGATTAAGATTACGATAATGGGAATATAGGAAACATTGTGGACCGTTTTCTCCGCTGTTGTTGTATTTAGTAAAACAACAACAACATGCACACAGGTCAAAATTTAATCTTCCACCACATGAAGAGTTAAATTTTGACAGAGAACACTTGTTCTTATTATCGTTGGTAATTGTTTCGGAAGTTGGACACGATGCGTTCTGGCAACCGCCGCATCCACTGTTAATGCAACAGCAATCACACATTTCAGAAATGTATTTGCTATTATTGCAAGCAGAGCAAATTTTACCCAATTGATTATTTTCAGCTATCTGATTATCTAGTCTTCTGTCGGGGTTATTGATCACATATCCTTCAGTTTTGTTCATGTTTTTATCATTCACGCCTAATGTCATAGACTTCGAGTGGAAGGATTGTCTGGGAATTTCAGTACATATTTCGACGGAAGAACATTCTTTGTGGCACAAAGTGCTTGCTTTGCAACAATTATTATGGATTATTTTTCTTATTGCTAGAGATCCACTATGGCCTTCTATATCTTCATGCTTGAGAATTGGCTTAAATGTAGAACAATGGTGTAAATGAGATTCCACGCCATTCACACATGAAGCTTTCATTTGCGGTTCAAGACTTGACCTTGTAACAAGACTAGCTGTTGTCTGACAGTCACTTTCACTCTTATCAGATATTTTCGTTGTTATACGCGTGTTTTCGTCTTCATCATTCAATGACTGTGATTGATATCTACGTGGGCTCGAGTCATTTAAGGAGTCTGAATCTAAGCTTTTGTCATCATTGATTGTCTTAGTTGGCACACAATCTCGATGTACTTCACAATTGTGTTCGACTTCTACTTTCTCGTCGTTCATACACTCAACAGTACTGACTGTTTTAGGTCTATATTCCTCGCACATTGTCACGGAGTCTGTCCGATTCTGGATACAACAACCTACTAATCCGCAAGAAGGTTTCTTAGTACTTCGAGTACTTCGATTGGACTCAGACGAATCAGATAATTGGGGCGCACTATCATAACGTTTAATGTCGCCACAAAGGCGCTGAGTTTTCAATTCTGAGACAGACTTCATAACAATTCCTTGGTCATCATCGACATTTTCTGCAACTTCTGGTATTTCAGCTGAATCATACTCAACGTCAAATTGTTCAATTTCAAGCATAGAACCGTCTGTTGATAATCTGACCGTTATTTTTGACGTACCTGACGACCGATCATAGACTTTCGTGGTAGATGAGAAGTTGTTATAAGTAGGCAAATTTCTCCTGTTGTGTCTGTGTGACTTCTTTTGTTTGCGTCTAGCCACGTCAAATTCTTTCATATAACAACGGTTATATTCACATGTGCTGTCTGCAACTCGGCTTAAAGAACTTCTGCTTGGTCTACACCCCATACTGATAGACACAACTATGTTGGCTTGGAAACCGTTTTGATTTGCTGAAGTTTGATACTAACACATTAATGCCAACAATTATTAAATTGTTCTCTCTGCCTCCTGGATCACAAATGCGATGTATGCATGTTTACTGATTATTACGGCGGACGTTCGTCGATTATTGTTTGCAGCGTTCACTGATTATCAAGGTGCAAAGCTCCGGGATTTTCACGTGCTTACACTGATTATCAACAAGCAAAGTTCACGGATTATCACGTGCAACGTACACTAATTGTCACGAACAAATTTCACAGAATACCACGTGCACTGACTATCACTTTTTCTTATATTTAGTTCTATAAAAGCTCACCTCCAATCATGTGGTAGAAATATTATAGTACCACGCAATGTCCGCAGTGATTGTGTATATCATCCCTGAATAAGTTCAACACAATGAGCCATCTAAGATTAAAACTATCCATATATCAAACTGTATTTTTTCCATGTTTTTCCTTTATATAGTAGTTCATTCGCGTTTATTCAGCCATCTCAAAATGTTATTTGTTGCGTTTGAAATGGTTCGTGCATTAACGCAAGTTATTCATTGATCGACCATCAAAATTATTTAAGAGAATTCCAAGTAAAATCAATACACCTTTTTAGAATTTATGCCAGTGTTCAAAGTAGTTTTCGTAAGTGATTGGTAATACACCGACGACATGTAATTATTCATCGCACCGCATTTATCGACATAGCCATCGTCTATCTATACGCGCTGTTATTAGTCCTTCACAGTTTGTAACAAGTTCTTTTTTTCAAAAGCTACACAAGTCACGAGCGGAAAACATGCATTACGGAAAACGACCCCACAAAATGTTTTACAACGTTTTCGTTTATTGCATCCAAGTCCAGACAGGCGAACACTCCATTACCCACATTTAGCCCAATGCCTTTTCTCGAAAAAGAATTAACAGCTGGTCTGCATAACATTGAAAATCTACGAAAGACTAAAGTCCGTATTATGCCGTCTGTCTCGGTTGTGTATGTGTAATATTGGAGAAACGTTCTCCATTTAAATATAGAGACGAATACTTCACATCTCTCCACTGTTATTGATTATTGCCTGTTTTGATGGATACTTGAGCTAATAGCTCTATGTCAGAGAGATATGATCACTCTTGTTGCATTATTTAAAGAACATGATGTTGTAACCATGCGAATTGAGAATTCTAACTTTATGATGATGGTGTAATACGACTAATACGAGTACTACGAAACCGACATTCAAATGATTTAGCGTAACAATAATGCATGTTAAAAGAATTGAACATACAAAATTATGCAAAAATCATGACAGGGAGAAAGTATATTTTATTCTTATTTCCACTGTGGTCCCTAAAGATCGAGGCTGATTTGTTATTATTTGTTTTTCCTAATTAAGTTTATCGATTCAAACCCTTGGATATCACCATGAGGACGTTGTTTCTCAAAAACACATAAAACTTGGGAAAATGCTAAACCCATATACTCCTTGTGTAGGCGTTATAAAGCCTTTGTATATTATAGTGTCTACAAAAGACGTAAATATGCAATCAAACATGCGTTAGAGATCATCACTGAATAAAGGCCACTCAAATATAAATTCAAATTTTAAGTTTAAAACAACGCTGCTTTCGATAAACGCAAACTCTGAGTATATGTCCAGGTGGCATGTTTAACAATAGATTTTGAACCCATGTTGAATTACACATAATATTCATTTTTAGCAAGTTTCCATTAAATTCAGTGAGTAATATGAAACTATTGACGTCTTTACAAACACATGCTTGCAAACTGCTATCTTCAAGGCGCATTGTGATTGACTTGTGACTATTTCTGGCATTTTCTGCTAAATTGAAATTCATTTGATAACCATGTAACCACGCTTTCTTAGTAACGAACACTTCACCTAGATACAGAGTGTTCCCATTATACGACACCATTACAACATCTTACGGCGTTTGATTGTATTAGTCAACTTTATTATTTCAAAAACACACTTAAAGACATATCTGACAGTTTCCACAATTTTACTATTAAACATACAGGCAACATGAAAACGTATAGAGAGAATGTTTTTAAACTTTGCCTGATTGTAGCATATGATAATAGAATCAAGCCAAAAAGTCACATTCAAGGGCAGATAACTCAAAATCGAGCTCCGCAACCACCATTTTTGTTTCCAATAAATTGTTTCTATTGTCATATGCTATAATCATGGAAAGTTTTAAAAATTCTCTCTATGTACGTTTTTATTTTGCTTATATGCCTATATGTAACTTTGTGGAAACTGTCAGATACATGCAATTTTTGTACAGAATATTACAGGCGTATACGGTAACTTATTTCTTCACACAAGAAACACAACTTTCAACTTCTACAACATACATGTATGTTCGATGTAACGTCCATTTTGTTCCAAAAAGGCATTTGAGTCCGTGTTTTTCCACTGTGTCACAAACCGATTCTGCTATTTAAATCTATTAACTTGCCTAAACATTTGTAGCTTGGTAATTATACAATCTTTAGGATAACCTCAGTAGTATATGGCGGTACCCTGGGTACCAAATCAACGTAATTGGTACCCAGAAGTTTTCAAAATTGGGACAAATTGGGACAAATTGGAAATCAATGTTGTACCCCAAAATAGTATGAATTGAATTTTAGGAATGTTCTGGGTACTGTGTGTGTGTGTGTATAGACTTAGACAATGAGAGAATTTTCTTTCGAAAAGACATGGTGGCCCTGAAAAGGGCCGTTGGTGGTCCTGAAAAGGACCGTTGGTTGTGACTGTTAGTCGGATCTTCATTTCTTTATTTCTTTACCATACTTGCCCCGAGGTTGTTTCTCAAGATCATGTTTTCGTTTCTTCGTTTCTGTCATCTCCGGTTTCTTTTTGTCATGCTCCGGTTTCTTTTTCTCATGCTCATGTTTTCGTTTCTTTGAATCATACATAAACTGTACAGGTACAATCATTTCTTGTGGCTTAAACCGTACTTCTTGATTTTTCATGAGTCTGACCATCTCTTGCATGACTTGATTCATCTGTACCATTTCTTCCTTGATACCTTGTAGAACAGACAATCCCGTTGTAGGCTTTGTAATTGTATTAGACTGTTTATCTGTCATAAGCTGTGTATTCGCCATAGAGGGCTGTGTATTCGTCATAGTGGGTTGTACATCTACCATAGGCTGTGTATTCGTCATAGGTTGTATAGGCTGTGTATTCGTCATAGTGGGTTGTACATCTACCATGGGTTGTGTATTCGTCATAGTGGGTTGTACATCTGCCATGGGTTGTATCGGCTGTACATCTACCATAGGCTGTACATCTACCATGGACTGTTGACTGTATTGGTTGTACAGTGGTTGACTGTATTGGCTGTACTGTGGCTGCCTATACTGTAGTTGACCGTACTTTGGCTGGTTGTACTTCGGCTGGTTGTAATGCATACCCGCATTCGGGTCTATCAACTCAGATGATTCTAGTGCTTCTCTCAATATATCGTATGGCATGTTGAAGGACTCCATGCTAGATAATGAAAAAATAGTGTCTGCGCCGGGGGTATTTATACTTTTTGCCTGCACGCGCCAGTGTTCTATTAGGTCAAGGTCAATTGTGAGAAGTTTTTTTGAATACGTGTGACACTTCAAGTTTTTACAGGTGTGACACTTCAAGTTTTTTTAACAAGTGTTTGACACGTCAAGGTCAAGGTTATATTGTAGATATGCTTTGTACACATTATACTATCACAGCACTTTGCAGACTGTACACATTATACTATCACAGCAATTTGAACACTGTACACATTATACTATCACAGCACTTTGCAGACTGTACACATTATACTATCACAGCACTTTGCAGACTGTACACATTATACTATCACAGCACTTTGCAGACTGTACACTTAATACTATCACAGCACTTTGCAGACTGTACACTTAATACTATCACAGCAATTTGCAGACATTTGTTGAAAATGATTGTACATCACATACTAACACTTATATTTGTGGGGGAAATACTTTGTACAATCACAGCACTTATATTTGTTGAAAATGATTGTACACATCATACTATCACTTATATGTGTAGGAAATGTTTAACTTACCTCACACCGTCTATTTGTATTTGGTGTTATCAGATAGGAATGTAAATATTGACAATATGAGAGTGATTCTTTCTGAATTGTATGGGGGCCCTGAAAAGGGCCGTTGGTGGTCCTGAAAAGGACCGTTGGTGCTTGTATGGGGATTAATGGCGTTGACCGCATCTCCCCATACAAGCGGGACACCACTTGTCCCATTTCTGGACATCCTTGGGGTCCGGTGTAGGTTGGTAGAGGTTCGAAGGAACCTCTACCAGTTCATCTTCCCAGTTCTCTGGGGTTGATTCTTGAGGGGTATCCCCCCAGTCCTCTTCCCCAGAGCTGACCACAACCTCCTCCGCGAACTGTTTCCCCTCTCTCAGGGTCTTCACCTCCAACCTCAACTCTTCTAACTGCATCTCCAGTTGTTCAATATACAACCCTAAGGTTGTATACTTTCTCTTAATAATGTTAAGCGTGCGTTGCGACATCTTGATACAGAATGAAATTAGATCAAGGCAAGGTCACTCTCATATGATACAAGGACTCTGATTGGTCCATTTTAACAGTATTTCATTGGTCCATTTTAACGGTATTTCATTGGTCTATTTTACTGGCATTTCATTGGTCTGTTCTAGGTCAGTGTTTTTCTCATGTTCCATAGCTCATTTATGTTTCATGATTCAACATGGGCAACTGCTTGAAAAGTTCTTCTGATGAACCTGAACAAGAAGATGTTTGGGTGGTCAAGATGGGTAATTTGTACCCAGACTTGTCTGAATTCCAAGATGCATGTGTAGAAGTGAAGATGGATATCAAGATGGGTAATTTATACCCTGACCTTGCCATCTTTTATGATGAGGATTTGAGAGCCAACTATTGGCGATACCTATTTCTTGCAGAAATGCAATGAATTACCCAACGGCCCTTATTAGGGCCACCATATGTGTTAGATTCGTTTTATATCTCAAGCAAAGACAAAAGCATATTACATTGTCTATCATTTTATTTTTGAAAACATTTATAAAGTACAACAAAGTACAACACAATACAACTCACTTAGTCTCCAATTTATACACAATTGTCCAACACATTGTCCAACACATTGTCTGGATTACACAAAGTCACTCACAGTTTTTGTTGGATTCTTTTTGTATTTACGTTTTTTCTTACTCTGTTCTGCGTCCTGTAGATCGACCTGTTCACCTTGTTTCTTAGGACAGTCTGCGATGAAATGTCCTTGTTCATGACAATAAAAACATTCATTGTTGAAGGGTTCCGTACAGCTTGTAGAATAATGTCCTTTCTTTCCACAACGATAACACTTGATATGATCCCATGTTACATTTTTCTGTCCACAGAGCTGATCCGCTAAGTTGTTAAGCTCTTTAATTTTCTTCTTTAATGAATACATCAAAGTTTGATCTCGGTTCTCTTCAGCTTGGTTCATTTTAGGATCGCTCATGTTGAAATGATAAAAAACGGATGGAGCGTACGTCTTTTATAGAGTGTCACGCGTTGTGACCTTGAACCCGAACTATAAAAAACGGCGGAGAAGTTCTAAGATCATAATCATGTCAGATACCGACAGTACTAGTGGTGAGGATGAACCTCCAACTAAACGAAGTAAGTTTGAGCCTGTGCGCGACTATTATGACATACAGTCACGCATGGAAAGAAAGTCAAGAAAATTCAAGACTCAATCTAGAGTATATGATGTGACATTTCAGCCGTATAATCAATCGTTTGAATTTACAAACAGGGTGTTTAATGATATGATGGATCAGCTCTACAAGAGATGTGAAGTGAAGTCGAATGATCGAGTTCGAGTATCTATTCTACATCCTGATTTGGACTTTGGAATACATGTTCCGTTTAATAGGGCATCTCGTATTAGTGGAGATACATTGTTGGATGAAATTGAACGTGTGGCACAAAGTAACCGTCAATTTAAAATTCATGATGGGGCGGCACAGATGGAAATTACGCATATTGCTATGCCACAGGGAACCGGAAAGAAAACGTTTAAAGCACCAAACTTATTCAGTATGCGGAAGTCAAAGACAAGTGTTGTGTGTATTGACAATAGTAAAGACTCTATGTGTTTAGCTAGATCGATTGTGGTAGGACGGTGTAAAGTACATGAAAATCAAACCCCGGAATGGAAAAAACGATGGGGTTATATACGTCGCTCTAAGAAAAATCTTCAAAAATACGAAGCTGAAGCATTGTTGAAGCAAGTGGGTATTTCATCGGATCAGTCGTGTGGTATAGAAGAATACCAAAAACTACAGGACTATCTCTATCCAGGCTATGTGATTAAAATCCATCCACAACATTATGGAAGTGAATTGTTATTCAAACCACCTGCTCTGACTGAAAAAAGTCGTGTGATTCATATCTTTCACCATGATAATCATTATGACTGTATTGTATCCATCACCGGATTTCTCGGACGGAGTTATTATTGTGAATGGTGCGATATCAGTTATGATCACCGTGAAGGACACCAGTGTAGCCATATTTGTCAGTGTTATGCTCACACCCTATGCCCAGCAGGACAATCTATAAGATGTCCAGATTGTCGTCGCCTATTCCAGAGTCAGGCATGTTTTGACAATCATAAAACAAAAACGGGAAAACAACGTAAAACCATTTGTGAATCCGTATGGAATTGTAAGAAATGTGGGCAAAAGGTGATTGAAACGAAACGGAGTCACGTTTGCCCAGGGACAAAGAAATGCAGGTGTTGTAAAGCCATAGTAGGACCAGATCATGACTGTTACATTCCAACGTATGAACCACCCGATAGAAAACAACCAGAAGTACCATTCATCTTTTTTGATTTTGAATGTCGTTTTGATTCTGGAGAACATATCCCTAATTTTTGTGTGGCTCAACGTGCTTGTGGTGACTGTATGTGTAAGTCAGTGAAAGCTCCATGTGAGTATTGTGAAGAGGTGAATGAAGCCAGACAAATGACATTCCGTGGTGAAAATACGTTACAACAATTCTGTACTTGGCTATTTCTCCCTACCCATCGAGGATCGACAGTGATAGCCCACAATGCTCAAGGCTATGACGCTCAGTTTATTCTTAGATATGTGCTCACTCAGGGGACGGCGAAACCCCAGTTGATTATGAATGGTAGTAAAATCATTCAATTGAGAGTGCATGGAATACGCATGATTGACTCCCTCAGTTTCCTGAGTATGCCTCTCTCCGGTTTTCCCAATACATTTGGACTGACCGAGTTAGCCAAAGGATGGTTTCCATTCTATGCAAACACCCTGGCGTATCAAGATTATGTGGGACCTTATTTGCCGCTACACTTTTACAAACCGGATAGTATGAAACCAGAGCGACGTGAAGAGTTTTTAACCTGGTACAATGAAAGAAAAGGTGACGTATTTGATTTTCAAAAGGAAATGGAGAAATACTGTCAATCGGATGTGGACATTTTAAGACGCGGGTGTGGAGAATTTCGTCAACAATTATTGGAAAGTGATCAAATAGATCCATTTACTGAAGCTACCACATTAGCTCAAGTGTGTAACAAAGCCTGGCGCAAAAATTCCATGCCGCCTCATAGTTTAGCCGTGATTTCGGATGCCGGGTATCCCAATAAAACCCGGTATTCCATGAAAGGCATACGTTGGCTACAAATGATGGCTGTCACCGAAGAGATACATATTCGGCATGCCTTGAATAACAAAGGCGAAGTCAAAATTGGACCTTATTACGTGGATGGCTATTGTCAAGAGACCAACACCGTGTATGAATTCATGGGATGTTGGTACCATGGGTGCCCCACCTGTTTTCCTAACCGAAGTACCATTAATCCGTATACTTTGAGAAGCATGCAACAGGCCTATCACGATACGTATAAACGACTGGAGTCTTTGAAAGAACAGGGGTACCCTGTTGTGGTCATGTGGGAATGTGAATTTGATCAGCGTTGTCAAAAGGATCCTGCCTATAAGACAAGAGTGGAACGATTCTATCATGGTCAAGAACCGATACAACCCAGGGAAGCTTTGTTCGGAGGTCGTACGAATGCCGTTCGACTGTATCATGAAGTAGACAACGACCAAGAAATCAAATATGTGGATATTTGTTCTCTCTATCCGTATGTGAACAAGTACAGGACTTATCCGATAGGCCATCCAGTGATCATGAGTCAAGAACAAATTGATCAACAGCATATTGAGAAATACAAAGGACTGATTAAATGCCGTGTTCTACCCCCGCAAGATTTATGGATGCCTGTCTTACCCATACACTGTAATAGCAAAATGGTGTTTACGCTATGCCGTACTTGTGCTGAGAAGGAGATGGATTATTGTACACATTCCCCGTATGAACGGTTCTTGTATGGCACATGGACTCATGTTGAATTGGCTAAAGCTATTGCTTTAGGCTATCAAGTATCAAAAGTGTATCATGTATGGCACTGGGATGAATGGAGTACGGACGTCTATCGGCAATACATTGACAAATACTTGAAAATGAAACAAGAGGCTAGTGGATATCCTCCAGGGGTGGATACGGAAGAGGCTCAAGATAAATTTAAACAAGATTATTTTGAAGCTGAAGGAATTCGTTTGCAACAGGTGGAGAAAAATCCAGGAAAACGAGCTTTTGCCAAAACCATGCTGAATTGTCTCTGGGGCAAAAATGCTCAAACTAACCTCTTGCCTAAAACAGAGTATGTTCATCGATTGGACCAGTTCTACGGAATACTGAACGATCCTAAAAAGTCTGTGAAATATGTAGAGTGTTTTGATCATGATGAATTCATGTTAATGAATTATACTGATGAATCGGACAAAGCAGACCCTCATTCATCAGCCAATCCTGTGGTGGCTTCATTTGTGACGGCTTATGCTCGATTAGAACTGTACAAAGTGCTTGAACCTCTAGGAAAGAGAGTATTGTATTTTGACACAGACAGTTGTATGTACATTCATGACCCTGATGGCTATAATGTTCCTATTATCTCCAGTCGATTGGGAAAATGGACAGATGAGGTACCAAAGGGTCGTATTGTGAGATATGTCGCTTTAGGTCCAAAGAACTATGGCTATGAATACATTGAAAACGGTGAACTCCATCAAAATTGCAAAGTGAAAGGCATTACGTTAGACTACAATGCCACTCAACAAGTGAATTTCAATACGATGGTGGATTGTGTGAAAGACAGACATCATTATTCGACCGTAGTTGAATATGCTTCTCGGATTAAACGTCATAAGGACAGAACCGTGACCAGTGAGAAACAAGTCAAAACATTTCGTTCGGTGTATACCAAACGTATTGTGGTCGAGAATCATATGACTGTGCCTTATGGTTATCTACATGACTGACCTTGACCTTTTAGGTAATGACTAGAACAAGTCATCTAAAAGTCATTATTCATAAAGACATGGATTGGATACCCTTACTACCGATAGAGCTGAGACTTAAAATTTATCGTTATGTCATATGGGCTAACGCTAAAACATGGAAGATGGAGTTAGTGCACACATGGGCTACTCATAATGCTATACATAGCTTACAACATACAAATCATCGGCGGATAGAGAGACTGTTGAAGGATGTAGGTGATCGCCAGGACTTGTCATTCAACCAAAAATTACCGATTCTACGAAAACTGAATGTGGTACAACAAAGCTTAGATCGTATGTTATCTACGACATGGGATTTTTTAATCCACGATGCTAATTTGAGCGACGTATCTGCCTTAGCTAACAATTTTCGTTCTACCCCCAATGTGATATGGTTCAGTATGGCTGAAGAGGACAATGGGAGATCTCACCCCGGATGGCGTCCGTATTCACAGTTTAAAATACGTGGTATCATGGTATTTAAGAGACAGGTACCGTTCACTCATGTTATTCATATTCTACAGTATCGTGCCGTGTTCTATAAATTAAGGCATCGCTTAAGAGAAGTCAAAGACGAGATTGAAGCCGTTCATGCGAATCGACCTAGAATATTGATTTGTTCAGGAAATATTCAATTATGGTTAAACCATCTAGACGATTTATAAGTTTATATTACATTTTGGACTTTGAGCTGTATACGGATACGTTATACAGTATTGTACAAGATGACCTTGTCAAGGTCAAGGACATTCGCGCGTGGATTCTGAATCCTCACACGTTTGAACTATTTAGACAGATGATTCGTGATGCTATGATCAGTGCACACTTAGACTTGAAAGCTATCCATCGAGACGATTGGAATACTTATGTATGTAACGATAGAGTGATTCACACGATTCGAGAATGGAACAGTTTGATATTATGAACCATACCCTGTTGAGAAAAGCATTGGTATTTGCTTATCGTATGAAGATACCTGAAGGTCATCATTCTCTGGAATGGATTCGACAACAGTTGAGTACACCAGACATGTTTGAAGAAATGAAACATGGACTTCATGTGATGAATTCATTTTATAAACAATCAGTACCCATGGACTTGAGTGAAACGGATTGGTTCAAACAGGTGGTGAACAATGACTCTGTGTTAACATTTCTGAGTCAATTTGGACATTCAGAATGTGTGTTTGAATTTTCTGACAAACTGTTGTTACCCTTACATGACATGTGTTGTTCTTGTTGTGATTATTCTTGTACTCATACATAAACTTGTTACACAAATAAATAAAATGTTTTTCTTCCAATAGTGTTAGTTGTGATTTTCACGTCATGGAGTCCAGTTTACTTTTTAAGCATCCTTGCAATATGTTTATCGCAGGCCCTAGTGGCTCTGGTAAAACACAATTCGTAAAAAAGGTGTTGGAATACAAATCAGATTTGTTTCAAGTAGTACCTGAGCGTATTGTATGGTGTTACAAAGAATGGCAAGTAGCCTATGCACAATTACAAGAACAAGAACCTAGTATTCGGTTCATACAGGGGATACCTGACGAGGATGAAGAGATAGTAGAGGATACATCCATTCCTCATTTAATTATATTTGATGACATGCTTGGTGATAAAGATGAAGAGAAAATCAAATTATGGTTTACACGAAAAGGTCACCATCGTAATGCTAGTGTGATCTACATTACACAAAACATGTTTCAACAATCGAAAGCCAGTCGTACCCTGAGTTTAAATGCACATTACATGATCTTATTTCAAAACACAAGAGATAAAGGACAAATCAAAGTGTTGGCGAATCAAATTCAATTGCCACACTTGTTACCCGCTTATCAAGATGCTATCTCTACACCTCATGGGTATTTAGTGATTGACTTTCACCCTCAAACACCAGACAGTTATCGGTTAAGAACAGATATTTTTCATCACTGGATCACTGGAGAAAAACGTGGGCCAGTTGTGTATATATAAACATCGTTTACTCATATAAGATCATTCAGTCATCATGTCAGCCACAGCCATAGCTCAATCGTTAGAACATTTGGGTCAGGAACGAGACCCTACTGTACGGGAGCAAATGCTAAGGTCTGGATTAAAAGAAATGCTCAAGTGGTTCACCTTAGCAGCAAAGGTGATTTTAAAAAAGAAAATTGTGCTACCTAAACAAACACAAAACTTTATGCAAAAACATCAGCATGAATTAGAGCAGCTGGGAGATGATCAAGTGGACATGGATACTAAACGTCAACTCATATTGAAACCAGGAGGAGGTGGATTTCTTGGTGGAGTCATGATACGAAGTTTACTCCGATGGAATGGTCAAAAGACGATTCGTAAATTTGTAAAATCTCCAGCTAAAAGAAAAGCGCCTGCTAGAAAACCTAGAAAATCTCCAGCTAAAAGAAAATCGCCTGCTAGAAAACCTAGAAAAGCTCCAGCTAAAAAAGCTAGAAAATCGCCTGCCAAGATCAATGAACGTTTTATTACTCTCCGTCGTCGAAAGCAAACCACTTCAACACCCTCTATGGCTGTAACTCCAATCAGTAAGTTACAATGGTCTCCTATCAGTCCTGTGAGTAGTTTGAACTTTAGTCTAAATTCATCTAAAAGCTTAAGAAATTCTTCTAGAAGTGGATCAAACAGAAGTTTTACTTCTCAGAATCCATCTAAAAGCTCACCTAAAAGTTCATCTAGAAGTTTATCAAGAAGTGGATCAAACAGTTCATCTAGAAGTTCAAGAAGTTTATCAAGAAGTGGACCAAGCTCTTTTAGCACACCTAGAAGTTCAAGAAGTTTATCAAGAAGTGGACCAAGTAGTTTGAGTTATTCAAGCAGTGGACCAAGTAGTTCTTCAAGAAGTTCACCAAGTAGTTATTCAAGCAGTGGGCCAAGCAGTTTATCTAGAAGTTATTCAAGCAGTGGGCCAAGTAGTTCTTCAAGCAGTGGGTCAAGTAGTTTTAGCACACCTAGGAGTTCATCCAGCAGATCATCTAGTAGATCATCTCCCAGTTCAAGAAGTTCACCAGACACTCCATTGTGCCGTTTTTCACCCCTATCCTTATCTACCTTATCAAGACAGGCTGTCTTGAAACCCCTTTTGAGACATCGTATTCACCTGATGAGACAGGGCCCTATGAATCCAGCTTCAAGACAAGCCTTTGATGCTTTAGTATAAAAGCTGTAAAGAAGTAAAAACAGGTATTATTTGACATAATGGCACCAAAGAGACCACTCCTGCATAAATACGGACATCTGGTTTTGGGTTTAACTCAAGCCCCAGATGGGTTAAGAAGAAAGATGATACATGGAGCATCTAAAGAAATGATTCAATGTGTGTCAGAATGCTGTCAGAATGTTTTAAAAGGCAATGTTGCCTTATCCCCCTCTCAAAAGCAAAGGTTGAAGTCCAAGCGTCAACATCTCCGCACTTTAGCAGATAAAAGAGTATCCATTCAAAAAAAGAAACGTGTGTTGAATCAAAAAGGAGGATTATTTCCATTACTGGCTCTTGCTCCAATCATTGCTAAAGCTGTTGCTGCAGGAGCACTCAGTGGAGGTGTTGCCACACTGGTGAAAAAGCTATGAAGAAAATGGCTATCGTCCCGTTCAAAATGCTAGAAGAGATGAATCGATGGAAAACAGAACAACGACCACGTTTACCTCCTCCCCCGCAAGTCAGTCAAACATCCGATTTACAGAAACAAATGGGAGACGTATTACAAAATGAATCGTTGTCTGAATCAGAAAAAGCACAACACTATGGGCAAGTCTTGCAAAAGTTTCAACTGTCTCATCAAAAAGCACGTGAACCGGCTACTCTGGCTGCACCAGTTGCACCGGCTGCACCGGTTGTTCCAGCTGCTCAAGGTGCACAAGGGGCACAAGCGGCTCCTGCTACATTGACGGATCGGATTCTTGAAAGTGTTCCTACTACTATGCGTCGAAAAACTCAGCTTTTATTACACTTTCTACAAAATCATCCCCACATGTCATGGAATGATCAAGGGATGTTGGAATACCATGGAAAACCAATACAAGGATCCAACATTATTGATTTGGTCAATGATGTCATACGTCATAGAAAAGGGTCGGAGCCTAGAGGATGGGAACAGTTTTCTAGTGGACTAAGAGATGTCAATGTACCACAAGAAGCGATAGGAAATAAACGGAGATGGTCATGGATGCAAAAAGCAGACGATTCAGAGGAAGATGATGAATTCTTTGATAGTTTTGTTGAGCCTCCTTCACCTATAAGTAAACCTGCCAAACAGATGAAAGCAGAACCTAAGTGGGAAGCCTACTAGACAACATGAACAAAAAGGTAGACAGTCTGTTACATCAGATTTATTATGATCCCCATCATCCGGCTGGTTTTGGTGGGGTAGAACGTCTTACTACAGCAGCTCGAACTCAACTGAAATCCATTACACCAAGTCAAGTGCGATCCTGGTTGAAGGGACAAAAGACCTATACCCTGCACAAACCTATCCGTAGGGTATTCTCGAGACGGAAAACGATTGTGGGTGGTATTGATCATCAATGGCAAGCTGATTTGGCAGACATGCAATCCTTGGCTCAGTACAACACCCCTTATCGATATTTGTTGTGTGTCATTGACGTGTTTTCAAAATATGATTGGGTCGTTCCCCTCAAGGATAAAACGGGGCTCACATTGGTGGAAGCGTTTCGCTCTATTCTTAAAACGAGACAACCTAAAGCGTTGCAAACCGATAAAGGAACAGAATTCAAGAATCAAAGGTTTCAACAGTTTTTAGACAAAGTAGGGATTCATTATTTTACGACTGAAAACCCAGAAACTAAGGCTAGTATAGTGGAACGTTTTCAACGAACCTTAAAATCACGCATGTGGAAATACTTTACGCATCATAAAACACGAAGGTATATTCAGGTATTGCCTGATCTCGTGCATGCCTATAATCATCGTGTTCATCGTAGTATACAAATGGCACCCGTATCCGTAAATGAGAATAACGAATCTCAAGTGGCCTTGACCTTGTATGGAAAATCAAGAAAGAAAGCGTCGACGACCCTTCATGTGGGAGATATTGTTCGTATCAATAAAACAAAACGTACATTTGATAAAGGTTATCTACCCAACTGGACCACTGAACTGTTTAAAGTGATCCAAGTCAAAAAGACCTCTCCTGCTACTGTGAAATTGACTGATTTAGACGGAGAACCCATTTTGGGTTCGTTTTATTTCTCTGAAGTACAGGTTATAAAAGATGATGCTATCTATGAAATTGAATCAGTGCTCGCACATCGCCAGAGTAAGGTAGACGGAAGACGAGAAATTAAAGTGCATTGGAAAGGTTATCCTTCGAAATTTGACAGTTGGATTCCCGAATCCCATCTCGTTTAGTTAATAAATACATCATGTCTCAAACCGATACGGCCAGTGTGGTAGTGACTGCCTCAGAGCAAACCAAATTGTGTGAACCCAAAAATAAGGTCACTTTTTTATCACAAATTGTAGTGGTATTTATTATTATTACCGTATCGCTATTTAATTTGTGTTTTCAACGACCCGATCGAGAATTGTGGCTTCTGCTTTTAAGTAGTTCTCTAGGTTATATTCTACCGAATCCCTCCTTGAAATTCAATAAACCTAAATCAACATGAGTTCGTTTTACATCACACTCATGAGTGATAGCTCTATGGATTTATTCCAAGACAATACGCAATGTTGTTTTCGTACCAAACTGACAAAACCCATCCATCTCAATAAACAAGATTGGGAAATTGCCTTAGTGGAAATGATTGTTCCTAGTCAGGTCATTAATGTCACTGAAGAAGAGCGACATTTCTACATTGTCACACATGATCCTGTCCTGGGTAAGGCCTTAGAAAACTTTGAGACCTATTGTACTCTCCCCAATAAAGAAGAAAAAGGTGTACGACTTTGTATTCCTGTAGGAACTTATGTCACACCCCAACATTTGATCGAGACGATTGACTTTACCGTGAAAGATCAATTAGGTAAAATATTTAAACAGAAAGGCCTTCGATTTACCATGGGTTTTTCAGGACAAAGTAAACGCGCAAAACTGGACAGTTCGGATCAACTAGGCATTCAGTTTCATCCCCACATGTTTATTAAACTGGGTGGAGCCCCTGATAGTTCTTCTACCATCTTTTTTAAAGACACTCCAGATCCGTTTCCTCATGGCGTAGATATTAACATGGGTCATAATCATTTGTTTGTTTATTCCGACCTTGCGTCTTATACCTATTTGGGAAACATAGAAGCCCCCATCTTACGTGTAGCTCCATTTGATCCGAGAACGAAAGCAGGAACTAACCCTCATATTCATTTCGAGTTCTTGAATTTACACTATGTACCACTGGCTAAAGCCGACTTTGACACCATCACTATCCATATAAGGGGTGACACTGGCCAGTCTATTCAGTTTATTCATGGGAAGTCTATGGTGAAACTACACCTACGTCAAAGACAATGATACCTACTTACCAAGGTCAACCTCGACAATATGGACACGGACTTGGATCCATGTTTAAGAAAGCCATGAAAAGAATTATGCCTTTACTGAATCCATTTGTGAAATCTGGAGTTCGCACCTTGAAAAAAGAAGGACTCCAACAAGGAAAAGCCGCTATCAAAGATATCTTGACAGGATCAAACGCTAAACAAGTAATACGAAAACGTGGAGCCTCTGTGTTAAAAGATGTGGGTGAATCCTTGCTACATGCCGTGGCCAGCCCTAAAAGACGTATAAAGAGCAAACCAGTCTTGATATTTTCGATTAATCATGATGCAACACGGTTCCTGTGAATGTAGTAAGACAGAGTTGGATGTGTCTGTTGTGCCACCTACCATGACAGCCATGCAAGAAGGTCAATGGACTGAGCATTATCCCATTTCTGCTCTGGACAATAATGCTCCGATTGAATTTGTGATTCCTGCACAGACAGAAAAATGGACAGATCTGAATCAATCTTACCTGTACCTAAAACTCAAAATTATACAGTCAGATGGTACAGACCTAGCGGGCGATAGTGAAATTGCTACCGTCAACAATTTCTTTCACAGCATGTTCTCAAGCATTGATGTGTACCTGAATAATAAACTGATCACCAGCAATGCGGACACGTATGCCTATCGGGCATACATAGAAAATTTACTCTCCTTCACCTCAAGCTGTAAAGACACTCAGCTTCAGGCGCTAGAGTTATGGGCTGAAGACACCGCTGGTCATATGCTCGAAAAAGTACATGACGGGGATAACAAGGGCTATGGTAAGAGACGTGCTCGTGTCCATCAAAGTCGTGTGGTGGAACTATGTGGACGGCTTCATTTGGATCTGATGATGCAAGATAAATATTTACCCAATGGTATGGAAATACGCTTAAGACTAAACAAAGCGTCACCTCAATTCTGTCTCATGAGTACTTCACCGGGTAAAATCAAGTTTCTAGAAGCAGGATTTAATGTAAGAACAGTAGATTTACTGCCAGTGGTAGCCAATCAACTCAATCAACAGATTGCTCAACATAACATGAAAATCCCCATCCGACGAACTGAAGTTAAAACATTTACGATTCCTAACGGTCAACGATCCAAGATTGAAGATCATTTATTTCAAGGTCAATTGCCAAAACGGCTTATCATCGGTATGGTAAGAAATGGAGACATGAATGGAGACATGGCTACCAACCCCTTTGATTTCCGTCATTTTACACTGAATCATCTAGAAGTCAGCATTGACGGAAAAAGTATTCATAACAAAGCGTTTCAACCCAATTTTGAAACGGGAGAAGTTCTAAGATCCTACATGTCACTCTATCAAGCGACAGGAGCTCTTGGTCTCAATCGTTCATTTGGATTGAGCATGAATGATTATCGGAACGGATACACACTCTGGGGGTTGGACTTGACAGCAGATCAAGGTTGCGAGGAAGGTCAACTCCATCCTATAAAAACGGGCAATCTGAGATTGGAATTTCACTTTGGAACAGCACTTGCACAAGCCATCAACGTGATTGTATTTGCGGAATACGACAATCAAATTGAAATCAATCAATTCAGAGAAGTGCTTCTAGATTATTAAGATGGAAGACATGGATATTGAACACCTGGAAAAAGGACAAGATTACGAAATGAAGTTATTGGCGTATCCTTGTTGTACAAGTTCAAGGACGGACTTTTTACAAGAGTGCTTGAATCATCACGTCACAGAAGCACTCCAATCTTTAATTTATAATCAAGTGCATAAAGACTGTTATGGTTGTCGAGTGAATCATCCTAGTCAAGTACAACATGTACTCTGCTTATACACGAATACGGAAGAGTGGACAGAACTTTACATTCAAAAAGCGATTCAACGTTTGGACGTGTTCAAGGTCATGGAAAAGTGGTATCCTGAATTAGTGACCTTGACCGATAGTGAAAAAGGAGACGCGTGTCGATTATGGATTCAATTTAAAGAAGAACTCACTCAGAATCAGTTCATAGATCAATGGATCAGTGTTTGGGCTGAACGTGTCAACAGAAATTGGCATTATGGAGACGAATGAACTACAATACCTATTAGATCATTCACCGTTATTAAAACCACTACATGCTCGTGTTTGTGCCAAAGATCAATTACCTTCAGAGAAACCGCATGACGTGAAAGCCTATATTGTGAATACCCATAACGGGAATCAACGTGGAGAACACTGGGTGGCTCTTTATTTAAAAGACAATAAAGCAGTGTACTTTGATTCCTACGGATTACCTCCTTTCGAAGAGATTCTAACCTTTGTGAAAAAACATGCCAACAAAACTTATCTGTGGAATGCCATGAGAATACAAGGCGATATGTTACCGGTGTGTGGTGTGTATTGTCTATTCGCTTTGGATTTTATCTCACGTGAATGTGACTTGAACCAGATACTGTTAACCCGATTCAAACCGGACATGTATGGAAAAAATGACACTTATGTGACGCATTGGTTTCAACAATATTATGGTACTTATTACATGCATGCTCAATATGTGAACAAGTGTGGACAAAAGTGTTGTGCTCAACGTAACTCTAGACCAGAAGGTCACAACCGTTTGTATCATAGTATCACACATAGAAATACAACTCTTTATGGTGATCATTAAACAATGTTACTGTTTCATGTTGTTACTGTTTTCTTGTTACAAAAATAAAAGTTTAGAAAAACTGAAACTAGGTGTCTGTTATCTTTTTTCTAAGTTCATAAAAATCAAGCACATGTCTGTGCGGTACATTGGCGCGTGACGCCATCCAACCCTAGGGTGACGTCATCCAAGCGATATGACGTCATCCAACCACGAGAGTGGGCGGCGCTTCAACAGAAAAATACTCCGTCTTACAATACAATGCCTCATTTCATTCTGAGAACTCAAACACTCAAGATGGAGGCTTTATTCAATGAACTCAAAACAGCAAAACAACTGACTGAAAAACAGAGCAGGGTATGGCGTTCAATCAGTCGCTTAGCGGCTAGCATTGTTAGAAAAAGGGAACGTGATCTTCAATTCATTGGTGAGACTTTGAATACCATTGAAACCAATCGATTTCATCATAGAGAAGAATTATCTCAATTTCGAGATCAAGTCAGAGAAAGGCAGCGAGATGCTCGGGAACGAACGGTGAATAGACAACGGGAACAACAACAAGAAGAAGAGCATTGGCGTATCATCACTACCGCTCAAGTTGAGTACACGGAACAACCACCAGTACCAGAACAGGAATGGTCCTGTGGGGATTCAACATGCAGGCTCTGCTATCCCCCATCAGACTGCCAATGCGAACTATGTACCCAACCAGATCAGTCAGCAAACACGGTTTAAAAAACCACCAACGGTCCTTTTCAGGACCACCAACGGCCCTTTTCAGGGCCACCATGTCTTTTCGAAAGAAAATTCTCTCATTGTCTAAGTCTATACACACACATACACAGTACCCAGAACATTCCTAAAATTCAATTCATACTATTTTGGGGTACAACATTGATTTCCAATTTGTCCCAATTTGTCCCAATTTTGAAAACTTCTGGGTACCAATTACGTTGATTTGGTACCCAGGGTACCGCCATATACTACTAACCTCATTGTATTGTTCGTGCAACAGTAACTGGGAAATAAGACTCTCAAAGTAAAACTGGATGATTTCTGTACATTACTCAGACATCACTATTTTAGTACTATATACGTAGTCTCTATCAGGAATCCTTATGGTATCACACATTATGAAACACCCCATATTATTAACTGCTTCTTTAGTATTTGACAAGGAGCTCCTACAGGGACTACATCATACGGTTACATGAAATGTAAAATCAATATATCACAGAGTTTTTTTTACAAGGAAAGTGACGTGACTGCTAGTCATAGTCTTCCCCTCGGAATTTAAGCTGGATATTTCCCCAAAAAAATCTGTTTCCCCTATTTGCATTATTAATAGAATCTATTGCATACATTAGCATTTTTGGCGTATTTTTGTCCACTTTTAGCGCCCAGCTTCTTCCCCTATTCCTAAAAATCCCTGCATCACCCCCCCCCCCCCCCCCCAATATGTAAGAACTTCTGACAATCTAACTGTTCTTCGTTTTTGTAAAAGATAACAAAAGGAAACAGTTAATAATTCTATACTCTAAGTATAATTTATTAAAGTAAACAAATAACAAATACACGTGTAAATTGCATTGTATTTTATAAAGATGTAGTCACTTGTTAATGACAAAAATGCTTACAAATTTGTCTGCTATGACAGAGAGATGTCTCTGGCTATGAATTAAATGTCTGTAAGTATTAACTTAATAAAGTTAGTCCTCAATGAAGTCATTTTCATGGCTTCATATGGTGCGGAATATATAAAGTAACACAATAAAAATATTATCAATAACATAGTAACAACTGTAGTCTGTGTCAATAATATGCTTTTAATGTCCTATTAACTTCAAGACCAATGTAATCTCTCTAACTATTGTAATGAAGGTGGGCCAGTAGTCGGGATGTCATCTATTAGAACTATACTGATGTATCACTGATTATTCTGTAGAAACAATATTGATACACATGCATTTCAACAGAAAATTATGGTAGAAACTAAAAAGTAAACATCTACATTTCACAGGGAGAAAAAGCTTTGTTTTTTGTGCCATTTAAAGAGAATGTATGAATATTATTTGTTGTTTAACAACCTATTTGACAGTTATGGTCATTTCAGGTCGGCCCCTAAAATAGGGAAAAGAAGATACAGTTGAATCGCGATAGTCCGAAATGCGATAGTTCGAAAAATGCGATAGTTCGAAATCGTTCGTCGGTCCCGGCGAATTTCCTTCTATTTTCAATATAGATTTGATGCGTTAGTATGAAATGCGATAGTACGAAAAATGCGAAAGTACGAAATGAAATTGAAGTCCCCAGATACGTTTTTACACTACAATAAGATGCAGGTGAACTGGGTAATTGTATTCCTACTCTTATTTCCATTAGTTTTTCCTGGTTCTTTATCGTGAAAGAAGAAAAACATTGATACATGCCTCGCCCATTTCCTGAGATTTTTCTTAATGCAGTACTTCAAAGTTCTAGTAATGAAACTACTGTATTGAAAAGGAAGGAATGGCATGTGTATCTTTCAATGTATAAATTGATAGATCAAAATGTGGTTGACACTGATTTCCCTGGTATATCAGTATAATTAGGGTAAACAGGCGAAAGAAGGAATCAATGACAGCCCTGCAGAAATAGGCACATGCGATTGGATAATGTTACTGAAGAATTTTCTTTACTTAAATCAAATAAATACAAGTAATTTGTGCTATTATTTCAGTAAAAAACCTGTCTTGTGCTATGGATATTTTTCTAAATTGGGAAAAAATTGCAAGTGTTGTGGATATTAGTACATATATACAAGGACATAAACAAATGGTTTTGATAACCAGCTAGGACATATTGTCCCATTGTTAGAGCAACTAGTAGAGTTAGTACAACATAAAAAGGTTAAATATAATCAGAAACTAGCTATAACATAACTGATAATCAGCCAAGGAGAACAAATGGCTCTATATACAATCATGGGTGAAAGTTGAAATTTTTGAAAAACCGGAAATCTTAACCATGTTGCAATAAAAAAAAATCATTACGGTCAGGACCTGGGAAAATGAAGATTCCAGCATGACAACAAGCGGTCACTTTGTGCTCTGGTGAAACAAGAATGCATACCAACACTCGTCTGTTCACCACCTCAGTGAGATCTATTCTCTTAAAATGAGTTAAGAGATTAGTAAAACAGTGGTATATATAAATACTTTGATAGAAGCAGAAGAAAACCTTAAACCAACCCAACACCTTGAATGATTCTCTGTATTATTATAATTATGTACATATTTTACAATCAAACCAGTCACCTTGGTATAAATTTATAACATATACATTGTACAAAGGCACATATCATCACTATGGTCAAGCTAATGATTCCATCAAGCCAAACTTATGTAAATATCAACAGTTGTCATGGTTACTAAGCAATTTATATGATATGTAAATTAATGGAATGTATAAAAAATTTGTAGATACATGAATCTCACAGTAAAAGTGTAAAACTCAAATAAAACCATGTCCAATATCACTAAAATTGTTCCATATATACATCTATGATATGTGTCGGAATGAAAACCAAAATTGTAAATATAGTAAAATATCACAATACAAATGTCAAACTTTCACTAAAGTTAGTATATGGTCAATTACCATTAACATTTTCATAAACACATCTTCTCTACCTCTATTTATATACATTTATAACGAAATAGTTAGTCAACTAAATTATCATTTAGATAAGATGAGATTTCAATTTAATAAGCAAATAGGAACCATATTGGTTTGAAGTTAAAGCATATGATTGGTTGTTTCTAACCTCATATTTAAAACTGACCAATGGTTATGCTGCATTTAGGAAACAAAGTTACATAATATAACATCACCCATATGACTATTTATAGGTGAAAATTTTCAATTTTACAGATTAGTCAAGTATTATATTAAAAGCCTGTAGGAACCAGGGGGGGGGGGTTAGGGCTTAGTCCCCCCCCCCAATAAAACTGGCAAAAATAGTACATTTTGTAATTAAAAGGGGCTGTATTTTTCTCCCCCCGCCCTTGTTTCACAAATTCTAAAATTAGCCCGGGCCCACCCAATCTGACATTGCTTCCTATGGGGCTGTAATACCATATCAAACAACATCTAACTTCTACCCACAAAAACAAAATAACACAGAAAATAATGTATCAGGAAGTTAAAATACTATCGTAAAAACGTACTTGTGATAAACAAATATGAAAATGTAAATATATAAGTGTCACACAAAATATTTTGCGTTGAAATGTACATAGAACTGTAATGTAAATAAACACTTGGATGTAAAATTGTGTAAATATGTTGAATGTTGCAATTAAATTCAAACACAGCATTAACTATTTTCATAATCTTTGCATGATGTTAACAGTTGAAATGTGATAAAAAATCTTATATTTTCTGTGTTAACAAGTGTTATACAAGTTACTAAAAATACTAACATCAAAATATTCGGCAATACATAAGAAAGATGTTCATAAATACTGCAGCTCCCGCACAACACAAATACTATAGACTTTTTATAACGCCATATATATCCTTAAATTTCAGGAACAGAAAATATAGGTGATCTAAATAAACAGTATCTATAAGACACAGTCAATTCATATTGATTCATGATCAAAAGTATATAAATGTATTAAAATATAAGTATAACCTGTCATATCATCAACAATAAAAATAAATCATAATAAATTCAGTAGATGAAAGAAAAGAGTTTCTAAATTAATATCACTCTTCATGTACAGTCAAATATGAGAACAAAGGCCACCCTTGGGAAAGGTATTCTGATGCCTATATTGACAGATAGACTTTACTTTGGGGTCATTTTGTTCTTAATAATCAATGGTTGTTTTTTAAAGCAATGGCATCATTCACAGGGTGACTTTTAGTCTGAGGTGATCTTAAATGCAGGTTTGACCATAGGTCCAATGAAAGCATAAACTGCAATACAGACAGACATTACATATTTAGTATTTCTAGATACAACTGTAAGATATACACAGAAAGACAGACAGATGGACAAACAGACATGTTTAAGCAACCATTCTACAAATAAATTTGCTTAAAATTGTCTTAAACAAAGACTCCTGTAATATGCAAGTATAAAAAATAAGTTTTAAAAAGTTAAAATCAAGATACATATAAATTATAAGTAACTGATAATTAAAAATAAAAAAATGAGATTCTTTCAGTAAACTTGAGTAGAATAGCTTTGAGTATCACCATACAAATTTCTTTCAAACATTAGTATCTTGAACAATAACAGGTAAATATTGAAACATACCTCACAAACAACAACAATAATTTAGATTCAGAGTCTTTTTCTTTCTATAAATAAGGCAAAAATTTGGTGACTTCCCAATTGCAAAAAGGCTGTTTTTCTCAATTTGGGGCAAGAATTTCCCCAAAATACAATGCTATTCTAACTTGGTTGTCAAACCTTCCCTAAATTTGGCCAAACATTGCACTTGAATTTCGCAACATGAAATGCTAAAGCCCCTTCCCCAATTTTTGGAAAAAAGGCCCTGAGATCAGACTTTTGCCCTAATTAGCAATGAATACAAATGTTGTTTCAAAGCCTTAAGTTTAATGAAAATCATCAACATAGTAAAATATAACACTAACTTCTCAAACAATAGTCATTAATAGATAGTGTCCTTGCTCATACATAATTCAACAAAATCAGTTATATCGGTATCTTATATTCTAAACTACGTACTTATATAAAGTCCTCAAACTTCAGAGATTCTACTCATTAACATAATAGTATAAAAACTGTATAGCTGCACAAATTCTTTCATAACAACAGAGATATGTAAAATATAATAATAACAATATTCAATAACATTATATATATGACTGTGACCTAAAACCAGTACACAACTACAGGTGCAATAAAAACATTATATATATGACAGTGACCTAAAACTGTAAAACCAGTACACAAGTACAGGTACAGGTGCAATAAAAACATATGCCATAGAATCAAGTATATACATATCAAAACTTCTAAGCCTCCTAGCAAATACTTTTGTATAATCAAGTACCCCAAGCATTGAATGAATTTTGAAAGACACATAATTCTCATATGCAAGTTACATGTACAATCAAATCTGTGTTAGCAGCCACCCCTAAATAAAGGACACCCTGTGAATAAAGGCCATTCTTCTAAATTCATCAATTATTTAGAATAAAAATGACCTCTGAAAAGTTTAGACCTTCTGTCAATAAAGGCCATATTTTGTCTTTCCAAAGTGCGGCCCTTGTTCACAGGTTTGACAGTGCAATGTACTGTCTTCCTATCCAAAAGGTCAATGAACCATGAATTAATTCTGCAGTATCCATTACACAATGATGTCAGATTTATATGTTTAAAAATGTTGGTATAATTTTCACACATTTCTATTTCTAATGAAAACAAGATTCATCATCAGGGGACATAAGAAGTTTTAATGTGTCTGATACATTCAATGTACAAGTAAGACCAATATCTAAAACATATAAGTTTGCACTAAGTTTTGGGTAGGTATAGATAGAGAAATAGTTCCTTTTTAATATCTTTTTAGACATACACTAGAAAACAATTTTTTCATTCAATACAACATAGTTGGTGCTAGTAAAGACTTAGATAGCATATTACGGGAAAAAAATTGGGAGTTATCTATTGCCTTAAAGCAAACAATCATACTATCATTCTTGGCATGTCTATAATGTATATAAAATATTACAACACACATAGCAAATGCACTAAATTTGAACCATTTTAGGCACATGTTAAAAGTCAAAACTACACTTTCAATGCCGTTAACGGCAATGCTAGCCTATTAAAATACTCTTCAAAACGGAGGTAATGTGTTAGGATCTCAATACCTTAATATAAAGACAGTAACAACCTCAATAGTTCATAATTATTAATAATTTAACAGGATAAAAAATTCATTTTATGAAAAACAAACATTTTGGCAAACAAATATTCTTAAAGAATAATTAGGGAATAAGTAGGGCAAAAGTACGGAGAAGAAAAAAATAGGGCAAAAGTAGGTCCCTCTGGATAGCCTGACTTTTGCAACCTACCTACCCTATTTGGTTAGTTAAGTAATTGTAAAAACTATTTTCTAGCCTTGTAGAAAGATTTCACTGTAAATCATCAAAAATCTGGAATTAAACACTAACAGGGTGATTTCTCCCATACTGCACCCAGACTGGACACTGTAGTCTTATCCTATTAGTATGATGACCAGAATAACTATCAAAATGGCTGACATCCACTCGGACACCATAATCTCTGTAATATCGCAGTAATTCATGCAGATCTTCAAAGTAATGACCTTGACTTACATAAAACTTCATAGCCTTATTAACCACTTTTGTATGAATCTGATAGTTTACAAGTGAGCGTCGATAGCTGAAAAAGAAATTAAAGGCGTTCTTACAAAATAGACACAAGTGCCAAACTGTCACGAAATGCACCAATCAAAACTATCTGGTGAAGCGTTGATTAGACTTGTTAAACTTATACATGGCAAATAAAGTCTTTCTTTTTTTCACTGAATTAGGGGCCAAATTTAATAGTGGGCACAGAGGTGCACCCTTCAACAAAAGGTGTTCCCGTAAGGTGTCCCATACTAAGAACCAGACAGGATCATACAGCATCAAAAATTCTAAAATATTATTACGAGCATAAATACTATGTCGACCAAACTTATCTCCAGGATTTCTTAAATACTGATCAGTTTCATGTTCCTAGTAACT
Organism: Lutraria lutraria; assembly: GCA_964023205.1. Classification (NCBI taxonomy): domain Eukaryota; kingdom Metazoa; phylum Mollusca; class Bivalvia; order Venerida; family Mactridae; genus Lutraria; species Lutraria lutraria. The sequence goes on along the minus strand of OZ026840.1, from coordinate 33,232,457 downwards.
GCCAATACAGATGACCAAGCTATGGCGGCACCTTGAAATTGGACATTTTTAATTCAGACATGCAATGAAACCAAACTGACATTAAAGCCATGTATATTGGGTAGATACATGTTGCTGGTCTAGCGGTAACACCCTGGACTACATGCATCAATTCAAGTCCTGGATTCAAATTTTTGCTGTAGCTTCCGAGATTTCTGGAAAGCTTTTTTAGTGTCCCCATCCTCACTATCAAGCCAAGTACTGTGTTTAGAAAACCTCAGGAAATGGGTGAAGCATGTATGGATGCTATACACCAAGCATAATAAAGAACCAGGAAAACTGAAAGAAATAAGAGTCGGGATGTCCAGTTCTCCCGTATTTTCTTTCCTGTCTCTATGGGGCGACTCCCCGATGACCATAGAGCTCTACAGAATGGGCCGTTAAACAACATATAAATAAAGCCATACATACGTGACACTGAGAACAAGACTTTTACGTCCACGTATGTACCACAAGATGTAGTAGCCATCAGAAGACAAAGTGTCCTTCAAGGTTTTCTCAATCTGAAATGAAAATACTAAACATTGAAAATGCATGTGTTCTAAAACTTATATATAACAAACAGTTTCAGGCTAACTGACTGAATTCATGACTAAAGTGGTCATAATCTAAAATCAGTCCCCTAAATCAAAAACTGAAGGGCCATTGTAGTGAAAAAAGAAAGCTGGAATAAAGAACAAAACAGTTTTTGTCAAAAATGTGTGGGTCAGGGATATTTGAATCCATTTTTATTTTAACTGCAAACCAAAAGATTTCTAGGTATGACCATATTTACGTCATACCAGACATTTTTTGTCAATAAAAACTTGTCGAAAATAGTAGACTATACATTTAATAGATAAAAAGAAAAAAAAACTGAACTGCTAAATGTTTTAATTGAACATTGTAGGTGGCATTACCATAGGGTATACCTGAATCAAATTACCTTGTTGTTAGTGTAGTTGTAGCTTTTAACCAGAGTGAAAACTCAGAATTTGAATTAAAATACTTACCGTATTTTCTGTTTCCCGTGGACACCACCCTGGGTAACCATTTAATTGCTTCTTGTAGTACTCATATAATTTATCATTTGCAAGAAGATTGTCCAATGGTGGCCGAGTTGACTTTCCCGCAATCACAATTTTACACGGGACACCGACCTGATTATCTTGCGGTTCTTCTGGTTTCCTGGGTAACGTACTTCGTGTATCAGTCCCGAACGAGCTTCTCCTCAAATCTGGTAAATTTGTTCGAGGTGGTAATGAAGGCGAATCTGATCTATGCACTGAAGACTGAAATTCTTCGAATCTTACATTCCTTGCATGATCAGGTAACGATTGATGTAAAAGTCTACTCCGCTTCAAATTCTGATTTTGTACACATGTTGGCATACTCTGTCTTTTGAAAGGTGGAGTGTCTCTGCTGCCTAAGCTACTGTTTGACGACTCATCAGATCTCTCAGAGAGTAAATACTCCTCAAATTTTGTTTCATCAGACACAGGACTAAATACCTCAGCAATGACCGGTGTTTCTGAAAAGTGCAGTGAATCATTATAGACAAATTCAGACGGGCACGACATACCTCGATGTAAACTTTCATACACTGACTTTCTCAATGTATTATCACTGTCCTCACTGATAAATCTATTAAAGTTTTTACCATGATGAGACACTGAACTATCACAAACATCTGCACGATTATCCCCCATTCTGATTGGATTGTCTGATGACACATTAAAAGTATTCCTTTGAGGTGTGTTTTGAGAGAAATTATTGAAATCAAAATATAACTGTGTTCTATCAAATTTATCTGTCATTGATGAGCTATTTACATCATTATTACCAGAATGATAGCCAAATGCTTGTTCATTTCTATCATGCGAATTTAAATCAGACACTGAGAATCCTGTAGAACCACAAGAATCAACCAGTTGTCCATCAGAACTTGAATCAGTCTTTAAAGAACAAGTAGGGCTTTCATTAAGCCTAGAGTGCTCTTCCATTTGTTTAAATATTTGTTTTGCTTCTGTATTGTCAATTCCCCATCCTGAGTACTGATATTCAGTTGAAGCTATGCCACATTCAGAGTTACCCTCAGATGTAATGGTTGCAACCAAATATTCATTCTTGTCATTATCTAATTCTTTAATTTCATCAGTTGGTCCAATGTGTTCAACAGTAAAACCTGTAGATTCTAAAACCATGTTTTCTTGATGAGTATTCAATGAAGAGGCTGAATCATTACATGTTGAGAACAGTTGTTCAGGTTGTTTGTAAACTTCCACTTCAAAATCTCTGTACTCTGATTCTTCAGAATGAAAGCTGTCATGTTTCAGTACATCATCATCACCAATCTCTTCAAAATCATTGGCACTCTCACCTTCAGCAACCGGTTGTAGATCCTCTCTTCGATCATCATATTCATCATGTTCAACCATATCAGCTCTAACCTGTTCATTAAGAATATTTCTACTATGTTCCATTGTAATTATCAGTTCATTATCTTCAACTGACATACATGTAGATCTACCTTTGCTTTCAAGTTCAGTTTTCCGTTTGTGATCATATTTTCTTGTTATTGCTTCAGCGCATGATGCCAGCTCAGAACTTGATGGCAATGAAACAACCTTACGTTTATATTGTCCATTTTTTGAGCTATTGTCACTAACCATCCCAGATGTATCCATAATGTTCAGTGCACTGGGCTCTAAAGTTTGTGTATGATTAGTAGATGATGTGTTCAAATCATTTTGAACAGGTTTGTGGATGTTCGAATAGTCAGAAAATTCTACTTCAGAAGAATTTCTGGTTACCTTGGAAACTAAAGCAGAATGATGTATGGAACTATCACGTCTAGAATTTTCCACAATATGAGATTTCATAGAAGAGAAGTTGGAACCAATCACTGGATGAACCTGGGAATTAGATGAAGGTTGAAAATGAGGCTGTGGCACTGTGTGTACTTGATGGGTCAGCATTTGTTGAGATTCTGTACCAGTTATTGACCTTACCAGGGAACCAGCTAGAGGAACCCACTGATTGACAGGACTGGTTCCAGTCAGAATATCATCACTGTGTGAGCTCAAATCAGGATCTATACAACTTGAATCAATGGTTGGATCTTGTTCCATTTTATCACAATCTCTTCTTCTCAATAACATCAACTGACGACCCTGAAAGGTATCACGACAAAATCTACTGTACGAAAGATTTTGCAAATGTTTAAGAAAGAATAACCATGTAAATCTTATTTAGTGATTTTTTGGACCAGACAGGGTAGAGATCAGTCCTAAAAAACATTACTGAACGCATAATTTGAGTGTAAAATACTAGTACATACAGTAAGAATGTGATTACTCTCTGGTCAGAAGCGAGGAAACTTTTTGTCGCAGCATGCTGTTTTCAAACTAGAATATGACCAGAAAGCATTTATAGAAACTAAAAAATAGTACACTAACAGGTACATGCAGGATAACCGGTAATTTTATCAAGGACAGTGGACTCTATTCCTTCTGTGAATTGCACATCCAGTATAAAAACAAGAGAGCCTTGTCAGATGGCCCATTACTTGCTAACCTGAGAAAAGACTGAGACTTTATTCTTTCAGGTCAATGTTAAAGGCCCATTAGCTTTTTGAATTTAGTAATTCTGAACAATAGGTAAAATGATAGTAAAATGTAAGAAATGTATATTATTTGATCTAAAACAATAATTAAATAATGCTTTTCTTTAGCCAGGTCTCTTCAAAATGTTGTCAAATGCATTTTCTTATTTTTTGCAATATCATTGAAAATAATACTGTGCTATATTTCTGTATGTACTCCATGATTAAAAATAAAATTCTGGGATGTTTTTATTGCAAATAAAAGTCATTTGCACTGATAATACTTCTTTCTGGGTAAAATAAGACCTACTTCAATTTTAACATCCAAAAAGCTAATGGGGCTTTGACCAGAGGAGCCTAATACTGACCTAGAAAATCATTCAGTCAAACATGCAGAGCAACTTTCATCAAAACTTGATAAAAAATGTTGTCTCGATTTACAGTGTTATCAAGGTTTTCCAGTAATTTGATCAGGTGACCACATTTTTAGCCAAGGCAACCCATATTAATACATGTCCCAAATATCATTAAGATGAATATGCTGACAAAGTCAGATGAAGATCCAGTCAAAACTATGACCTCTAGAGTGTTAAAGTGTGGACAACAGACGTCTGACATTTCAAGACTTATCCTAATGGCTCATCTGTGAGCACTACGCGCTCATGTGAGCCAAAAATGTCACAACTGATATTTAAATTCTTCTGTATGCACCAGTGCACATTTAAATGATCAACATTCATTTTATAAAATTCAATAGGCTACAATTTTACTTCCTTGATCTACTGAAAGCCTAAACAAAACATAATTTTACCTTAAACTCTTTAGCCAGTGTTTGTGTCCATGATACACCTACATCCAGGAGATCATAGTTTGTTTGTATAGGTAGATCTAATGAGTTATGTAGACTGTCTAACAGGTTCAAATCAGCACGAGTTCTCACACACATATGAGAAGTACTACTACCATCTTCAAACTTGACACACACCATTAGTTCAGTGCAAATAACACAATCTGAAGAAACATAATCGTGAACGTTTGTCATGGTACATCAAATGATCATAAAGTTGCATAAACTTAATGTTGGTGTGTTTTTGTGAAGCCGAGACATGCTCTAATCACATGGTAACATAAAATTGCAGCAGCTGGCTTTTTGTCAGGGCTTAGGCTTACTAATGTTGTTTTTCTTAAATATATATAATTCTGCCTGCTTTAATCTAACACAGCCTTGATCAAATGGAAGTATAGAGCATATTACATAATATGTACTACTTGTATTTAAATTTTAATAACAGTACTCATAAAAGATTACGAAACAAACTGTAGTCAAGAACTGGAAACCAATTGGTGAAGATTTGTTTGCAAATTTGTTATAATTATATTTTAATACTGATGAATAAACTGTAGTATATGACATAATTTACCTATCATATAACCTATGATGCTGTACTTTTTTATGGGTAGCATTACAGAATCAAGGCCTTTTTAATGTCATTTTAAGTTTTCCTTTAAGAGGCTAAACCTTGACTAAATGAGGCATTCCATGCTCATTTGCAACATCTTAAATGATTTACATGTATTTGGGATTTCTAGGCGACTAATCTTCTTTCCTAAGCAACCAATTTGGCCTTTGGCTGCCTTTTATTGACAACACTACAATCCCTTAATGAAATGCATATATTTTTCCCAATTTAATCCCAAATATTTCAGTCAAATATTTAATTTGCATGAATAATGAAAACCATTAACAACTGGAGAAGAATTTGCTGGAATCTATTGTTTCTCCATGTTTAACATATTCACAATGGACATAGATGCTATTTTAGAAAATTCAATGGCCATTGGTGTCAACTTCAACAAACATTGTGTTTTTATTTATATACAGTAGTAAAATTTCCCCTGTCTGACCCCCCCCCCCCCCATTACGGGGCCGTCTACCTTCCACTCAAGTCCAAAAAGGGCTGAAATAACCGTTAAATTTCTTACTATAAATCTCTTTCTCCAAGTATGCCACACAGTCGGTCCTGTCAGTTTTGTTTAATGCATTACAAAGTACAAACAAAGTTCGACCACAAGTCTGCTGTATCCAGTCGTGTAACATCAGCTCACCAGGGGTCATTTCTTGTTTAACACTTGCCATTGTAGAAAAGCGTTTGATTTCCTCATATCCGTAACCAAGATTCTCTGCAACAGTCTCCCAGTTCCCACTTGCATACCATGGTTGATGTAGCATTTGACCCAAGTCACGTATGACCTAATGTTTTGTAATATGATAGAAAACAACATATTAAATATGCTATATTTCAGCATTTTAATGAAAATACAGTGAGTCATTCAAAGTCAATTTGGTAAACTAAGAAAAATGACTTCTAATACATCAGCAAAACAGTACATCACAACAAATGAATGCCTTCATATGAAAATCAATCCTTTTTACTAGAGTTTAAAAAAATTAATTAAAAAATTTAGGATTAGACATGAAAAAAATATTTATATTAAACAACTAAATTCATTGAAATGTTACTTATATACATCACGCCCATTTAACTCATAACTAGTGTAATTTATCCTTCGGCAAAAATGTTGTGCGGAACAATCGCCCTCGTTGTGAGCACCCATATTGTATGTCAATAAGGTAAGATTTTCCAAAATTATGAAGAATACAGGCCTTTCTGAAAAATATCGAAATGCAGTTAGCTAGCTATGGGTTTTCTGAGTCAGCACATGTAAAGATATTGCATGTTGGAGAACAAATTGATGCTAAAACCGTACGACGCAGTCACTTGGGGTGGCTTGAAAACGAGAATGAATTTCTCGCCTGACTAAATATAACATCCAAAACATCAATCCTGGTCAATATCTTTACATGCGCGTACTCAGAATACCCATGGCTAGCTAACTGCATTTCGATATTTTTACACCAAGGCCGGTATTCTTCATAATTTTGGAAAAACTTACCTTGTTGACAAACAGTTTGGGTGCTCACAACCAGGACAACACAACATTTTTGCCGAAAGATAAATTACACTCGGTATGAGTTAAACGGGCATGTACATGCACTGCTACATGTCAGTGAGGTGTTAAAAAGATGTTTGTTTCTAGTTAAATGCTCATTAAATATAGGTTTGTTTAGGGCATCCTTGGCTCTTGAAAGCATGTGGTAAAGGATAGTGAGAATGTGGATCATGTACCATTCTTCAGGCCTAATCAAAAGTCTAGGGTCACGGGAAAAATTAAGGCACATGTAGGTCGGGTAACCAGAAACAAACAAACTTTTCGAGGGCTCAGCGCAACAGTGTTGTAACTCATATTGAAATAAGAACAAGTTACGACAGCGTTAGCTGAGCCCTCAATTTATAGGCCCATTAAGGTACAAATTCATGGCAAAGTTCTATTTAAGACTCACCTTACAAGGTAGAAGTTTAGCATGTTTGGCCAAGTCATCCCCAGTCAAGAGTCCCATTTTGACATTTCACCTGGCACCTTAGAATCAATATTTTCACTAATGTTCACCACTTCAAAGTTCAAATTACATGTACTTTTGTTTCCTCATATTTTTCACATCATATTTTGCTGTAATATATGAAACATCAAATTTTAGTGAAATTTATTTCCTTCATAATCTTTTACAAAGACCATTGTACCTAAAAAATTATCTTTTAGTCTCCGTTTTGCTTGTACAAAAATTGGAGCTAACTGTTATTTCACACACATTGAAGAGACTTAGACAAAACACAGATCTCATTATTATAAATGTTGCATATAAATACACAAATTAGCAACATACTATTTATCACATCCTTTGGAGATCCTTGAGAAATACTAAAGCTGTCACAGAGGTGACTAATAACCCCGGCTCCGGTTGAAACTAAGAATGAAATAGTACACTATACAGCTAAGTTCAAGGGGACATAACTCTGAAATGAAAGAATTACTGGGCATGAAAAGTGTGTCTTGCACATCTTCACTTCATGGTGATGACATATTTCAAGCTTCATTGCAATCGCTTAAAGAATGTGGAAGAAGTTCGCTCCACTAGCTTGTATGCGGACAGACCAACCAACCAACCACCGACCGACAGAGTGACTCCAATAAACCCCCTCTCAAACTTTGTTTGCGGCAGGGCCTTTTTTCCTTCTATAACAGAGGCCGATACTTGGTGACTTCCCAATTGCAAAAAGGCTGGGTTTTTTTCCAATTTGAGGCAAGAAATTCCCAAAAACACAAAGCTATTCTAACTCGATTATCTAACCTTCTCAAAATTTGGCCAAGTATAATTGTGCTTGAACTTCCCAAAATGAAAGGCTAAGGCCCCTTCCCAATTCTTGGAAAAAAGGCCCTGTGCGGGGTATATAATAAACACAAAACCTATCTAATAAAGCACATTATTTACAAGTACCAGTATAGTGATGTGCAAAACAAAGTTAGAATTCTGCTAAAGTTCACAAACAAAAAATAATGCCAATGTTTCAATGTATTAAAAAATTCCATGTTAGAAACTAGTTTGTAAATGTTTGATCATATAACATACATTTTATGACTCATACATACAGCATTAATTTTCTTAAAAAGCTACTCGTATGACAGGGCAAGTAACTAAATCAACTTGCCCCTTCCTTTAAATAAACATTCCAAATCAAGGTTTCTGGATTAGGCCATCATTAAAAAATTGTTTGTTCGTAGTGCTCTGACCCTAATTTCCAGAGGTAGGTAGGTAGGTATTTTTTTTTATTATTATTATTTTTTTTGAAATTGCATTGTTAAAATAATTGGCAATTTTGACACAATATTTCCATGTAGTCTATTCTGCATTAAAATGTAATTAGACAGAACAAAATATGATGAACAACCAGTTTGTATTGGATACTTACCATGTATTCTGGTAACCATGTATTCTGGTATGGTTTAAAAACGGAAATAACTTTTTATCTGAACGGGTGCAAACAGATAACAAAAAAAAATCAACTTGAAAAACTAAAAAAAAAGAAATGTAGAGGCCATTTTGATTGGTCGGTCGGAGCACTACAAACAAAGAATTTTTATTTTCAGCCTAAGATTAATGTCAAACAGTATAAAATGCTGTTCCATGGCAAGGACTTACATATTGGAAATATATATATGTAAGTCCTTGCAGTGATTTTTCACTTTCTACAACAGAGGCCTATTTTAGGCCCAGGGTTCTCAATAAGTTTGTGACCAACAGGCCCAAAAGCTAGACTAACAGGCCTGCTAGGGGGGTCCGGGCATTTCCTAGCAATATTTTATAAACTTTTGAGATTTCTAACGGGCCCAAACACATTTCAAAGCGGCTAAATTGGCCTGCAGCCTGCACATGTTGTTATTAAGAACCCTACATGAAGGTGGTAGGCCGCTGCCTTTGCCAAATTGAAAATTTCTTTAAAATCATGCAGTTTTCCCAAAGATTCAAACTTACACCAGCTATTTTATTTCCCAAATCAGCAGTTTTAACAATAACTCTGCCCCAAATCAACAGGCTAGGACCTCTTCCCGATATTAAAAGAGAGAAAGAAACACTGCATGCCTTGTCCAAGGATGCATGGTAAACAAAATAATTTTATTCTGCCTATTGGAATGTATCGAAATAGATAATTATAAATTATATTCAACTCGTCCTGACCTCCAACAACAACCTTTAACATAAAGCCCTGAGGCAATGAACTATCAATAGACTAGAGGACTAGCAAACTTAAAATATTACTGAACCAGACAAAGCATTACCAGCGCATAATATAATAATTAATATTGACTTAAAAACTCTTAACCAAATGTACCACTCACATAGTACCAGTATATTAATATACTAGTAGTATTTGTAATTTTGTATTTATAAATTGACTGCGGTATTCACCAGCCCGATTAGCTCATTTGATACAGCATGTGACTTGTTAGTCTCCATTTATGAGACGTACGAGCAATCCTTTCCTCATTTTGTTATTTCATCTATTGCCAGGAAGATAGATATCGGCAAGCCAAAAAATGTCTCGATATCATCTGTAGTGTACAATTAGTTGGAGGTTGCGAGTTTGACTTAATTGGCATCGTGTACACTATTTTCCTAATCCTATCACACTCAAATTAAACTGAAATTAACTGGACATAATTAAGCACATTGATGGAGTAGTCTGGTTCCCGTCGTACTATGCTACGTAATAGTCACGTAGTGTAAGGGGGCAGGTAATCCAGGCTAATTAATGGAGCACATATCATTGTATACACCATTATGCACAGTATCAATAAATGATTTATAAAAAAGTTAAATTTATTTCTATTAAAAACACAGGTGGCAGTATCAGTGTTTGGTCCACAAATGATGAAAAAAACAATTCCCGTCTCTGATCTTATATATACTATCAAGGTAAAAAGCCTACTATATGTCTATATGCCAAACAATGTGGAACATCTCATCTCGTTGTTTCAGCATAAAAGATGTGCGCTGAAGGAAAATTGCTACACATGTCATTCAGATAAGCTATAAGATATTGCCACCTGTGATTAAAAACTGAGAGACACTCAAACATAATATAATGACATACACTCAAGGACTTATATACATGAATGTCAGACATTATGTACCACTGCCTTTATGTACCAGGTCTTAATGTACCACTTATGAGACTTAATGTACCACCTATATGATATATAGGGGAAACCATATTTTAACTGTGTATGTGTGTACTATATACTAAATTTTTTCATCTTGATGTGTTTTCAATATTTTAGATTTAATCTTAATGTACTCGTAATAATTTGTTTTTAATAACAATGTGCTATTATTAATATTTTTATCATGAAATTAAGTTATTCTAAATAAAATATAATATATTGAAACCTCATATTTGCTTTGTTCTTCTATGTCCTAACATTAATTTTAGCTGCTACATGGTGTTGTTAACACCTAATTATCACCTCTCAAGTTACTGTCCATTTTGAACAATAGACACAATAGTCACACTATAATTTATGTGTGGTACATTAAGGCATAAAATGGTACATAAAGGCAGTGGTACATTTGTGAAATGGTACATAACGTCTTGCACCCTATATACATACATTGTATGTATGTAAGTCCTTGATACACTGTAGCATGGGCGGACAAACAAATTAAGTGAATCAATTATTTATTATTAAAGTGCCTTTACAAAGCAATCAATCAATACACACGTAAAGCATGAGGTGTTACACTTACTGTATTATATTTATCCGAATATGTTACATCCGACTAATAGTAATTATATATCAAGATTCTATTTACCTAGATCTACACATAAACCATACCATTAGCGGTCCATTCAATAGTTGGAAACCAAGATACAGGTTATAAAATGCACATATTGAAAATATCATTCAAACATAAACATCCAATAAGGTTAAACCACAACATCTCGATCGATAGTAAACGGCCTAGATATTTACTTCCTCTATCATAATTAATTTAATCCGGTTCCCGATTATTTTAAAAAATCTGAATTGTCAACGGGAACCAATAAATATATCACTACTCATTTCGTTATTGAAATTCAGACAAAATAATCGGAACTATTGGATTGATCACTGTAGTAACTAAATGATTACATTTCAGTGTTGAGCGGGATTTCAATAGAAAATACAACAAGAAATAATCTATCACAGCACTAATTAGATATAATGTTACTATTTGCCCAGGGTCTTTCCCTATTTTGCCCCATGATAAGAAATATTAATCAAAGTACAAATACATATTTTATCAAGGACACATATCTGTATTGTATATCTGACACTGTTCATAATGCCAACTTTAACGGCTTATCAGCTAGCTTATCAGAAAAAATGCCTCCCATGAAAATCAATTTATTTGCGATATATCATTCTCTAAAGATAATGTTATATTTTTCAACAAGGGCAACAACTCTTACCAAAGTTTACGGAATCCAGTTTATGTGGGATTTAACCAAACTTCGTTTTATAATCTGGTTTCCGCGTTTTTTTGTGTGCAATTCGCGCCCTGCAAAATGGAACGAGAACCAGTTCGGTGATACTTTCCTTTTTTCCGCGAACGAAAATGTGAGTAAATGCGCTTGTTGTTGTTGTTTTATGAGTTTAGATACGTGCTGTAGATTCTAATTATATCCTAAACGCATATACTTTATTCTATCCATAGTTTTTGTCCGTGTGTGTACATTCCGTAATATTTCTTAAAATGAATGATTGCTTAGAAGTGACACCAATTCGGATAGAACACAACTTTCGTCTATCATGTTCATTAGTCCAAAACGAAAGTGATTATTTTGGGAATTTTCAAAACGACATGTGGCTTTCTGAAGCGGTAATTATAGCCCGATAGATCAGAGAAGGGGAAAATGTGAAATAAAGACCATTCATTTTTTTGTCAATCTCTTGACACAGATATATTTTGTAATTCCTGTTAGTGCACTTCTTTTCGAAATATAACTTCATTTTTGGGGAAAATATAGTATTTTGGGCTAGGGGAAACAGCCTGTATATGGCTGTAAAATATATGAAAAAAAATCACTGAAAATATCTGACTGCATTGTGAAAATAAGCTTTGGATTAATTTAGATTTATTTATAATTTAGATGAAAGGTATCGTATCATTGTACTTTGTCTTGAAAACATTTGGTCCAGTTCAAAATATCTAGATAATCTGACATTCACTTAAATTTTCAATGGCAGCAGCAGAACAATAAGTAATAATTATATAAAGGGAATTAGACATCTGCAGAATTTGATTGTCAAATTTCCTTCCCATGTGCACATAGTCTTGTCTAATTTCTTGTGGATGTGGTTATTTTGATGTCAAATATCGCTTCGGTAGTTTTTCATCACAGTGCTTATAAATAACATGACATGGAAATGGGTGGCTGTCTAAATCTCCTTTACGGTCACCGGTTGATAAAATACAGACAGGGCAAGTCTATTTCCAGCACCATGGCACGGCAGTGTTTGTCAAATTTCCATGTGTAGCAGTACTGTATGTAGTACTTGTATTTATAAATTGGCTGTACAGTGTATTTAATAAAATTATATGAATATTAAAAGTTAATAGCTCAGTTGGTAGGGCATCTGACTTGCAAGCAGGAGGTCGCAGGTTCAAGCCCCGTATCGGGTACATTATTTTCCTCCTGTTACACATCATGACATGTATCGGAGAAGTCTTGCTGTCTAATTCCCTGTGTATCCCCCCCTCCCTCTAGGGAAAACATTGATAAGTGCATCATGTCTTGCATATTCTTTGGCCTGCTGAAGAATGAGGCCACTGAGTTTAATGTTGGACCTTGCAACTGACTAATTTTTTGCACCGAAATAAAAGAATTGCAAACAGTCATGGGCATTTCAAAAATATTTGTGGACAAATGTTGCCTAAAAAGTATGATATTTGTTTGTATACACGTGTCTATGGCCTGTTTGACATTTTAGCTGTGATTCAGTGCTTTATGTCTAATAACAATAGGGATTGTTGTGGATATGTTTTATGAACATTAGGTAAGTGGGTGGTTTTCAAAAAAATGAAGTAAAAGTGTGACATAGGGGTTGAAAATTCAAACCCTTTTTACAAGAATGTCACATACTTTACCTGAAAGCCAATACCTCAAACCATAGAAAAGCATCTGTTTAAATGTTAAATAATGTACAGGTCAATTGTTTTTCAACTTTAATTAAAAAAATACGTAGACATATTTGCATGATACCAATAACCAAAAGATGATACATAAACCCAATAAATACAGAAGTAGATGGAATTTTCTCATTATTGTCATTGTGAATGGATGTATGTTAATGATTTTGTCCATAATTTTCAACTTTCTAATGAATATTTTGGAAAAAACGTCATTTTTATCAAAATTTCATGCACAAAAATTCATTGATACCCCTCAAAGTTTTTATCAGAATATAATCATTGTTTGAATGTATGTAAATATTCCATTTTTATCAAAGGTTACATGTATATGAACACTGTGTAAAGTATTAAGGGGGTTGAGCAACTAAAACTTGATAATTTTTCTTTTCCAAAAGTACCAATATCTTTAAGAATTTGGGTGCACTGGGGACAAATACTGCAACTCTGTGCAATAAACAAATTTGACAAGTTTTACATCTTTAGATATAAGTTTATTAACTCCGTCTGCATGAAACAGCTTCAAAATATAATGCACAATAAACAATTATACTAAGTATAGTGATATT